>OU612060.1:60791974-61119474 GCA_914767635.1 Melanostoma mellinum
ACAGCCTGCTCAGATGACTTGCACAAACACTAATATCAAGAAGACTTCAGACAGCTCTAAACACAGTACAAAGCTGGTGCTCAGATGAAGGTCTTTCTGTCAACCCCCTCAAGACAGTAATTGTCCCATTTATAAAAAGAAGAAACCTAAATCTTCTATTACCCACACTCTATGGGGAAACAACACCATTTTCAAAGGAATCAAAATACCTTGGGATCATCTTAGACAGCAAAATGTCATGGAACTTTCCACTTAAAAGCATTTCCAGCAGAGCAACCAAGTCCCTATGGACTTGTCGAAGCGTATGCGGGAAAAACTGGGGTCTAAAACCTAAAATGATGTACGACCTATATACGCTGGTAGTCAGACCAACAATAACGTACGCAGCCGTTGTATGGTGGACAAAAACAAAAGCAATAACGGCAATCCAAAAACTTGAAAAGTTTCAAAGATTGGCAACAAAACGCATTACTGGATGCATGCGAACAACACCAACATACGCTCTGAAGGTCATTGTAGGACTACCTCCAATTCACCTCTTCATAAAAATGGAAGCAAGACTGGCGACACACCGTCTTTTCCATCAAGGACACATAAAATCAAATCCAAACTCGAAAGAACATCTGTCGATATAATGGAAAATCTAGAAAAACTTAATGTCTTTAGTATGTGCTTGGATGCTATTATTCCCATGTACAACTTTAAACTCAACTTCTCCATTGTCATCCCCCTTAGGGAAGACTGGGAGAACACAAAACCTTATCCTTCAAGGCAAGATATGGTCTGGTATACGGACGGCTCAAAAATGGAAACTGGTACAGGTTCCGGCATTTTCAGCGACTGTCCCAGAACGAATTTCTCAGTAAGTCTGGCCAGTAACTCGTCCATTTTCCAAGCTGAAATCTCTGCCATTAACGAATGTTCGAGAATAATATGTTCATCGAACACGGAAAACAAAACAATATTCATTTTTTTCAGACAGCCAAGCTGCACTAAAGGCGTTAAGCTCACCTGTCATAAGATCCAAACTAGTCCAAGAGACAGTCATGTCACTCTCTGAACTAGCAAGGAAAAACACTGTAATCCTCCGCTGGATCCCAGCACACAAAGACTACGATGGTAACGAGAAGGCAGACATCTTAGCATAAGACGGCGCATCTCAACCATTCATCGGACCTGAACCCTTCTGCGGTGTAAACAAAAGCAACTTCAAACACACAAACGCCAGAATATACTGAAAAAAGATTAAAATTCCTACTGAACCCCAATAGGAAAGTCCTAAAAAATTTGCACAGGACTATTAACCGGCCACTGTTCTTTAAACAGCAGATGAGGCTGGTAGCGGAACCATCTGTAGACTATGCCTCAAAAATGAAGAAACATCTCTGCACAGTATTACAGAATGTCCAGCACTTTTCCGCCTTAGAAAGCAAGTACTTGACTATGAGATGAACTCATACTAATTAACCCACAGAAGATTGCTAACTTCTCGTTAGCGTAGATGGTCTTATCGCAGAGCTTTTCAAGGCAGCTGGAGATCAGTTGGAAAATGGTATGCACCTGTTGATCTGAAATGGTAATGGTATAATACGGTCAGATATGATCAGAATCGTATTATGGATCCTACAAATGGGAGACCCTCACAATTGCGACAATTTTAAAGGGATGAATTTCTTTGTCGTTGCGCATAACATTTTGTCTGATGTAATATGTGAACGTCCATTTCAATATGGGCCAGAAAAATAATAAACACATTTTTCACATTACGCCACACCTTGTCGAAGTCCCAAGATTATGGTATCGATATACCCCATATTTTTGTCGTTATTAAGGCCGCGTGTTAAAGTTTTTAGAGACGAGCTGTACTACTTTTGGTATCCCAACAAAACTCGTACGATTGATCACGCGGCTCCCTTAAGGTCGTTTAAAAACTTACCAAAACCTTTGATGTCGAATAAACTTTTGACAAGGCTATAAAGTGTCATAAGATATCTTTAACAACACTAAAATACAACACTTAAATGTCAACTCAAATGTGAATATACCGATCGAACAAATATTTACTTCACTTCACAATATCTCAAGCTGATACCTGAGCTGGGATGAGGGGTAATGCAGAGAGTCCTGCTGGATGAGACGATGGCTTTCAGTAGAATTCTTAATCAAGGGTTCTTTTAGCTAAAGCTTTACCAACCTCATGATCAGCGAATTTTCTCGATGGAATCGGTAGTTACTACTTTTCGGTATACCTACCTTAACTTCTTCAAGTGACCAGCTGCTTAACATGATAGCTTATTCTTACCGAGGCAAAAACGTAGTTCTTTTATACGAAAACGAGCTAAACCGCTCCCACCAGATTTTGTTTGACGTCTCGACCTTTTTGCTCTTTTTTTTTAGAAAAATCACGTTTTTGTAGCGGTGGGAATAGGCTACAGTGGCGTGGAGTCCATATAACACGATTCCTATCGTCTTACCTTTTAAAATTTGTCCTTTGTTCATAGAAAAAACCAGCAACATAAGTCTACAACTAAGCAGTCAACATCCTATCTTTGCCATACACACAATGTTCTTCAAGCATTTTTAAATTTGCGAGATACACACACAATACACAAAGCATACACAAAGCATTGAAAATCGCCGCGCAGAACATATTTTATGTTTGTCCCTGTCTTTCCTACGATATACTTCCACCCCGGTGCACTGCGGTGCCACCCTTTTCAATACACGTTCTCTTATTGAAGAAAGTAAGACGATAATTTTCGTCTTACTGCAATGTCTGCTTGGAAAAAATAATACAGTGTTCGCCTTCGAGTAATGTACGGCGAATTCGGTTTTGTTTTACTGTTTTGTTTTGTTCTACTGATCATTGTTTTGGATTACATATTTGCAAGTTTAAAATGAATTTTAAGTAACGTGCATTTGTAAAAAGTGTGAAAAAAAACTAAAAATTCTGAAAATTGTGAAAAGTTAACGTCGAAGCGAACTGTTTTGATTTTATTATTTGAATGGCTTTGCTAAATGTTGAGTGTTGTTTAACCGATCACATTTTAGAAGAAGAAAACCAATGAAATGAAGTTCTTATTTTTTTTAATACTTGTTACGTTACTTAAAATTTTATTTTATTTTCTTGCATTTCCACATAGGCTTCTTTTGAAGCCGCTTTTTTTATGCTTTAAGCTCATTGTGAATTTTAACTTAAATGACTTAAAGTATAGAAAAATTGGCTTTCATTAATCCACGTTTGGAATTTAAGGTACCTACCTTCTATTTACTCCTTATTAATTTGTGTATGTGATTCATTTTTCTCGACTTACCATTTGAAAATATCCACGCCACGCCACTGATAGGCTATGAATCGCTCCCCAACGGTTTCAGCTGCAAAACTAAACCATGAACTAAGCAAATACAATACCAAATATCGAACCTATTGTCTCCGGTCCAACCCAGCATTCTCCGTTATAAAGCTATTGATTTCAGGATTGTATATATAAAAGCGATTGCTGCTCCACCATTTGGTGTCCTTCGATCCATAAGATTGTTAAATCGCCTTTTTGACTTATACTATACGTAGTTTATATACACAATGCTGCTAGTGTAAATCCAACTCTGCTTTTCCTCGGATTGGCACAAAATATATTAAACAATTACTCCTTTATGGTGAAAGGAGCAATAAGGATTTTTCACACACCTTTCAACTTTAAGAGATGTGCAAGTGTAGTTTGAAACCATAGAAAAAAGTTCCTGTTTGACCGATCGATCATTTTTATTATCTGTGTTTGAATGAACATAGCAATCATGAATCTCTCTGTTGACATATAATCAACAAAGGTAAGGCTGGTTGCATATGCTGTGTCTTCAAGGGATATCTCACAGGAATACTGTGATGTACCTGTACTTTTTTTTGTATTAACTCTCAGAGCATAAAGGGTTAGGTATAGGTAGATAGTTCTATGATGACAAGACCTGCTTGTGGAATGGTTAGCAAAAAGAAAATGTTCACTGAACAATAGAAAGCTGATTCTACCTGTCTTCGGGTTACCTTAATCGCACTGCTGTAGGTATGACGGTATTCAATTGGAAAATTACCTCTGTTACCCTTTTTTTGCTCATAATGTTTTGATAAATGATGATGACGTCTCTAATTGATTTATTTGATGTCTTAAATGAAAGAATGTCTTCTTGATTACTTGGGTGGAAAGTTAACAACAGGTACTTACGTCGGAGATTTTACAGTTCCTTATGACTTTTAAAAGATGGATATCAAAAGATGTTTAAATAAAAGCGTATTATCCAAAGTGACCAAAGAGATGGGTGATGTCTGAGAATTGTGCAGTGGTGTTTCTAAAATTTGCATGCAACACTCTTAGAAATTTGTCCGGCTTGATGGTGTTTGACAATTTGGACAAGCCTCAACCAACTACGATTTGGCAAACTCGTTTTATTGGTCTAAATAAACTCTTAAGTACTCACACACAAATGAAAAAATGTATGTTCAATTTCACAGCGTATCTCTGTATCTGTAGTCGAGTTTCATTGGGAATCTACATATATTCACTTATATTCACTTAAGCAAAAATTCGCAAATCATCGCTCATGGAAAAACAACAACCCCTAAGTGATTAGCGTAAGTGAACAAATATAACTCACTTACCTAAATGAACAACAGGGATGGTTGGTAAATGGAGTTTGTGAAAGTGAACTTGGTAAGTGAATATAGCCATATAAAGCGCTTCATTTGATACTCGCAAGTTAAGTGAATATAAGTGAATATAGAAATTCCCAATAAAACTCGGCTTATATTCACTTCAGCAAAACATCGCACATTGCAATAAGTCACTTGCAGAATTGAATAACAGGCTTGAACAGCGGCTTGTATAATAGGATTAAATGTATTTTGATATGCGAGTATACAAGAACTAAAGTCAATTATGGAATAGCGTGACATAAGATTTGAAAGAGACAACGAAAAACCGTTGATTTTATGGTTTTAATTTTCTCAAAGTTTTTTTAACTATTGGCAAAATGGTGTCTTTGCACCTCAAAGCATTTAGTTTCTTCGACCTTACCACTCTCAATGTGATTTACATTGAGCCCAGCCCTATCACAAGGCCCGACTAGATGTTTTCCCACAAAATTTTTAACTAGGTACATATATTAACAAAACTATCAACAAGTTCTAAATATTTGTTACAAGGCATCCAGATCAAAAATTTTTGTATTCTTATTTTTTTAGAAGGAGGCGACAGCGAAGCAACGGAATTTGTGATAGGGATGAACATAATTTAGCAAAAATGTTGTTTATTGCATCAAATGTCACTTTAGCTATAATTTAGGCCAAACAAAACTAATGTTAGACACTCCCTAGACGTCGATAAAAGTTTTTATAAACACGATATTGAGTTGGTCACTGTTCTAAGAGATCTCTAAAGTTTGACATTGGAATAGAATTATAAGTAAAACTGATCGTGCTTATTATCCTATTCGACTCATAACACGCCATTATTCAAAAAGATCAATTGACGCAATATCTGACACTCTCTATGTAGTAATAAAAACATTCTCTATAGGTAGTATAATTTATATATATATACCTACAACCGCATATATCCTCATATCTTTGAGGGGTGAACCCAACGACCGTCAGCACTACCCAAGCCGACGAGAAAATTCCAATTATTTATTTAAGAAACAAGTAAATATTTGGCAAAGCTGTAATTTTAATAAAAAGTATAAAACCCGCAAATTTAACGAAACACAGAATCCCATCTGTACTCGCAGATTTTAGACAATTAATATATTATATTAATTTGGTATAGGTATATCAAATATTGTAAAACAAATGAGTTTTTCAATAAAAACTTTTATTGTAAAAAATTGTCTTTAAGGGGTGATTTTAAAGAGAAATTGGATTCTTCACATAACACTGAGAAACTTCAACGCCATCTATGTTTGTACAGGTGAAGCTTCGTCTGTATTTTATTTCAAGAGAGAGATGAGGGATGACGCGACGTGCGAATATAATTTATTTCCGTTAGAAAAGTATTTGCATGAGAACGACCAACAAACCACGTGTTTAGCGAATTCGCATGAGCAAAATAATAAGATGTAGGTATGATTTTTAGTTTATTCGCTTTCGAAGTATTCACTCGCTTGTATGTGCGGATGGTGAGTGGGAAAAAAAATCACTGATAATTTGGACGAAGGGTAGCGAAACGGGGAACAACTATCACATAGGAAGGTATGATTTTAGGTCGCCCATAGCAGCGGGAGATATTCGAAGTCCATATACATTGAACCAAATGTCGATGGTGATAAAGACGAAAATATTTTTTAAATCATATACATATAAACCTTCCTCTTGAATCACTCTATTCATTAAAAACAACCGCAACAAAATCCGTTGCGTAGTTTTCAAAAATTTAAGCATACATACTACATAAAAACATAGGGACAGAGAAAGCGACTTTGTTTTATACTATGTAGGGATTGTGATAGTGATGATACACATATACCTTAAATATTTCGATATGTTTTGATACATTTTTTTTAAAACTCAACTTAAATGAATTTTTCATGCTTCAAAACAGGGCTCTTTTTGATAAATTAAAGTCGCTATCGCTAGTCCCTCAAACAAACAAAAAGGAACGATTAAAAATAACAAAAAACAGTTATTTAACATGTTTTTGTTGGACTCTATAGCATTCTGGCCTTGAATCTCATATTCACTTTTTTCATTTTTGCCGACACGTCGCCGTCGTGCTTAACTCAAATTTGATAATTAAGGTTCAGACATTTTCAACCACAAAATATGTTTTTGATAAGTCTGCAAACACTTGAATGTCGTCCCAAATAATATACTCAGTCATGTTTGTTAAAGACATTTTAGAATTTAGAATTAATGGTGTAGATATAGATACCTACCTACCTACATTTTAAATTTTGACTTCTTTCATATGCCTTTCCAGACTTAAATATGCTGTGAATGAGCCAGATATTCGTTGCTTAAAAGATTCTAACTCAGTGTCCATTACATTTGACTTTTTTGCCCTATGTTCAAGGTATAGCCTTAAAAATGAATTGCATAGCGTAATAATTAGTTTAAATTCATAAACACTTTTCGTTTGTTTTATGTGCATTCCTTTTGCCATTTTATTTATGTCATATTTTTTGTAAAACTCATTTTATAAATTACATAATATATCAAAACTTTTTATTACTACTATCTTTTTACTATCTAATTTACCTACCTACCTAATCTGTAATGAAATTATATACCTACATAATTTCTGTAGATGAAAACTTTAATAAATAAATATTATCTGCTTTCTACACCAAGCGAAAGTTCCAAATACCACACATTCGTATAGGCAAACAAAAATCAATAAACCAACCAACACACTGACAAGCCAACCCTTTTACAAATTTATCAACTGAATTCCCATCTACACACAACACAACCCACTCACATATCCATTCACATAAGTACGAGTGGATTTATGCCACCTAAGAGCCATCACATCGTTCACTTCCACTCCATCTCAACCAACACCACATTTCAAATCAATGGAGACTGCGTCCCATAAAGAACAAAAATTAATCCCCAGCAAGTGCGGCGGCAACCATCTTGGATCCAGACACACATCACAATTCACAAACAGCCAGCGGCCTCTGTCAAGAGCAAGTGAAAGATATAAAAAAAAACACCAACCCATAGAGCGTTTGTTAACCCCTTGGCCGACAGAAGCACATGTGCTTCTTTTAAAAGGGTAGCACCACAAAGGGAATCCCCAAACAAAACACACACTTGTACCGAATGTAAACAAAACAAGAAATCTCGACTGACAGGTTGAAAGGCAGCCATGATGGTTGCTTACCGCTGCGCATGGCCCAAGTGACACTTTCTGTTCTCCCCCGTTTACCAGTTCAAGCCTTTAACTTAATATGTGTGATGTGATGTATGCTATAGACTATAGTCACATATGCGATATGCATACGAATATATGATTTATCCATACACACATCATCAATTCTCTCACTCTCTTTAATTCTTTTCAAGAAAAGAGGAATATTCTCTTAAAAGAAGCATATATAGTTGATTACCCCTTTTTCTTATATACTTTGTTATTTTACGAACGCTATAACCGACAACCCCTTCAGAGATACTTTTATGATTCTGATAATATGAGTATTGAAAGAGAACAATCCTTACGAAAGAGCAGGCATGGCAAGGTAGAGGAAGAAAGGATGATTCCTCGAAAAGGTAACCCTTTTAACCCCTTCTATTTTTTCTCAAAATTGTTCAGCTGGGAAATCATCTTTGTTCTCCTATTCGTTGAAAGTGAAAGCTATGACGTAGAATGAAGTTGTGTGTGTGGGACCAAATGAATGATATTAATAACCCTTTTGACAGCTTAACGTAGAGAACCAGTTTACAATTCAAAAATGGTCGGATGGGTTTTTTTCTTTCATAAGAGGCGGAGTTTGTCTGTACTCTTGGTTATTTAGAATAATTATGTGACTTTGTTTAGAGCAAAATAGAAAGAAAGAGACAGCGAGTGTCAGTCATCTATCATGAAGGGTTATGCTTATGCAGCCAAATTAAAAAAAAATGTGTGTGCTAGGTTACTATTGACTGACGACATTTTTCATTCCGATAGAAATATCTGCATCTTTGCTGAAGTAGGATTTTGATTTTGTCTTCATGAGAGACTTTGAGGAACTAAATAAATTAATTAGTGAAGCCTATCCTTCAAATAATTACGTTGATTATTCCACTAACAATGAAGGACGTGGAATAAGACAGCCATGGTTCGACAAAGACTGTATGAGAGCAAGAAAACAATCCTTCACATGGCTAAAACTGTTTCAAAATTCAAATAGGGATCACTTTAAGGAAATATATAGGTATCCAAACCAATCTAAAATATAAACGAATGTGTAAGGAAAAGAAAATAGCTTATCATGAAACTCAGGCTTCACGGTTAGCGTTATGCAAAAACGCATCTGATTTCTGGAAAACTGCCAAAAATGTTAACGGGAAAAAATTCGTTATTAGTAAGGACTTGAGCCCAGCGTTATTGGCTTCACACTTTATTAGTCTTTTGAATCCAGAAAGCCCAAGAAGCTCGTTTCAATATGCGATGCCAGCGTTTGTTGATGAATTCTTGGACTGTAAATAACGGAACTTGATGTCAGTATCTACAGCTTTAAAAGTACTCAAAGATGGAAAAGCACCTGGGCCAGATAGAATTCCAACAGAACTGTACAAATACGGAAACACAGAGCTTATGAGACTAATTACAATTTTATTTAATAAGGTTGTGGAAACTGGAGCCATTCCCAAAGAATTCAAGGAATCACTTATTTTTCCGATTTTCAAAAAAGGCGATAAGGCAGATCCAGCAAACTACAGAGGCATTTCATTCCTAAACGCGTCATACAAAATCTTCACGGAAATCTGGAGAAATGGACTGACAATGTGGATAAATCGTAATGTAAAAATCCAAGAGTACCAAGCGGTTTTTAGATCAGGATACTCCACAGTGGATAATATTTTCGTCTTAAGTAGTAGGTATAGCAGAATCCTACCACATAAGAGGTCTTAAGCTAAAGGTATACATTTTTTGTAGACTTCAAGGCAGCATTCGATACCGTGGATCGCAGAGCACTTCTCTATAAATTATATGCGAAAGGGTTATCAAGGAAGTTCTGCACTTTAATGGAAAGAATGTATGATGAGACTTGGTCAACAGTTTGGAACGGTGAAAATATTTCTGAGCCATTTCAAACAAAATTCGGTGTGAGACAAGGATGCTCCTTGAGCCCTTTGCTATTTGCATTGTTTATCGACGATATAACAGATTACTTACCAGTAGGCATTGAATATGGTAATCATAAAATAAAAGCCCTTTTATTTGCGGACGACATTGTCATAATGGCTAATTCACCTGAAACTTTGCAAATGATGATAAACAGACTGATCGAGTACTGCAACATGTGGAACTTTACTGTAAATCTGGAAAAATCCAAAGTTATGGTCTTCAAAAAGAACTCCGGAAGAAGCGCAGGAAATGAGCATTGGTCTTTGAACAATCAAGCCATAGAAGTAGTCAGAGAATATAAATATCTTGGGGTATACTTCACGCCAACCCTTAATATGGAGAGACAAAGTTAAAGAAAAACTGGTGAACGCCAAATCAGCAATAAGCTCAACTTGGAATAACTGCTTCGCAAACAAGCATGTAGCTCACAGCAGTAAATATCGAGTGTTTGAAGCTGTATCGGGGTCTGTGCTATTCTATGCGGCGCAAGTGTGGGGTGCCAAACAGTATGAAACAGTAGAGAAACTGCTGAGATATTTTGTGAAAAGGATCTTTCAACTGCCAACTTCTACTCCAAATTATGCGATAATGCTCGAAACTGGACTATCACCGCTCTTCATCAAGACCCTTAAGCTTCAGGTGGATTATATCCTAAAAGTGCTGAATATGCCTAACGGAAGATAAGATAGCTGCACTAAAAACAATCAGGAGCAAAACCGGATGGTTTGGTGAATGGATGGATCTGGCAAGTGCATGTGGTACCCCGCTGAATCTTGACATCGAACAACATACCCTATGGAAGCCAATTCTCTATGGGCTGATCGAGAAGGTTGTCTGGATGTGCAGGGATGATTTCCTTAGAGAAGCGTCAAGCTCGGTTCACAGAGCAACGTATAGTGTGCTTAACTACAACTTGAAGGAGACAAACTACTTCCGAGACGAATATAGCATCCAACAAAATCTCAATGATGGTTAAGCTAAGAGTGGAACTAATTAAACTCAATTATATACCACACCGGGAGGATCTACCAGTGATATGCAGCATTTGTAACCAAGGAGTTCGAGAAGATGTTGTTCATTTTTTGGGAAAATGCCCAACACTAAGAGAGACAAGAAGTTACTATTTCGGCGTAGACTTTCTAGACGAAGAAGGTATTACTTTTTTGCTAAATGAAGCGGATGTGAAGAAATTAAATAACTATTGTAGAGTAGCTCTAGCTTACCGGGAAAAAATAATAAATGAAAACTTTTAAGAAAAATCATGAACATATCGATAGAAGCAATAACTAAATATGCAATTTAATAAAATATGAAGTATGTATTTATAAAATAGAAATTATGTCAATCGGCAGACGGCAAAGCCATGTCCAAATTGATTATATGTATTGTACACACTAATGTTTATAATGTTTGAAAACTAATAAATAATCTTGAACTAAACTAACTAACTAACTAACTGAAGTAGGACGGTTTATAAAAAGTTGGAATTGGATTAGGAAAATAATAAAGTAAGAAAAAAGAAAAACACCACTAAATGATGACACCCCCGGTTGTGGTGCCCGTGTCGTAATGGTTAGCATGTCAGGCTGTTATACGCGGGAGGTTCGTGGTTAAAGAATTCCCACTGAAAACAAAAACTCTTTCCATCAGCATCGCTTTTCCCGAGGAATTGGCAAGTTCTCCGACATTAAATTGATTGCCATGAAAAGCGCTCTCTCGATTAGCCGTTCGGTTTCGGCAGAAAATTGTAGGTTCTCCATTCTTGGGTGTGAAAAGCACTGTTCGCTCTTTTGCGCCACTTTATGTATGTATTTATATAGACTATGTAAGAAATATTATTATAATTATTTTCTTGATACGACATAGCCAGTAGTTGTCTTTATGTTCCCCGAGAGCATGGGTAAGGCCATAGCCGATATACGGGAAGACAAAATAAGAAAATCGTTCAGTGATTTGAAGAAGCACTTAGAAAACTGTGAGGCATTATAAAATACCTATTATCCTATTATCCGATGAGCAGCTTTTATTAGCACAGAATGTATTTATGACCGGTGCATACGTTCAATCGCCAGGTACACTTTCTAAGAAGGCAACTTCCAAATTACAATTTTAAAGAACATCGTTTTCCAGGACTCAAAGAGTGGAATTACTAGAGGCATTTCCAATCACCAAACAAAATTCTTATGGCTGATTCAGCAAGTTTGGATGCCTGGTTTGGAGCTAATTACATCGCTCGCACTGCGAATCTGGACAAGTTTGTTGCAACAAAACCGACTATGAAGAACAAGGTGGCGACTATTTCAAAGAACACTCAACCAGCAACTATTTTTTCAGCACACCAACACCCATTGTAGTTGAAACATCGAACGAATCAATGAAAACTGAATAAAAAGGTTTATTTACTTTTGGATTTTTTATCTTTGGCTTGGAAATTCACTTCTTGCTCTTCAAGATGATTCCGTTGTATTTCTGTTGGAACCACTTCATGGCGTCTTCCTTTATCAAACGATGTTGGAATCCAACGTTGATACCCAAATCGATATGTTCCTGGATACCGAAACCGAAGTTTCCTGTGGATGAGAAGTTTTCCTTACTCAACTCGTATTCACGGAGCTTAAGGCCACGCTCCAAAATCTCTTCAGCCTTAGCGCCACGAACAGTGCAGTGAACAGTGATTTTTTCATTACGTCTCTAAGAGAATGCACGGTATAACGAATTTTTGATAACTGATAACTGGTTGTTGGCCAGCTAATTGTTCCAATACCTGAAAGTTGACAAAAAATGTTAATACGTTGAATATTCAACTAATGCACTTTATAGTCCTGAGCTTACCTTAGCGGCACAAGTCAACTTATGACCGGATTCACCCAGACAAATGTTCAAGCAGTGTTCTCGAATGTGCAGTTCCCGCATGGGGTTCTTAGTTAGTTTGTAAGTTTTGTAAACATATTTTATGATAAAAATATTAATTTGTTGTATTGCTTCTTGTCACACTTTTGACTTGACTTTGATTGCCACTTTTTCTAAACAGCTGATTATGCCTACACAAATATTTTCCCTTGAGTTTTCGTTGGTGATTTCGTCGTGCTTGTATGGAGACCAACGTTTCGCATCAGCAGCGTCATAGGCTCTAGGCTTAAAGTGATAAAAAAAAACATGGACATTGGACATGCTATCCATCACACCCCGAGAGTTGATTAAAACAAAACCCAAATAACTATGTTATTATATTCCCAGTTTTTGAGACACCCCAAATTTGTTACAGTCTTCCAGGTTTATTTCATTTATACGGATTATAAGCCCCAGTTTTTCGCGTGTGCTATCGGCGTTTAAAATTAGTTGTAGGTATATCTTCTTTCGCGGCTTTGAATTTGATTTTACATTTTTGATTAGCGATAGTGCAGCGGTGATTGCTAAAAGATATAAGGTTTTTAGCTAATGTGGAACTATTATATCGACTCAGTGCTCTTTATGATCTTTTGAAGTTAAACGTTGCATTGAGCACCTGTATCGAGTTTAGTCTTGTGGAAGGAACGAGGTATAACATGGATTAGTATTCATGTAAATCAACTCAAGTAGCTCCGTTGTATCAATGGTATCAGTCATAACCTGATGGACAAAAATTATGTCAGCGATACGGCGACGCGATGGTTAGAGAGGGTCAGTAAATCAAAGAATTGCAAACGCTTTTCATACCGGGGTAAAATTGAAGAATCATTCCAAGGTAAATAACTCAGAGCGAATCTTAAAAATCTTCGTTGAACAATTTCAATTCTGCGAGATTTGGTTATTTGGTAGGGAGACCAAACCTGGAGAATCATATTCAAGGACAGACCTTGCAAATGTGGTGAATTGAGGCATAATATAGTGTATGTGTTGGAAAACCCTTTAGACCAGCGTTTGATAAGCCCCAGAGTTTGCTTTTGCAATAATAATGGTAGTTTAGCTCTTTTATAACAAATTATTTCAAGATTGCGAATAGACGAAACTAAAATGACG
Organism: Melanostoma mellinum; assembly: GCA_914767635.1. Classification (NCBI taxonomy): domain Eukaryota; kingdom Metazoa; phylum Arthropoda; class Insecta; order Diptera; family Syrphidae; genus Melanostoma; species Melanostoma mellinum. The sequence continues at coordinate 60,805,795 of OU612060.1, forward strand.
AGCATTTTAAAAACCAAGATGTGTGGACGATAGTAGAGACGATGAGAATAAGTTGAGTAGATGTCTTGGTGATAGCCAACATAAATCAACCAAATCATTCTTTGGCAGAAATATGACAGGCTCTACCTTGATTGTACTGATGGAAGTAAATTTGACAAGACTTTCAACTTTGTCAACGTGTCCATTACGATATGTTCCCATTTCTATTTTTGCCGGTTTCAGGCGGGATCGTAAAAACTATTGTTCTAGATTATCCAACTATTCTGAAGAAGACCGCAGCACTTTCTTGTTAAAGCTTTCCATACAGCAATGATTCCTCTTCCTTCTTTCGGTGCTCCTTTCAATATGTTGCGCGAGCGAGATCCTGTTATGCCGTGTGGCAGAGTCACAATTTGACCAGGCCTCAGCATTGGTTTGTTTCACTATGTGATTTCGGTCTGCAACCAGACGCTTTTTGGAGATGGCTGTAAGAAGCCCAACCATTATTTGAACATAGGGACAACAAGGAACTTCCTGTGAAAGAATAAATTCACCATTTCAACTTCTTTGGACCCGGTAAACATTCAATTTTAATCAAGAGAGTGTAAATAAATATGTTTGTCCAAAGATTACGTTAAAAATACCAATAAAACCGGGCAATTTTATAGCTGACTTCTCTATGCATATCTACTCTCCATATAAATACACAAATGTTTAATCTTTTCAATGAAGCTAGCTATCCGAATTCACTTCTTCTCTCTATTGTTTTTTGTGTTGAGGTGATTTGAAGGGACCTATAACTACAAATCATCCTTATCACAGAAACAAAACACAAAGCCTATGCAAATATGAACAAGTATACAGACAATTGGTGCGCTACGACCTCATGCGGTGCCTCATATGCGGCGTGGCTTGCCACAAAATTAGCACCTTAACCATTTTTGGTCAAATAAAATTTTCAAATCTTCAAAACTCCAAGCCCAAACATCATTCCGTGTGAAATCACATCCTTTCACTCAGCACTAAGAGATTCGACAAATATTTGCGTCTTCCAATTAGCGTCCCGATTAGAAACTCTTTATTGTGGTGAGTACCTACACGCATACAAACGGAAGAAAATAGTATAAATTCCAGCTCAATTCAATAAAAGAAACGCGTTTGCGCGACTGGCAAACAACCACAGACATTATTATCCTTTTATGTTTTCTTCAAGGGTTTATCTTTTTGGTGGATGCCGCAACGTGTTAGAAGAAAAAAATAACCACAGGCACAGAGCTCCAATAGAACGTGTAAAGAATAAGTGTAAACAAAAGAGGTCCTTGAGAAAGAAGTCGAATACTTTTCCATTGTCTTCATCTACCTGGTCTACCTATTCTATGTTATTTACTTAGGAAAGATGTAAGGGTTTTTTATTGCGCAATTACAAATGACTTGAAACACGAAAGGATACCGCTATCGCAACGCACGCCATGTCTAACGCGCAAACAACGCCGGAGAAAGAACACACAAGCCATCGATTATCGTTTTGTTATATCGGCAGGGTTAACCGTGAGTTTCTCAATTATAGGTATAGTAGGTAAGGGTTCCTGTGATGGCAAACTGCTGGAAATTATTTTGCCAAGTTCCTCTTCATTTTTTGGTAGGTAGACCGTATACATTATAAATCTATAAGCACGGGTGTGAGTGCTCCTTTTTATATCGAACGTAGAAAGTGATAAAAAAAAAAAACTAGAAACGTCATAAAACATTCCGTCAGATCTTTAACTTTCTCTCACATGTCAGGGTCGAAAACAAAATACTTATGATCAGCGGCCACATGTCATAATTGTCTTGACTTTTTTGTTTCATAGGAGCAGAAGCGTGAGCGCTGGCTTATACTTTCACTGCAACTGCAACACACTTCTCCAATTTTATGATAGGAAAGGGAAATCGAAAGGATAATTTTATTAGTCATCAAAAGAAGGTAAAAAAGGAAGGTAGGTAGGTACTTCTTGGCGTTAGTCTTAAAAAAATGGTTTTATCAGTAAGAAGTTTTGTTGCCATTTGCAACATTTTGGTTAGAATGATCATTCATCAGAGCAGAGGGGCTAGTTGATGGAGAGAGGAGATTCCATCGAACTTCAATTTGATGGAAACAACCTGACAGGCAGATCGTGGATTGATGAGATAGTATTGTAGGTTTTTTTCTGGAATGTGAAACTCTTTGTAGATCCTATATGAATGTCAAGGGAGGAGTCTATTCTTTTTGATTGCACCTGTTATTTGCTTTACAGACAAAAATATGATCCTGAGTGCTTGACTGGTGTGTAGAACCTTGCGTGGTTATACAAGCTTGGTACGGTTTTTTTTACATTATAACTATATTATAAAAGCCATTAGCAGAAAAAGCGTCAGTTCATGAAATCCTGAAAAGGAGACTATCTGAAGCTTTATATAACTTCTTGCAAACAAAGCAAAGATGGAATTGTGTACAATGTAAAGTGCCAGCAAAGATGTTTTCTATACGGCATTTACACCAGCAACGAATTTCTATAAGATACTACAAGAAGCTAGATAGAAGACTTCAATCCCAATGAGGATGCCAGAGGTGTTTCTTAAAATTGGTATATTTCCAAGGCCAGAAGCTGGGGTGCACCCCATGCTCAGAAAAGTTAGGTGGGGTCTATACCCCACCCACCCCATATCTTCTGCCGTCCCTGATTTACACCAGCAACGAATTTCTATAAGATACTACAAGAAGCTAGATAGAAGACTTCAATCCCAATGAGGATGCCAGAGGTGTTCCTTGAAAATGGTAACGAGGACATTAAAACCGTCCAAAAATGGAGCAGCTGCTATCACCCGATCGCACAAAATACATCAGCTACAGTTACATTCGGGGACTTTTAATGCTGTTTACCATACTTATAAGGAAGCATTCGTACAAAGCTACATTAGGCTGAGTCAATGGCAATCTTGCTCAGACAAAAACATATAGAGCCACACAGGATTCATAATGTCCATTCGTTGTTATCTGCCATCTCATATAAAAAATAGTCAGCAATAGGCTGACTGATTAGTTAGTCACCCATTGATGTATACATCTCCATATTCTTCAATCATTCACTCCACCAAAGTTATACCTCCTTGAAGACACCTTAAATTACTTTCACATAAAAGTATTCTTCGGCACTGGCTTCGGTAATTCGATACAAGTTTGCAAAACGGTCTACTCTTCCAATTTCCTTAGTTAGATATGTGTTCTCCATATACCGTTGCCAACTTTAACAGATCGATTAATTACGAGTCCCATAACCCAAAGTATGAGAGTAGGATGGTTCCATTCTATGTTTGCATTATGGCCACTCTCTGTGGCCGGATTGATATCGAATATGGCTATATCCTCAAGTGACCCATCAGAAATTATGATGGAACGTACACATGTGGCCGGAAAGTATTGATGTATGTAGTTTCTTTGCTAAAGAATTAGAGCACACAAAAAAATATGAGAAAAAGAAATAAGGGGTTGCTGGAAAAATGGCATGTAAGGATTCGCTCATTCATCACCGAAAAAGGTCAGCGGCGGGCGGCAGGAGAAGCAGAAGCAAAATGGCAACAGACAATGGCCTTTGGACATCATCAAAATTAAAGAAAGAAGAAAAGGGACACTTTGGAAAGGAGGAGTAGGCCATGCCAGCTGGTTGAATAAGACTAAGATTTCATAACTCATTTTCATTTGTTTCGTATTTCAGTTTTGGTTACACTGTGTTGCAAAATTCCAATCTTCATGACAACAAAAGGACTGCCACGAAAAGGACATGTCGGTTGTGTTTTTGCTTTCTTTCAAAGTATGTATGTGCTGAAGGATGAAGGCATCAAAAGAAATATGAAGGTGGATATAAATAGGAGCTGTTGTTATTTAACCTGAATTGCGAATAAATTTATTAGTAATAAGGAAAACGAAGAATGACTTTTAAAGATGATTGATTTTGACTGTTTGTAGTTTTTCAAATACCTATCATATCTAAGTATTGACCGAAGTCTAAGGAGTCATCCTTCTCTGTGTGCCTGTGCCTGTTGTGACACCAAACGAAGTTGACATGGGCTCAATATTCAAATAGGAAGCCCTAAAACTAAAAAGTCCTGTAACGAAGCGTAACAATAGAGCTTCTCCGTTATGGCAAAAAGAAATCTTCCAAATCAATAAACATTTTAGGTGAAAAATTAGTTCCTGCTTACAGTGTACAAAAAATGAGACCCGATCAAACAAGAGAAATGTTCAAAATGCTAAAAATTTGAGTATACATATGTATAAAAATATACATGTAGGTGGATGTTTCTACGCGCAAAAATAGGGTATGTTGCATTGATTCAGAAGGAAGGCTGTGAGTTCTTTGTACAAACCATAGGGATTTGATTTTTTTCTTATACGAATAGTAAAAGCCTTGTAGTGTTAAATAAGAGCTATCACATTTCCACTATATACAATTGCTTAGAAGGTTTAGTATCTTACTTTATGTGCCATGTAAAGTTATAGAGAACTTCAGGTATAGAAAAACATGGTGTATTATGGGAAAGGAATTTTTATAAAAACTATCCCTGAAATCGAACTGAGGATAATTAAAAGAACCTCGTGAAGGACCTTCTGCAATATAATAGAAGGTACTTCAATTGCGTCACCTAGGACGAGATCTTCCCTGCGAGCTTCTTCCGAAAACCCGTCGAGCGGGATGTAAGGTTAGGTTAGGTTTAAATGACTTCCAGGAAAAAAAACTGACACACTTAGCCCCATTTTAGGTCAATTGTGATACCATGAGATGTCTTTGAAGCAGTACCTCACTTAACTAAACCATTTGGAGCATTTGACAAAGCGATATTGGGGAAGGTTATCCGTGTTTACCAGATTGCTTGAATCATCATCAAGGAAGTATTTTCCTAGATGCAGTTTCCTTTTGAGGAAGAGTGCAGGACATGAGCAGGGAAGGTGTGGGACTGTTTCCTCTTCCTCCTCATCTAAGCAGCTTCTGCAGATGTCGTTTGAAGGTACGCCGAGTGTTATGGCTTCTCTACCTATAAGGCAATGTCCAGTAATGACATTGATTGCGGAGCCAATGTTCCATCTGGCGATGTATAGCAAGTGTTTTTTTCTCGATTTAGCGCTGGCCATATCCTTTTTGTTGCCATACAAGTATTGCTCTACCTGGTGTTTGTTTATCCATTAGATCTTGCCTTAGCATGAGTTTGCATGTAGCGATTGGTATACCACTGTTCAACCTGCTGATTGAGATCAGTAAAACGGTTCCATTTCTGGCGAGTTCATTGGCTTTGCAGTTACCTAGCGAGCGGGAGAGTAGATGAAAGTCCGATCCTCATGTTACTGCCATCGTAGTCTCGCGATGAGTACTCTTCCAACTATGCCCATGTTGCGGTACAGGTAATACATATAGTTGTGGTATCTTTTATTCTCACAATATCTTGGCATACACAACCAAAGATCATTTGGAGTAGTTTTCTTTTGAAACAACCAAGGGTTTCCTCATCCGCTTTCCGCACGCTTCCGCGCCGTATAGCAAGACTAGGATGATCATGGTCTTATACAGGGTAACCTTGGTTTTTATAGAGAGCGTTTTGTACTTTAATGGCTTTCTTAACCTAAAGAAGCCTTCTTAACCACTGAAGCTTTCTGTATCTATAGCGGAATCAAGGTAGACGAAATTCTGTACTACCTCGAAGTTATGTATGTCTAATGTGAATTTGACGTTTCGTACAATTCTTCGATGTTCTCTATCCTTTGTAAATTGACAGCATATATTTCGTTTTGCCTTCATTAACCATTAAAGCCATTTTTCTGTTCTATTTCAATGCTCGCAAAAGCATTTATGACATCACGCTAGCGCATCATCCTGTTTTACAGACTTTTCGAAGATTATTTCTCTGGTGTTGACGTTCGAGCTCTGCATAATTTTTTCGAGTATGATGTCAAAGAAATCACATGACAGTTTGTCGCCTTGCCTAAAGCCTTTTTCGACATTAAACGTCTCGGTGAGTTCTTTACCCACCTTGATAGAACAGCGTGAATTCTCTAAAGTCATCCTGCATAGTCGTACGAGTTTTTCAAGGATGAAACTAGACATGGCCCGGTACAGCTCGTCTCTGTAAATACCTGTAAGCAGCCTTGAAACCGATAAAAAGATTCTCGGGTTTTTTCCAAAACCTGCCGCAATGTAAAAATTTGGTCAATTATGAACTTTTCTGGTCTAAAACCACATTGATAAGTACCTACCAGACGTTCACATATTAGAGCTGACAAATTCGTATAAGCAAAACGTTCATCTCTGTGATTAGTGTTAGTATGAGAATCTACCCTTTTAAGCGTAAGACACACAATAATGAAACTGCTTTCTTCGGGCATGCCTCCTGTCAAAATCATGCAGATGAGCAGTTGTCTGCTCCTTTCCAACCGATCTTCAGATACCTTGAAATGCTCGGCATCAAGGAATATGCACTTGCAGTCTCATTTGATTTAAACTTGCATAAGGCAAGCTTAACTTCTTCTAGGTATGTATGTATGTGTTCGTTTATTTAGTATCGGTCGGAAGAAAGGCACATACTTGATCAAGTCCAAGTTGAATGGGGCATTTTGCTTCACAGCGCAGTCAGTATTTTCATCTTCCCTAAGCAGTCTGCAGGAGCAGAAGTAGCGACTGCGACTCAATTACTTTGTTTCCCTGTTGGTCCTTATAGCTCTTGAGTTCGGGGTTTGCCACTCAATCATTATCTGTTCAAGTTTTGGTAAGACTTCCGAATCTCATTCCTATAATGGCATCTCTCAGTTTCTTCAAACGATCACAGAGAAAAAAGTACCACATAAAATAGAAGAAAAGTAATAAGATTTCTCTATGGTTTTCATCCAAGAAGAAAGTCTTATTAAAACCATAGAGATTATCTTATCAGATTGCTGATGACCATTTTATAGGATATCCACATACTTTTAAGAAGATATCTTATTAGCTTTCAATACGAATACTTCTTAAAACAATAAGAAAACTTATTGAAAAGTATGAGGAAAACTCTTAGGAACAATAAGAACATCTTATTAATAGTATGTGACAATCTTTTAGAAACAATAAGAAGATCTTATTGATAATATGTGACAACCTTTTAGAAACAATAAGAAGATCTTATTGATAATATGTGACAATCTTTTAGAAACAATAAGAAGATCTTATTGATAATATGTGACAACCTTTTAGAAACAATAAGAAGATCTTATTGATAATATGTGACAATCTTTTAGAAACAATAAGAAGATCTTATTGACAATATGTGACAACCTTTTAGAAACAATAAGAAGATCTTATATTGATAATATGTGACAATCTTTTAGAAACAATAAGATCTTATTGAAAAGGGATGAAAATCTCTTGGAAAAACAATAAGGTGAACTTATTGAAAGTTTGTAGGTCGGGAGTAATCTGAAATAGCAGAAACTAAAAATTAAAATTAATTTATAAATGAAATCTAAGATTAAAATTAAAAACTCTTTTATTTCACATTATCAAACAGAATTCGACAAACTTTCAATAAGCTCGTTTTATTGTTTCTAAAAGATATCAATCCGATAAGGTTTCCGTGAGATAAGGTTATTTTTTTAAATTCTTTTTCATGTAAAGAAAAGACGAAATAGTTATATTTTTTTAAATTTTTTTATTTTTTGTTGCTAACAAAAAGTGTAACATAAAAATCTCAATTCTCAGTAACAAAAAAAGGAACACATTAAATAATTTGAAATAAACTTAAATTACTAAAAACAAAAATAAATAAATTCTTTTGAAAAAATGATTTTATAAAGCACTGTAACTGCTCTATAAAAAGTGAGAAACTTACGGAACTTCCAGCCATTCCAGAACATTTTGGGTCGATGATGGTGAAAGGGTGTCTTGGTCACACAATAAAGTCTTGTTCTAAAAGATAAAATAAAATAAAAATATAGTGATATATTGTATGAATGTATGTCTGGATGTTTGTACGCTAAATGGAATGAAATGCGTGAATAAATAATTCTAAAGTAGGTATATTAAAACAACTTACCCTTTCCTTCCTCCACTGTCTCAGTCCGGCTTGAAATTTTATGCGTTCTCCAAAGTACCCGCTACTATCGAAGTAGCTGAAAAACTTGTCAACGTCTTTCATCTCCATTTTTTCTAAAGTTTCGATAGATGTGACACCATACACCTTCAGCAACTCCGACGCCGAACTACTCAGGCCCCAGGAATCAAAAATTTGCCTTGTCTCCACAATGTCTTCATTTTTATAAACTACTCCTGGAATGCTTAATGTTTCACATTCACCGGGCAGTTCAATGATTTCACTTTCACTCGCGTTGTAAACAAAGTTAGTTTCCATTTTAAAACTCAATAATTACCACTTATTTGACTATTTTTGCCGAAGCGGAGCAAATCACGTGCGCGTCTACTTCTCAAAGCGATCACAATTCGTTTAAGAATGCAAATGCAAAGCACCGTTGCAGGTATCACACACAAACACAATGTTTATGAGAAAACCCATGCTAATAAGAAGGAATTCTTTTTGTTTCAAGAAGATTTCCTTAGACGAGTTAAAAGTAATAAGTTTACCTTTTTAAACCTGCAAGCTAATAAGATTCTCTTATTGCTGCTCACATAAAAGTACATTGTAAAAATTCCTATTTAAAAAGGAAATCTTTTTGTTTCAAGAAGATTTTCTTATTGTCTTACACTGTCCAAATGCATGTCACGCATGTTTGCGTGTATTACTCACGTAGACATTGTGTGTGCTTTGTTCCATCAGGGAATACACTCTCATATACATGAGATTCATTTGAACTGTGTATGAATAACCCACCCCGAATTATAAGTTTATCTTTTTAGAACTGAAAAGTAATAAGGTTTTCTTATTGTTCATCAAACGCTTGGTCTACTGCCTAAGTTTTTATAAGAAAAACTTTTCGATTTAAGAAGATGTCCTTATTAGCCTTTACAGAAAAAATATGTGAATAAGATTTTCTTCTTAAAAATGATTAGTAATAAGGTTTTCACATTGTTTACATCATTTAATGTGACTTTCCATTTAGAAACTGTAGTACAAAATTTTCAAAACTTTAATAAGATTTTCTTTATAAAATCAATAAGATTTCTCTATGAAAATATCATATTATTTGATGCTTTTAATAAGATTTCTTAGCAAAGTAGCTCAATAAGGCAATCTTATTGATTTTATGTAGTACTTTTTCGCTCTGTGATCGCTTTTTCGGTATTGTAGAACCACTGGGTGCATATCAGAGGAAACGATTCTCTTCAAAATTATTCAATAAGTTTACAGCTTCTTCGGCTTACTTCTGAAAGGAACTTCAAGAAAAAAGTTTTATAAATTGAATGAGCTACGTGAGCAAATGCAGTAGGGGAGAAGAAGTCATAAACAAAATTTATAGTAGTTTCAATGTCTATTGCAAAAGATGCAGAAGAGAAATTTACCTATACAAAACACTGGAGATGAAGCTATCAGTTTGCGAATAAGAAAATTGAAGAACATAGAGCTTTTTACTCTTACCGAGGCTTGGAGACCTTTATTAATAAACGAGTAACTGTCTATAGAAAAAACAAAATGGAAATAAATGTATTTCGGGAAAAAAAATACTGACATGCCGTGTACTTGTAAATAAATTCCGCAAAGAATTTCAGTCAGAGCAAATCTTCTATCCTTATCTTCTATCTTCTTCTTCTATATAAATAAAAATGAATTGCTGTTCGTTAGTCTGGCTAGAATTCAAAAACGGCTGAACGGATTTATCTTATATTGATCTTAAAATGTTCGTGTATATTGTGATGTGCTTTTTTCTTTAGAGCTGGGGTATGCTCGTCGGGGTCAGTGTCGACCAAAGAAAACACATAAAACTTCGGTTATGAAGAAGGTCCAATCTATTTATTTGTCTAGTCTAATATAAATGTTAATTGATTCTTTTCGCTTATTCTGATGGTGGTTCCAACGCTGGTAGATCCTTAATACTATGCTGGCAAAACGGTCATTAAGTACGGGTTTTTAATCGCTGGTATCAAGAGGAAAATCCTGGCATCAACAGTAAAAATACTGGCATCAACAGACAAAAGCTGGCATCAACGGCTTATAGCTGGCAAAATAAAACCCAAAAGTACTTAAGAGGTTAGTGGGGGGATTTGTGCTAGGAACTGTAAGGAGGCCTTGCTTAAAATTGGGAATCTCTGGGCACACTACGTACCCCTGGTTTTCCTCTTAATGAAAGTAGCCTGTACTCGAGATTGGTACTTTTCAACATGGGCTGGCTTCAGTCTTCTCGTATTTTTCAGGGTGCCTTATAAAGTTATCTACAACTAGTGAGTGTGAGCTCTATGGCGTGAGTGAAAAATATAATGTGAAAACAATGGTATGTGAATTGGCTGGCGGTAGGGTGTGTATTTGTAACTTCGTTACAATATCTAGGGAAGGTTTAAAAGCTTTTATTTTCTCTCTAAAGTCCCACTCGAGCAGAAACAGAAACGGGAACGGGAACTTTAAAGTTACTTGACAGATTTCAAAAATTCTTTCAACTCTAGGATGTTACATTATCCCTCAGTGACATAGACTTATATCTCATTCACATATTTCCACGGGAAAGGAAGATTCCCTCAAGAACGGGGCTGGAAATGGAAATTTAGAAACTACTGGAGAGATTTCAAAAATTCTTTCGGCACTGGGGATGCCACATAATACCTCAGTAGCTTAGCTTAGATTTCATCCCTATAATCCCATGGGAACAGGAACAGGAATGAGCACGGAAGCCTTAAAACTACAGACCCGAGCAACGCTAGGTGGCTCACCTACTTAAATAACAAATAGTAAGATTTTTGGATTGTTTGTTTTTAAGAACTCTTTTGATTTTCGCTTGGTAAGAATAAAGATTTAAACTTTTTTTTAGTTAAAAGTGTTACTTTTACAATAATCCAAACTATTTTTTCATATGAAATGACCGCAAATTGAACTTTATTTACATTCGCAAAGCACAACGAATTTATACTTTAGCGTCTTATACGCCTTTGGTAGAGATAAGGATCTCAAGGGGATATAGGGTTCGAAGGCTCGAAGAAAATTTTAATTTTAGCTCAGACCCAATAAGGGTATTGTAAGACCATGGTGTTCTCTGTGACCATGTTGAATGGTGCAGATGCTGACACTTTGATGTACTTACTCAATAAGTGTCACGAGCTTCAGCAACGGGACGGGAACAACAACATTAGCGGGAACTTGAAAAATATTGGACCAATTCCCAAAAATTTTTCAATTTTCGAATGCTTCATTGCTCCTGAGTATTAAAGACTATATTTCCTGCCCATATTCTTTCGGGAACGGAAACGGGAATGGCGAAACAACCAAGAAACTGGAAAATGTACTGACGCGATTACAAGAAATATTTCACTGTTATAGAATGCTTCTTTGTCCCTGAGCAATCTAAACTATATTTCATCACCATTTTCCCACAGAAACGGGAACGGGAATCAAAAAAAAAAAAAAACACTACCGATTTCAATGCGAATTTCACTTTTACAGTATACTGGGCCGATTCCAAAAACTATGTAATCGTTAGAGTGCTTAAATGTTCCTGAGTAACATAAACTATATTTCATCCCCTTTCTCCTACTAGAATGGAAACTTGGAAACTACTTAACTAAACTTACTTAATTCGATTAACGTAGGACCTGAGCTACGCCGGGCGGGTCAGCTAGTCAGAAATAAAATTGCTCTCAGCTGTTAAACAGCAATTCAAAACAAACGTTAAAAAAGGCTGTCAGGTTACATGAAGCAAATTAAAAGCGATTGAGCTTACGATAATCGCTTCACAAATAACAGGCTGACTTCCTGATATACTCATAATATTTCATATAAAATACTTTTCTCGTTTGATGAATATTTGATGTTCCTTACACATTTATGGGAATACCTACTCACTTAACCAGAAAACTGCAAATATAAACAATTAATCATTTCATAAACAAAACAAAATGGAAATCAATTTTCGTAACACATCATTTTCGATTTTATAAACATTTAAACTATCGGACTGCTTTTTGGAAAATAACATTGACTCAGTTTAATATTGGGGAAAGAAAAGTAAATGAGTACCAGCAACTGGTTCCATGCTTGGGGGCATCAGAAGCCCCTGACATCAACGTTTTTACAAAAGTAAAATTAATTGCTATACACACCGATTTACATTCTATTCTTCGACTGTACCTATCTATACACGGTTTAAGGTCTGCAAGTTCTGTCAAGACTTTTGGCTTGTTATTATTTCTTACATATAGTACATATAGTACACTAGCTATCTTGCACGCTTCATACAACATCTTTCCACGTATCCAAAATCTTTTCAAATTATTTCATTGTATTCAAAATGAGCTCCTTCCGCTTCATAAGACTTCTCAACAAGTTCCTCAGTATTTGCTCTTTTGTGTCCAACACAACTTAGTTAAATGTCTACAAATCATAATCACTGGCAATAGAGGGTTAAGATTCGCATGAATTATTATTTTTGTCGCCTCAATCAAGTCCCAAGTACTGCCGGGACTCCGCCTCAAGCTGTCCGTCAATCTTTTTCGGCCCTCGGGTCTGTGTCTCAATTAAGCTCAGACGTAGAATAGAAATTTTGGCAGCCGAAAGTGGTTCTTCCGCTCTTACAGCCTCAAATTCTCAATGCCAGTGTGCGTCACACTAAATCGCCTTGTGTTGCTCCTACATAACTTGAGATGCGCTGTGTCGTGGCTGGTATGGTTGGTTATTAGAAATCATGTGGGAACATTATTGGAGCTATCTCATCCAATTGGAGACCAAACAATGGACAAGAATCGTGTATCGGTGGGGTTGTGTCAATGTTACACTTTACGAAACGGTTTTCATAACACACACGAATCAATTTAAATTTGAACACAATGATAACTGACAACAAACGAACAGGGTGCAATGTGAAAGATGTCTCTAAAGAGGGCATCAAATGTTTTTGAAGAGATGAAAACATTTCCAATCATAAACGAAAACACCCCGTTTCCCTATTATGAAGCTCTGAGCAACTCACTTCCAAGTTATACACTACGACTAAACAGGGACAGGCCTGGGGTAAGCTTAAGAAAATGGAATGAGGCTCTAATTAGATTATTGTTAGATACTTAAGGGGGCTTCACCAGCTCGTACGCATGAGAAAGGGCACTATACAAGGAATTGAGAAGAAAGTATATATGGAGTCCACCAATTGCAGAAATGAATAATGTGAGAAACGTATGCATGTAACGAGGTTGCAAGAGAAAGTGAATAACAACGTTGAGCTGTTTTAATTAACATCTCAGCTCAGAGTCAAATTAACTTGTTGTTGATATATCGGACTGGTTGTGTGGTATTAAAGAGCTGCTAAGATTGGATTTGACATTCGGACATGAGGTGAGATTTATGGCATTTGAATGTTTGTGGGAATAGAAATGTACAAATTAAGATTGAAGTGATGTAGGAAGTAACTAACGACAATTTAATTGCCGTGGCACTTCGGTTTGGTGGTGATATTTCAATTTGAAAGCTGACTGATATGAAAATGATATCTTGTTTAGATTAAAAATCTTATCAATGTTTGAGTGGTTGATAAACAATTGTTTGTGTTTAAATATGAACGAGTTTAACTTAAGCTTAGAGTTCTCTCTTCAATTTTACTTTAGTATAACCAAGTTTGTGGATGGGCCCAGATGCGCCCAGATGCGCCCAGATGTTGCAACTCATTGTACATGTCGATTGTGCTTAATATACCCCCATGTGGTATCCACTGTTGCATTACTGGATGCATGCGTACAACACCAACATACGCTCAAACGCTAAACGTCATTTTAGGACTACCTCCAATTCACCTCTTCATAAAAATGGAAGCAAGACTGGCGACACACCGTCTTTTTCCATCAAGGACACATAAAATCACATCCAAACTCGAAAGGACATCTGTCGATAATGGAAAGTCTAGAAAAACTTAATACCTTTAGTATGTGCTTGGATGCTATTATTCCCATGTACAACTTTAAACTCGACTTCTCCATTGTCATCCCCCTTACGGAAGACTGGGAGAACACAAAACCTCATCCTTAAGGTAAGATATGGTCTGGTATTCGGACGGCTTGAAAATGGTTTTATATAGCCTCACTTTCAGGACGGCCAATTTTACCGCCAGTAGGAAGGATTTGTAACAACTGTCAAGTAGCAACTAAATCATACTGAAAATTAATACGCGCAAAGACAGCTTTTGACACATCATCAGAACAATATTTAGCTAATTTTAAAATGGATTCTTTGAATGTACCTAAGTGTAGAAACTTTATTAATTTTTTGGCGATAATTCTTCGCTTTCTTCTTTTCCTCTTATACATTCGCTTCATCGCCACAAAATAAGCAGTGTTTTATAAACAAAAGCTATATTCACTTATTCGCGTTTAGTATGAGATGGACTTACTTTTGAAGTACTGGCCTGTTCTTCCTCACGTTGTCTTTTTGATGCAGAGATTGAAGTTTTTCGGATATATGATTTTCTGCAATCCACGTGAGTTGTAATGGACTTTTGGCTTCTTAAATAAATCAGCAAACTCATCACTTCTCGCAACACATGAATCGATTAAAGTTGGCATTCCACGACTGACCAAAACAGTTTCATCTTCAGTCAAAAGTTTATTACAAATAAAGCAAAACTGTGACATTTTTTTTTTTTTATTGATCAGCACTAACTACAATAGTAGACGCTTGTAATAAATACATTTAGCCATATTCAAGGCCAGATGTTATTCCAGTAGAGGGGATTCGGTAAGGGACCGGACGGCGGTCTTTTTAGAGTATATTTTCATAGAAAAGTATATAATGTAGACATAAAAGGAAACACGAGTAGGCATTTTTCCTTGGTTGAGCACCTAAATATGTATATATACGTGGCATATGTGCGCATATTATGTAGAACGTGAGGGTCTATGAAATAACTCCCACGAAATAAGTCCCACTTTTAAAAACGAAATAAGTCCCACCAAAAATTGCTTAAAAAAATGAAATAACTCCCACGAAATAAGTCCCACTTTTGAAAACGAAATAAGTCCCACCAAAATGAAATGATTTAAAAATTTACTTGAAATGAAATAACTCCCACTCAAAATGAAATAACTGCCCCTTGAATAATATATTTCTTAAATGAATTAAGTCCCACTTTCATAAACGAAATAAGTCCCACTTATTTCTGGTTGTCCCTTTTACGAAATGTCCAATATATATAACTTTTTGCATAAGAAAAAAATGAGAAATAAATCCCACCAAAATATAAATTTAGGGGTACGAAATAACTCCCACTTTACAAAACGAATTTATTCCCACTCAAAACGAAATAAGTCCCACTTAAAATAAAAACGCGTAACGAAATAAGTCCCACCAATTGACGAAATAAGTCCCACTTTTAAAAACGAAATAACTCCCACTTTCAAAATAGCAATTTTTGGTGGGACTTATTTCGTTTTTAAAAGTGGGACTTATTTCGTGGGAGTTATTTCATAGACCCAGAACGTGATTCTCACAAGCGCAATATCTGGGAAATAATGGGTCTTAGAGAAAAAAATTATCAAGATCATTTTTATAGAGAATTTTAAGATCTACAACTTTGCTCGTAAGTGTTTTTCGATAAAACTTACCGTTTTCGAGAAAAATCCAAAAAACCTAGAATTTTGACCTTGGACCCCGAATAAGTCTTTAAGCACACATGGGACTGACTGGGACTTTTGGCACTTTATTCTTTGTGGTAAACCTAAGGTCTCTACGAAGATTTGGCTCTGTCGGAATTTTCTTTATTTCAATTGTCAAAATTGACCGGACTATACATTTTCCTGCAAACATCCCCAAAACAAATATGTTCAAGTGAATCATGCGACAAAATCATGCGATTTTGTTGCATGATTCATTACTTGAACAAATTTTAGAGCTGGGGATTTTAGTTTGGGGATTTCGCGATTGGAGATTTAAGTTTGGGGCTTTTGGTTTGGGGCAAACGTCACCAACCCGTATTAAAACTCTTATATCATTGCAGCTATATCTATCTACGGCTAAGAGGCGTTAACCTTATCTAAAGAAAATGAGGAAACCCTTGGTCGATAGAAATTCTAGCTCGCTTAAACCTATCCCAGTTTTCCTCAGCTGAATTGAGATCAAAACTACGACAATTTACTTCCTTGGCTCTTGTAACTCCTGTTCAACTCGATCGAACAGCCCCCGTGTTCGGAATGCAATGGTGAGCAGTTTAAGTTCCAGGCCCAGTTGACTGTTGACGTTCACAGTAAGTTAGTCAGTAATTACGGAGCTCCCACTTGTATTTTGAGTCCTTCGACAAAATTGTGTTAGCCTCACATATCTTAAATTTTTAATAGCGCAGTAGTCTTTGACAACTAAGAAAGTCTACCACAATGTTTTCAATTCGAGCGCTGGTTCATTTTCATGCTTCCACAATGGCGTACGGATTCAACCCTTTTCCAGCACTTAGTTACCCCTTTTTGATAAATGTATAAATTTCAGCGAATCTGCGCACTCTACCATCATCCCTAAATAACATCGTTCTCCTATTTGCTATAATATGAGCATTCGTTCGATTATACCTACTCGTAGACAAAGCAATACTTCAATCGATTTCCCCATTCCAAAAATTTCTAACTACTCTAACCCTTTTTTGTTGGCTGAAAATAAATGATTGTCACAAACATTGAATGCTTTGTGCAACCCTTCGTGCAAGCCGAACGAGTCGTGTTCTACAATATGGTAATTTTCAGGTGTTTTTGTTATTTTCTTTGGAAAACATGCAACGATTTTGACAGGACAATAGCACGCGATAGCAGTTTTCATGTAAATTTTATGGAACACAAAAAGGAAAACTCTTTAATAAACAACAGTAAAAATAACTTGGGTGACAGTCATTTAACTAAGAACGAGTAGCGTTTAACCTTTCCATGGCCACCCGTTTGCCACCCTCTAGCCTCGAGCTCATAAGAAATTGAAAAAATAAACGACAATAATGAGAAAAGACAGTGGTAGGTACTTGTAAAAGGGGTTAATTGTGAGTACTGATATGACACGCCCTTCAAATTATTCTAGATGATAATTGCAGTGAAGCTCAGATAGTGTACCTACCTGTGATACGTAAGGGTGTACCTAACCTACCATGAAATAATTCTTCCAAACTTCTTTGATTTGGCTCTGAAAAGGGTGGCAAATGTCGTGCTTATATTCAACTGTAAAACATATCCTTCCACACAACAATGAGCTATATTGTGTGTGCTTCGTGGGCAATCCGTACAGACATTTTTACTGCGGCACATAAAGGGTGCACAAGAAACTACATCATATTTGAAAAAAATAAATGAGGTTTGGTGGTGGAATATTGATTTCGGGAGTGTAAGCCAAATAAATGACAATTACAATCATAAATTATGTGGTCTGTTTGGTTTGTTTGCTAGCGTGCGTAATTAAAAGCAAGGATATCACGGCAGAGTATAAAGAGTATCCGCATTCAAGAGCGGAAGAGAGGACAATGTATGGAGTTCGTTGAATTATAATTTACAACGAAAAAAAAAACCATCCTCGCATTTGAGATTGATTGATGTAGTGTGTCTAGTTGTCTGGCTCAGAAAAGTTGACCATTCATAAAAACTCTCTAACATTTCGTTTCTTATTTTTTAGCCTTTCAGATGACAAAGTAGTGGAAGAAATCTTTTCTGAATTATTTAATTAATTCAAAGTCTACTCTTTAGCCTCTTCCATTACTGCTAATTTTAAACGATGTAGGTAGGTATAATGATTAGGTATAGGTATAGGCCTATTTGTTGCACTTAAAATTCAGGAACTGGCAGGAATGACCTTTTGACAATGATTTTTCAATACCGAGGAGTGTGTTCGTGGTCGCTTGACGACATTAGGAAAGGACAATAGATTATAGGCAATGCATCGCCAAAAATTCGACGGAGTATTATTGGCTGAAGGACTCGGTCTGGAGGAGAGTAGTAAATCAATATGACCTGCTTTTTGGGAGAAAGCGTGATCGAAAAAGCCGTTCAGAAGACTGCCCTGAATAATTCTGGCGAAGAGAGGAACGCTCTGCAATGATCTGTTTGCAACCTGCTTGGTATAGCCTTTTACCCTTTGTTGTTATAAGCCTATATCCCCATTGTGTGTGCTTAGCATTAAAGTCGCCACGAACCAGGAAGTAATGTGCTTAGAAATTAAGGAGTTCTACATACCTGGTGGTCTTCAGTTGAAAAGAGCTTTGGAGGGCAGTATAAAGCTGATATCCTTAACTCTTTTTATTTTATACGTTTGCATGATTTCATAGATAAACTTTGGTTCTTCATGGTGTGTTAAGCGCTTTATAGCACGTATAATTTGGTAATTTACTATTCAGACTTTGTTCAATAGCGAACACATAAGAAAAACTACTTTTGAAATCTTGCATCACAAAACGAAACTACTCGTTAACTTCTTAGCAAATTAAGTAATTTTTCAAAATGTATACTGTTTTTGTATACTATGCGTAGTTTGAAATTTTTGAGTATTTAACGTTATTTGCGTATTTTGCCTGTTCTGCGCACACTTACGGTTTTTTACGTAATTCATTCAACTCTTGTAAATTCTGCATTGTGGGAAATTTGCAAACTATGCGAACTTTGCCACATTCTCGTAAATTCCATATGCTAACTTTGTGTGTTAGATGTATTTTGTGTAATTTGCAAATATCGAATAGAGGTAATTTTCGGGCAAAATAATTTCGGCCAAGTGGACGTCAGCACTCACAAGAAGCCCAGTTTTCAATTTCTCTTCTTTCAACAAAATATTTTCTTCTGAGAAGTCAATCGACTCAGTCAAGCGAACTCACATAAGTTCATAAAAATAAGTCAAGAATTGTTTAATCGTCCGATCTAGGAGTTTAAGCCTCTTACGAGTCGAAAAATTTCTTTCTCGTTGAAATGAAACTGAGAATAGATCAAGCGACAGCTGTCAAAAAAACCAACTCCGAAAGAAGTATTGTAAGATTGAGAACTACACGTGAAAACACATTTTGTATTGGAATAAGTTTTCTTCTTCTTCTTCTTCTTCTTCTTCTTCTTCTTCTTCTTCTTCTTCTTCTTCTTCTTCTTCTTCTTCTTCTTCTTCTTCTTCTTCTTCTTCTTCTTCTTCTTCTTCTTCTTCTTCTTTCTTCTTCTTCTTCTTCTTCTTCTTCTTCTTTTTCTTCTTCTTCTTCTTCTTCTTCTTCTTCTTCTTCTTCTTCTTCTTCTTCTTCTTCTTCTTCTTCTTCTTCTTCTTCTTCTTCTTCTTCTTCTTCTTCTTCTTCTTCTTCTTCTTCTTCTTCTTCTTCTTCTTCTTCTTCTTCTTCTTCTTCTTCTTCTTCTTTTTCTTCTTCTTCTTCTTCTTCTTCTTCTTCTTCTTCTTCTTCTTCTTCTTCTTCTTCTTCTTCTTCTTCTTCTTCTTCTTCTAGTAGTTGAGCAACTAGAAACCACCACCTAGACACGGATCCCTTCGAAGAAAGGGGCAAGTTGCCCCCAAGGAAGACAAGTTCAGCGAGAAACTTTTGGAATCTTAGCCGCTACGCCAAGTTTAGTACACATTCTAGAGTCCGGTTCACGGGGAAGTATGAACAGTACCTCACAGTGCGTTCTATACGATAACTTAGCTGAAATTGGATGAGATAAGGATTCTTAAACAAATTTTTCTCAAGTAGTTCAATCAATGCTGAGAATCTGCACCAGATTATATTTGAATATTTTTGAAAGTTCGTCACTAGATACATAAATGAGGATTGCATATATCTTCCTATAGTCCTACTTGTTTATAGGGCATTTTTCTCACTACCCAGGTATATGACTTGAAGTCCTATATGTTAAAGACGCAAAATTAGCTGTTGTAATTCTTTTTGGAAGTCTTTATTTTCTTTTCTTAAGTTTGAGTGTAATAGAATATTCTCGTTGTTCAAAAAATGCAAAATATACTCTCGATAGACAGCAGTCATGGGTGCAAATAAAGGGGGCCAATATCAAATCACAAGTTAACCAACCAAACAGCCTCAATTTTTTATATTGAAAAAATCAATATTTTGTTCATCACTTTGGTGAAAGGTTCCTATACCTATAATCCTATATACTTTTCAACCCTTGTGTATATGTTTCCTTGGTATAGCATTAGTAGAAGCAGTTCACCCCTTTTTATTATCTATACCCTTGAACCCAAGGCAAAATATCAGAGAACGAAGGGATTGCTATATGTGGTCACATATGTGCATAACATGATTTCCGAAAAGTATATGATTTCGTTAGAAAAAAAGACATACAAAAACTTAAGCACCGCCATGAAAAGGGTGCCTTCAATAAGGAAGTTGTGTCGAATTTGAGATGACTGCACGGATGTTACCAAAATGGATTTTGCAATCATCTCATAAAATATACGAAAGGGCAGATTTTGCGAAAGCATCGACTATGTAACAGTCGCAGTCGTCAAAAGACTGCTTCCATGGTGATACCACAGCGCGTGCTGCGTTCCTTCGCTGCACGCACATGTATGGAACATCAATCCTTTTAAGTATCAAAATTTCATCTCACATACTTTTCACGCGTGCGGAGCTTCGAGTCAATAAAAGGAAGGGAATTTATTGTTTTTCTTGAGTTCTGTTGCGGTAGAAAGAAGTCGGATTTATAGGCATTAGGAATGGGGGCGTTATCCAACACCAGATGGCTAAACATTTAATTTTCTGCATTTTCAGCAGCTCGTCGAAATAACACATTATGTATATACAGGGTGATTCGCATAAGGTGTGACAAAAAGATAGGGTGTGTAGGTTGGACCTAGACAAGCAAAAAATCGTATGGGAGGGGGGGTCCATTTTCCCCCGTTTAGGCGGGAGGGGCAATTTAAGAAAAAAATCACTAAAAATGGGGAAAAAATTATTTTAAGAAAACGGTAATACCTACAGAGTCGTGCTATAGCATTTTGAAAAGCCAAAAACCTATACTTTCATTTAGATTTCAAAATAAGTTGTTCAAATGAACAGTTTTTGAAATATTAATTTTCAAAGTCAAAATTTTGAAAAAAAAACATAATTTTTTATTTTTAAACCATTTTTTTTCAAAATTTTACATAATTAAGTAGTATTTTTCTGGCTAATTTTCAATGCTCTTGTTTATTTTTGATCAAACACAAAAACCGGATGTCAAAATAACCTGTAGTTTTTGAGAAAACCAAAAATTACAAAAACGACTTTTTTAAATTTTTTGTTTTTTTAAAGTTTTTTTTTCGTTATTGGATTTTTAAGTGAATTCTCAATAAAAAAAAAGAAGAAAAAATTCATCCTTTATTTCGTAAGTTCACTTAAGAATCCAATAACGAAAAAAAAACTTTAAAAAAACAAAAAATTTAAAAATGTCGTTTTTGTAATTTTTGGTTTTCTCAAAAACTACAGGTTATTTTGACATCCGGTTTTTTGTGTTTGATCAAAAATAAACAAGAGCATTGAAAATTAGCCAGAAAAATACTACTTAATTATGTAAAATTTTGAAAAAAAATGGTTTAAAAATAAAAAATTATGTTTTTTTTTCAAAATTTTGACTTTGAAAATTAATATTTCAAAAACTATTCATTTGAACAACTTATTTTAAAATCTAAATGAAAGTATAGGTTTTTGGCTTTTCAAAATGCTATAGCACGACTCTGTAGGTATTACCGTTTTCTTAAAATAATTTTTTTCCCATTTTTAGTGATTTTTTTCTTAAATTGCCCCTCCCGCCTAAACGGGGGAAAATGGACCCCCCCCTCCCATACGATTTTTTGCTTGTCTAGGTCCAACCTACACACCCTATCTTTTTGTCACACCTTATGCGAATCACCCTGTATAGGTACAGGCCTACGTATATAACTTCTGTTCACCGTTCAAAACAAAATTGATACACATTTTTAAGTAATCGTTGTTGAATGAGATAAACATACCTACCTACCCAAGAACCATAGATTGAATTATTCAGTTCTTTAGTTCCTAAAGTTTTTGCAGTAGGTTAGGTTAAAATGGCTGTCAGGAAAACAAGTGACACACTTAGACCAATATTAGGTTCATTGTGATACCATAAGAATTATGCAAGGGAGTATACACCTCACATAATAAAACCATTTGAATCTTTGGAGCCACCCACTTACTTGAACATGTTCAAATGTTCATGATCAGGCAATCTGTTCACGCAGAATAAGCAGTCGAAAAATTAAAGAACAGCCAACATCTTGCTCTGCAGTTTGTCGAATCTACAGATGTTTCTGACTGTGCACAGTTTGTGGTAGGTATTTGTGCGCTTTGAAGCAGATGAAAGTATCATCGAAGAAATCTTATTTTGCAAAGCATTTCCTGCAAACACTTGTTTGTACGATATATTTTTGCAAAGCACTTGCAACTGCGATATTGACTGAAAAAATGTATCGCAATTTGTAGCGAGGGCGGATAAAAAGAAAATACGAATATCCAGAGCTGGCAAGAGGCAAGGGAAGCTCTTAAATTATTGGTAGGTAGGTACTATTCGCAACTCCATACCTGTGTGAACTGACATTTTCTTCAATGGTAGGCATTAAAACTAAGAAGAGCTATAGGCTGCAACTAGAAAATGTTAGTTATAGCGATCAGGAAAACTAATCCGGAAAAATATTTGAAAGGAATAATAACTATGTTTTCATTACAATTGAATAACAAATGTTATACCAATCAATAGTAAACAGCCCAGAGAATTTTTTCTGCCAAGAAAATGTTCAATTGAGCCAAAACTTTGCAGTAAAATTGTATATGTATTTCTATTTTCCTGATGGAATTGGAACAGGAAAATAAAAAAGTACAAATTAACAGAAAATATTTGCTTTATTATATCTTTTTTGGGCAAAAAAGTACTTTGAGTGATTTGCCATCGATTGATATAACATTTGATATTCAATTGTAACGAAAACATAGTTATTATTCCATTTGATTCGTTTTCCTGGCCGCTATAACTGGGCCCAAATTTGTGTTTTTCTTGTGTAAGAACCTCTACTTTTTCTTTAAGCCGGCGACCACCCGAGTAAGACTTCGCGATATCCCCCAAGGGGTCGCGACCCACAGTTTGAAAAACAGTGGTATATACTATAGAAATTTACCAATAAAAGCATTTACTAGCCTTTATGTATATGGCCCATTATCAGTCGTAACTATAAAATTTGCTTAGAACATCCTTAGATAACTGTCCAGCTAACGGTGTCCAAAGAGTTGGACAAGCCTTAGCCAATTTCGTATTTATAAATACATTCCAACAATTTTCTAACTAACCCCTCAAACTGTCAACTGTGAACGAAAAACTAAATGGTATTGTTCATGATGAATCCCTGCAGTAATTGTTTGTGTGTATATAGGTATACGTGTACAACAACCAAACTTCTTTTAAAGAGTGTGGCGTATGACTTCAACTATACAAAAAAACAACTACTTTGACTTTGCGTTACAGCTTTTTTCTGCTTATTAACGCCCCAAAATCAACCAAAGTTAAATGGGTTCACTCTCTCTTCAAGTCTCGTTATTCGATCAACTTAACTAAGTGTATTTCAATGACGGCAAGGCGGTTTAAAATTTGTATTTCAACTAAATACTCTTGGATGTTTGAATGTTCCGGAAATGGGTGATATGCTGCTTTCACCTTTAATTGACTCTTTAACTATAGAACCACAGATAAAATCAATTTTTAATAATTTTAATCACCAAGCTAACCTTCATGTTAAGTCAGACATAGTTTGCTATGAAGGCAAAACTAAAACATTGTCTTTATTCAGCAGGAAGGTCTCCCCACTGATGTTCCCACCCTCAAGAAACTGTACATCAAATACCATGAGCTTTTTAATCTGTCCCCTGAAAAGGTCGCTAATGATCTTGAAGCTTTTGGTCAATATGTTCACTCAAAGCGAATATCCCACCTTCAACGTAGTAGAGCTGACCATGATAAGTTTTTTCGTTAGTAATCTACCTCTTACCTTTTACTATCAAAACGAAAGAGGTCTTCGCTCAAAAACAAGTGCAGTCCTTCAACAATCCCACGCTTTGCCTTTTGAAGTCTGTGCCCTGACTGAAACTAATCTTATCCCTAGCATTAACAACCGGGAACTGTTCCTTTCTACTTTCAATGTTTATCGAAATGTCGATCAAGACCGCGACACTGATGACTCTCCTTGTCGTGGTGTCCTGATAGCTGTCACCAATACAATTGACTCACCTCTTCTCTCAACATCCTCCTCCCCAAGCCTTGACTTTGTCTCAATTAAAACTACACTACCCCATAAATCGCTTTACATTATCTGCTGTTACATTTTACCATCGCAACCCCTCGAATCTTATGAATTTGCAATCAAAACAATTGATGACATTTCAGACTCATGCGAACCTCATGATGAGATCCTTATTTTCGGTGATTTCAACCTGCCGTATCTAAACTGGACTTTGTCAGACGACCAATCGTTTTATATTGCTCCAAGCCCCATCTCTGCCAAAGAATGTCTGTTCGTTGATCGCCTTGCAGACTCTTGCCTCTGCCAAGTAAGTGGAATTTCAAACTACATGGGTAGACAACTTGACCTTGTATTTACAACAGACCCCATTAATTCTTTTATCTCACCTGCTTCTTTCAACCATAAATAACCTACACCCTCCTCTCCTTCTCTCATTTTTTCTCCGGTCTTCAAAACCATCTAACCCGCCCGTACCTCCAGTTCCATACGATTTCCACAAAGCAAACTTTCGGAATATTAATGATTATCTCAATAGAACTCACTTTAATTTTGATAATTTAACTGTAGAAGATGCCACATCCGCGTTCTACAGAGAAATACATAATGCTATATCCCTCTTCGTTCCCCTTTCCAGACTTAAAACTTCTTCTACTTCCCCACCTTGTATGACCATAGGCTTCGTACTCTAAGAAACAAAAGGAACAAATTGTGGACAATCTTCCTTCGTACTCGATCTCCTACTGACTATTCAGCTTACCTTGGCTCTTATCTACACTTCTGTGAGCTTTTCAACACATTTTACCAACGAAATCGAAATGAAATCTAACATTATAAATGACCCTAAGTCTTTTTATAAATTTGCCAACCACAAAAGAAAATCTGACAGGTACCCTTCCTCCCTTTCCTTAAACGTTTCCAAGTGCCAATCAGTATCCTTCTCATGTAAACGCATCAAATCTCCTCGCCGTCTCTATCTTCTAAACGGTCAAATTATTTCCACCGTTGAGGTGATCTGGGACCTTGGGATTATTTGCGACCGTGAGCTGAATTTCCTCAAGCATATCCACGATTTAATGCTTAAGGCTATTTCAGCACTTGGCTTCGTGAAACGATGGTCCAAAGAATTTGCTGACCCCTACGTAACCCGATTGAATACGCATTTCAAGTCTGGTCGCCTTTCCAACAAGTGCACATTGGCAGAATTGAGAACATTCAACGCCGTTTCCTCCGATCTGCTCTTCGAGGTCTTAATTGGAGTAATCCTTTGATATTACCTCCTTATAAAGACCGAATCAAACTCCTCAACCTCAATACGCTGAAAGATCGAAGAGAAATATTTGACGTTCTCTTCATTCACCGAATCTTCACAGGTACCATTGACTGTCCAGCCCTTAACGAATCCATTTTTCTAAATACTAACCCTCGTAACACCCGGAATCCCCGTCTCTTCTATCTTCCCTCCCATCGAACCTCTTACGGCTCCAATGAACCCATCTCCCGAATGCTGAGGAATGTCAACTCCCACTCCTCTTGTTTTGACTTCAATATGAGTACTCCCTGCCTAAAACTTCGTCTCCTAAGCCGTCCAACTAGTTAGTAAGTCTTAGCTATTAAGTTTCTTAGTTTGTAAGTTAATAGCTTGTATTAAGCTTAATAAATGGGGGTTTTGCCCCCACCAACATTAAAATTATAATTTTTCAAGTCTCATATAATGATAAAATTCGCGCAATTTATAAATGAAATTTTTGAAAGTAATATTTTTGCACCTCAAACTACTTAAATTTTTCGACCTTAACACTCTCAACAGTGCTGCATAACATGTTCAACAAAATTGTTTTTTGTTGTATCAAATGTCACTTCAGCAACAGTTTAGACAACCAATTTCGGTAGATTAGATTTTAGATTAGATTAGATTTATTGACTTAAATAGTAATACAATTTTCATTTTCTTAATTCTTGAATGGTACTACATAAGTCTGTAAATGGTTTGGCCGAAAGCCGTCTACTAGATTAAAATTTTTTTTATAAAAGATTATAAGAAACTAGTATACATTATTATTATTATTCTTTTTTTTAAACTAAATTTGAAAGCAAAGTATTAAAAACTTTCTCGGACTATATACATGTTCTGTAACGGAAGGCATTCAGACAATACCCTTAAAGACGATCCCAACCTCGTTCCCCATTCAGGATGCTGATTGTTTCCTCTAAATTGAGATTTTCAGCGCCAAAGAAGCGCTTTCGGAACTATTAAAGTATTGGGCACACTCCCAAGGAAATGAAGCACATCCTTCCGTTCTTTGCAATTGCATAGATCACACAATATTAGCACATCTGGTCGATGTGGAATGTAATTCAAACCGATAAGTTTAACCCTTCACTTTGAAAATCAAACTAATTTTTGCCGAAGTGTTTTCAGCTAGGAAGTAGGTTTTATCGTTTAGGAAGTGGTTTATTTTACTGTAGTATAGGCTCTGTACATAGACGGTTCAGCCTCTTTCATGAATTTATCACACATCATATTGCCAGCTTTCTTCAGCAAATCATCAAATTTCACCTTAAGCGAATCGGGGTTTTCGTCTCCAGAAAATGACAAGGTAGATGAACACTCGGTCGCCAGATTCTTCAACTCTTTTACGCATGTTCCTCCCATGTTTATGAGCGCCGTAGAACAGGATTGCGATTGCGGTTGCTCGAAAAACTTTGTATTTAGCAACATGTGAAACATTATTCTTTAGAATACAACTTCTCCACACAGAACACATTGCACGCTTAGCTTCCGCCTATTTGGCTTGAAGATGTTTTTCCAGATTTAAGTTGGCGGTAATCAAGACTCCCAGATATTTATACTCCTTTACGATTTCTATCGGCTCCTCATCGAACGTCCATTTCTCACTTCGGGAGTATTTCCCACCTCCATTTCTCAATATCATCATTTTGGACTTTGAAAGATTTACCGAAAAATTCCATGTTTTACAATACTCTTGAAGCCTATTTATCATCAGCTGCATCCCATCAATATAGTTTCAGCTTGAAAAACGATGTCGTCTGCAAACATCAGCGCTGGAATATTCTTTCCTCCCACGGGTACACCACCTTTCAAGGCATCAGTTATATCATTTATGTATAAAATGAAGATGAGGGTACTTAGAACACATCCTTGCTTGACGCCCATCGGCGTTTCAAACTCATCTGAAAGCGATGTTCCATCCCAAACTCGTAGTTCAGTTCAGTTCAGTTTTCTTTATTGAGACTTTAATTCACAAGTTTTGTTTTGATTACAATTTTTTGTTATGATGCTGCCGACTTTATAAAGTATGTCCGGCTTATAAGTTTTCGTTAGTAAAAAGGTTACAGCTTTTTTCTTTAATGAGGTTACATAGTTCAAAATGTTTTCTCTTAATTTATTCATCGTATACTTGCTCCCGGCATACGTTCACATTGTGGCTCTTAAAGGCCAAACTTAAAACTAATAATGACTAGAACTTAAAACTAAAATAACAAGAGGTGTATTTGATACATACATAGATATATAAACAATTTCTTTGTTTCTAAAGTTTTTTTTAGTTTGATATAAGATAAGTTAAGGTTAGGTACTTAATTCAAAATACAATTTAATATATTGGAACAAGAACTTATGAATAGCACAAACTAATACAAATAAAAAGAAATTTATAATTGTAATAATTTAACTTATTTCAATTCTTTTTTTTTTTTTTTTTGAAGAACAATTTAAATTTTTCATTTACTAAAATGAAAATAAATCATTTCATGTATACTGTATTTTCTTTGTACATTGCTCTTATGATCGATACAATTTTTGTTGAGATTCCATATTTGTAGAGCTTATAAGAGTGCTTCTCGGGGTATTGAATCGAACGCTGCTCAAAAATCGACAAAACAAGCGTATCACTTTTTCCCTTTCTTTTTATAAATATCAGCAATATTCATCAATAAATAAATTTGATCAACTGTGGAGTGATTTTTTCGGAACCCCGCTTGAAAAACATTTAAAATTTTGTTCGATTCAACCCACTCGCTGAGTACAACAGACTCACAGACTCATAATACTGAGCAAAAGATCTTT
The DNA here is from genome assembly GCA_914767635.1 of Melanostoma mellinum. Classification (NCBI taxonomy): domain Eukaryota; kingdom Metazoa; phylum Arthropoda; class Insecta; order Diptera; family Syrphidae; genus Melanostoma; species Melanostoma mellinum. Next base: position 60,834,191 of record OU612060.1, read on the forward strand.
GCCACTGTATTTAAAAATGATATTCCTCTATAGTTTACTGGCTCGTTAAGATTGCCTTTTTTATGAATCGGGAAGATTATGGCTTTTTGAAAGCTAACAGGAACGTCAGCTGTCTCAAAAATTCTGTTATACTCCAATGTTAGTAGTCGTATGTATTTTGTTGGAAGGTTTTTAAAGTATTCAAAAGGTATTCTGTCTTCTCCTGGTGCTTTATCATCTTTTGCTTTTTTGATAACCTTTTCTATTTCAGATTGCGAGATAAGTACATCTAGATATTCATCCAAGATTAAAGGTGCTGCGTAATAGTGAAACGATGGAGCTATTTGGTTGACATTCAGCAGATTCGTAAAATGAATTTTTTTTTTCTACAAACAGTGCTCTAGTGAAATAGCCAGTTGCATTCCTCCCCTGAAACAATTTAGCCGCAACACCCGCCTCGCTAGGAATGCTCATCAGTTTTATCTTGAGCCCAACTTCGGGCGCACAGTCAAGTATTATATATTTTAGTCGCACCACCCGAATGTGGAATGCTCTACCTGGCCCTGTTTTTCCCCTTCATTACGATTCACAAAAATTCAAAAGCAACGTACATCGATGTCTCCTTTCAAATGCTCTCCTGTTTTCCTTAATACTCGCACTGTGTTCTACAACATTATAAGGGTAGTCATAACCCCTTGATGTGCGCGTAAATTATAAAAAAAAAAAAAAAGTTCTTCAATGCGTAGACCCAAAGCTATTATTGCCTTTCTGCCACTAACAATTCTAACTGCTTTTCAGAATTCCGTTGACGTTTTCGATTTATTTATTATTTCAATGTTTTTCTCATCAAAATATTGTTTTTTAGCATTACAAAGCTCTTTGAAGTTTTTGTTTGCTGTTGCAACTCTCTAAAGTACTGGAGAGCTCTAGGAAACGCCACTTCGGTGGTCCTAGGCTTAGTGAAAGGAAAATCCCTATGTGCACCTCCTCGCGGTAGAGAGCGGGTAACGCTAACGCACAAGGGGCCCGAATGGATGCCGGTATAAGCAGACAACCCAGCAATTGCTGGATAGGGCACGGACTTGTCCTTGGGTTGAAGAAAAACTCCCTAAAGGCGGAAGAACTGCAGATTGTGGTCAACGGCATGGAAGTCTGGTGGCGGATGAGCCTATTTAAAAAGGCCAACGGTAGCAGCATGTAGCGTCTGTACCTATATTAGGCGGCTACAAAAGGCGTCTGTTTTCCCATAGTGGGCGGCCTTGTTTTTGTATGTGTTCGATCATCCAAAGGGCTGGTGGTGCCTGTCGAACTCTTGCCTTAAGTGTGTTATTAACCTTATCCAGGAAAACACCAAGCGGCGGAACGAGAATATACTTTTTACATGAAAAATGACAACTAACGGAAATGATTCCCCAAGGGGTAGCCATACTTTGGTGAATCCTCCTATGGCCCCGGCTGTAGTAAACCGCACATTGGATTTGGGGGTGCGGCAAATTTCGTGTACAAATGAAAATCGTGACGTCATCAATAATGAATCAGCAACAAGATCAAGAAATCCTTCAGATTCATCTAGACGGACTTTTGGCTACAAAACACGAACGAAGATTGGCGCATGGAACGTCTGTTCCCTGTACGCACCAGGAAGGTACGAGCAGGTAGAACGAGAAATGCTTCGGCATAACATCAGCATTCTCGGAGTGAGTGAAACTAAATGGAGAGGAAGAGCTGAATATTCTGCAGAATCGGGCCTTACGAGAATGTTGTACTCTGGGGATGAGGAGGTAGACAGAGGTCCAAGACTCAATGGTGTGGGCATCATGCTGAATAAGGAAGCAACCAAAAGTCTAATATCCTGGAAACCGATTTCGGCGAGGCTTATGACGGCGAGGTTTAGCTCCAAAATTCGAAAAGTCACCATTATTCAGTGTTACGCTCCAACGAATGATGCATCAGTTGAAGATAAGACCTCTTTTTATACTCATCTGAACTCGGTGTACAACAGTGTTCCAGGGGGAGACATCATTATCATCATGGGGGACTTTAATGCCAAAATTGGTTCGAATAACGAAGGTCTCGAACGCGTTATGGGTAAACATGGCTTAGGTCAAAGAAACGAAAATGGTGACATGCTTGTCGACTTCTGCAACGCTCGTCAACTTGCTATTGGGGGTTCTTTATTTCCGCACAAGACCTGCCACAAAATCACCTGGGAATCTCCTGATGGTCGAACTAAAAATCAAATCGACCACTTCATTATACAGCAGAAATGGAGGAAGTCACTGTGCGATGTTCGCAACGAAAGAAAGGCGGACGCAGGTAGCGACCATCACCTACTACTGGGTTTGCTTCGCTTACGAACAGCTGCTGTTCAGCGTCGCGCAGAGGGTATAGCAAGGAGACCAAGATTCAACACTAGCGTCTTAAATGACCCTAACATATGTCGCAATTTCGCCACCACACTTGACGTCAAAGCGTCAAACTTACAAAGCGCTGGCTTACTGATAGAGGATATGTGGGGTCAAATTAAGAGCGTTTTCATGGAAACTGGATCTGAAACTGTACCAAGACTGACAAGAGCGAGAGATTCCTGGATATCCCAAGATATCTGGGACAAAATTACACATCGTAGATCACTTAAAATAAGGATCAATTCAGAAAGTGATGCTCAACGCAAATTGATTCTACGGAACGAGTATAGAGCATCTCATAAGACAGTGCAACGGTGTGTGAGACGTGATAAGAGGGCAAGGGTGGACCAACTTGCGCAGAACGCGGAACATGCTGCAGGAAGAGGGGACGCAAGGGAGCTGTATAAAATCACTAAGGACATTGTCAGACAGCGTAGTAGCACCAACACTAACCATCCCGTTTTGGATCTGAACGGCAACCTTTTAGTGACTACAGAAGATCAGCTGCAAAGATGGAAGGAACACTTTTGTGTGCTGCTAAATGACGACAACAATGCAGACATGAATCCTGAACTAAACAACATGCGCAGGTCTTCTAGGGGTATTGACACCAGCCCCCCAACAAGTACAGAGATAAGTAACGCGATCCATCTCCTAAAGAAAAACAAAGCAGCTGGACTTGACGGTATTCCCGCAGAATTCCTCAAAGTAGACCCTGAAGCAGCTTCCCGTATTTTGCTTAAACTGGTGCAAGCTGTTTGGGAGAGTGAAACTTACCCAAGGGACTGGAAGGATGGAGTTATTGTGAAGCTACCAAAGAAAGGAAACCTCAAAGATTGTAATAACTGGCGCGGAATCACTGTTCTGTCCGTTTTTCCGAAGTTAATGGCAACTATTATTCTCGAGAGAATAAAGTCCAGGATCGAGTCTACCCTCAAGAGGCACCAAGCGGGGTTTCGCAGCGGTCGATCGTGCGTCGACCACATCAACACCATGCGAATCATACTTGAACAATCGTCTGAGTACCAATCACCCCTGTACCTCATGTTTGTGGATTTTGAGAAGGCATTCGACAGGGTAAATCGTGAATGCATCTGGAGATCGCTTATTGCGAGAGGTATCCCTGAGAAAATTGTTGCTGTTATTAAAGAGTCGTACAACAACGCAAGGTGTTTCGTTTTGCACAATGGACAGCTATCCGACTCCTTTGATGTTCGCCAAGGAGTGAGACAAGGAGATGTCCTGTCACCAATTCTGTTTTTGCTAGCAATAGACGATGTAATGACTGCCACTGTGGGTACAAATGAAAGACACGGTATCCAATGGGGTCTGTTTGACAAACTTAGCCACATAGATTATGCTGACGATATATGTCTCATGGCAAACAACACGGCTAATTTAAATCAAATATGTCATTCGCTGCAGCTAAATGGAGAAGTGGCTGGCTTAAGGATCAACGCAAATAAGACCAAAATAATGACCACGGGCCAAGGCACACAACAAGTTATTCTTAGGCAGGGTACCATAGAGAACTAACTATCTGGGCAGTTTTATTGCACTTGATGGCGGAACGGACCTGGATGTTACCAATAGAATAAACAAAGCCCGCAGTGCATTTGGAATCCTTTCTCCTGTGTGGAACTCAAGCAAAATATCGCTACGCACCAAGTTGAAACTCTTCGAAACTAACGTGAAATCTGTGCTGTTATATGCTTCTGAAACATGGAAATGCTCTGTCAACATCTCGAGCAGGCTACAGGCATTCGTCAACCGTTGTCTGCGCTACATTCTGAAGATCCGGTGGCCGCAAACCATTTCAAACGTTGAACTATGGTATAGGACCGGACAGATGAAATTGGATGCAGACATCACTCAACGAAAGTGGCGTTGGATAGGCCACACACTGAGGAAACCTAACGACAACATAGCGAAACAATCATTCGAATGGAATCCTCAGGGTGAGAGACGAGTTGGTAGACCAAAAACAACATGGAGGTCATCTGTTTTAAAAGAAGCTCAGTCTCAAGGTATTCAATCGTGGTCACAGCTAAGACACGTTGCGGCGAATCGGGACAGATGGAGGGATCTGGTTGCTGCCCTATGCTCCAGGAGGAGTTAAAGTGCTGCTACACTTGCAGCCGGACAACATATATGTTGCATAGAGGCTTCTAAAGTAGCAGTTGTTAGATGTTCTGAATAATCGCAAGTACGCAAAAGACAAAATTCTAGCCCTCGCACATTCACTGTCGAACCACCTTTGATTATTCAAAGCTTTGTTCACCGATTTCCTTGTAGGCGCCGTTTATTTGAAAGCATTGGTTAACGTCTCTATCTCCAGATTGCACAGACCGTGTATGCTTACATGTGTTTCAAGCTGTATGTCTAGATTTCTATGATAGAATTCTCTGTAGCTATCTTTCCAGAGTATAGCTTCGGAGGAAGATCAATCGCAGGCTTATTAGGTTCCCCGAAGCGTTTTTGTGGTCTGAGAATGTTTTTGCTGCCACTCTAAACTGACTAAAAAAGAGGTTCCAGTCTGCAGATACAAAGCAATAGTCTATCACTGAGCAAGCTGTTCCACGGATAAACGTATATTCGCCATCGCGATTCCCTTCGCTGCTTCCATTTAGTACCCGACAGTCTAAAGCGTCTGTTAGCTCCAGTATTTTAATCCCCTTCGAATCACACACCTCGTCTTTTGATTTACGATCGCAATAATAAAGATACCAATTTCGGTTTCTAAGGTTAAACATTCCTTAGACAGCGATGTAAGTGTTTATAAATACTATTTTGAGTTGGACACTGTTCTAAGAGCTGTCCAAAGTAAGACATACTTTGGAATGGGATTAGAAATACTACTGTAAATTCTGCCACTAAGAATAAAATTCTTTTAACTTGCACTGAGCTTGCAGTTAAAAAATAATGGCTTAAAAACTAAAATCCACTCGGATAGTAATAAAATCTTTATATCTTCACTGAGAACGTAGTTTTTATTTATTCAGAGAGTACCTATTAGTTTATTTTTATTCAGCAGCAAAATGATAAAAAAGGCTCTATTGATATCTACACATACGCAAATATTTAAAAAATCTATTGTTTGCTTACTTTTATGCCCCACAGTGACTTTGTTTGACTTTAAGACACCCTGTTTTCACTTCAGTTATTTACTTTTGGCAATATTCTGGGGCAAATATTGAGCCCATTCCCTTCATTACAGGAGGAGTAACAAAGCTTGATCGTTGTGGTTTTATCAAAAAAATACCATCTTGGAAAAAAATAGAGCGCGTGATCCATGAAGTTTGATGTATCTAGACATGTTGAAAGCTCCAAATGGTTCCAAAGGCAAAGGAGGACAATTAGTACACCTCATGGATCTTCTTTTTACTAAATTACAGTCAGCATCAGCAGTACGTTTCTGTTCCTGACCTCTGTTGAGGTAGCATTAACCACACTGCGCATTTGATTATCTAGTTAAGAGTAGTTCTGAAGACAACATTTCGGTTCCACGAATTGTAAACTCGTCTAGTCAAACGTACGTCTCCCATTAGGTTTCCTGTTTCCATTTCCATAAATAACTCAACGGACAAATCTAAAAAAATGAATATGGCGTTTGGCATACACTTTCACTTAATTGACCCTGAATACCGTAACCAATTAACCAATCATTCTGAAAAGGAGAACACGATAAATGCATTTTAATACTTTAGCCGGGTAGACCATTCAACGAACACGAAGCACTATGTCGCTGGCTTCCATTCGGTTTATTTCAATTTATTGAAATTGAATGACAATGTTAATGATCTTGTCTATAGTAGTTCGTTGTGAGTTATGTTTGTGCGAACTCTGACATTCGTGATAATGGTAAGTATAATGCGATAGCCTGCATAATGCATAGTTCCAAATGCATCAAAGAAAGCGCCTGAGTTGTTGTTCAACCTAAGACTTCCCACACTTTTGTGATTCACAAATCGTTTGCTGTCAAGAATTAGCTAAGCGTTGCCCTTGACTGGGTATTAAATTTGGCATAGCGGTAGATAAAAGTTATGGGTGGAAAGTGGATTAAGGAGTAAGAGTATGAATTTGAAACTCATTTCTTGAAAAAAAAAAACGTATACCTACCTTTATTTAGTAGGTAGGTATATGAAATTTTTAGGATCCTAGAAGAGGATCTCTATGAAGTCATAGAGAATGTACCTCCCAACCCTTTCCGTCGATCGAGATTTCCTTAGAGTAGCATAGGAGCACTATTTATCAAAACTCAACTTCACAAAATCTTTACCAAATTTCTCATTTCTCCTACAAATTATGATGCGTTCGCTCAAACTACTATACATTCTTCCTCCCCATCGTATAGGTACCTATGAATGTAACGTAAGCTATAAAACCTTTCTAACACCTTGCGCATCAGTTCACTCCATCAATTCTGACATTATCGGTGGGGGTTCCCACAAAATGTAACCACAAACGAACCATTTTACAATATACAAAAACCCCATCTGCCAATGCCACGAAAAGTGATTCGAATGAGATCCCGTCAATCAAAAACACAAAATTGGGGGCGTTAAAGAAAACAAACTGAATAATTACCTTCCAAAAAGTCTTACATCACCCCTTTGACACATATACTCACTGCTCTCTCCCAGATGTGGTAACCTTATCCATGCGCTTAAGTATCCTATTGCCGCCCTTTAATGACAACTCACTTAACCCTTAATGATCACTTGGTTTAGCGCCGTCGATCATCTTACTTTTTTATCATTCTACAGCAGAGGGGCGTTCGGCTTCGGATGTCTATTCCCTCATCTTTGAAGAGGGAAACCCCTTTTCTTAATTGCCTTCTATGTTCTTATTTCCTTTTCTTCATTTAAGATATTTCTTTGTGTCAAAGTCAGAGGCGAGGCACGTTCCTTTGATCGTGTGACTGATAGGTAAGTTGATGGGTTAATTTGGGGGAACTCTTTCCTGTTTGATTCTCAAAGGGGAAAACGTATCACGGTGGATTGAAATTGGATTTTCGAGGAAAAAAAGAAAAAAAAAACACGTGCCATATGGTGGAATCACTTTCGTTGTAGATCGTGTTAATCGATTAGGAGCGGTCGGGCCATTCTAGGAATTATTTGAGGAAACTTGACAATCTGACAACATGTTTTCTAATCACAGCTGACGCAACACCTGTGTTATCGTCAGGTGAAAAAGGAACAAAATGTAAATCTTGTGTGGGCACGTGATATAGAAATTCAAAACAAGCCGAGCAGTAGAGTGTCTAAGAATAAATCGACTTCTATACCTACGGCAAAAGCGACGCGACGTGATAAGGTAATGTCAAATTATATAAAATCTCTTTTTCAATGCCAACCTTTTTGAAGTATGAGAAAAGTTTTTACATACGACAGGGTGCAAAACTCGAATATATGTACAAAATAAAGCAAACATCATAAAAGACAATCTTCCTTAATAATTGACTTTACGATGGATAGAAAAAGAACAGAAAAACTAACTTAAAGAAGTATCCAGAGTAGGATGACATGCGGTAGCTGTAGCATGCCTTTCCAGTAGGCACTCGCACTCGGCCCTCACAGCATCATAAAATGAAGCATAATGTGACCGCTGTCCCCATTACTTTGCAAAGATTTAGTTAACAGTGAACAAGTAAAGTTAGTGACTATTCAATTGAAACTGATTTATCCAGCAAAAATGAGTGAGTATAAGGTTCGTCCGTTGATGCTCTGCCGTCGCCCTGTGGTTGCCATAAGCGTTTTTTGAAAAACCTAAGATCGCCCTGATTGACAGAACGGGTGTTTTTGAGCCCTAGGTTTGACCTGGGGTTTCCTTCTACTCGCCCTTGGTTTTTGCTGGGGCGAGTTTAGGTAATGAACAAGGATGTCAAGTGGTATATATTTCGGTTCAAGTGACAGTAGGACTGAAGAACTCAGGACTTTTTGACAACTCATAGGGTTGTCAAAGAAACCTATGGGTGGAGTTCAACGAAAGAGCCTATTTAGTGAATTGGTGTATCGGGTATGTACTTTCTTGGTGTAAAAACCTTTAAAGGCCATTTACGCCCCGCCTTCCCCTTGCTACCTTAAAGACTGTCATTGTTAAGTTTTTTGCGTTGTGTTTTTGCGGTTGGTATGAATGTGGCCGAACATACTGTGGCTTTACCAAGCAGTACACCAGTAAATCTATTCGAAGAAGCGGAATGCATGGACCTGATGACAGACTTTGACATTCCTCTTCAAACGTGTTTTACAAAATTTTTCAATCGGTCAGAAGAAGATCTTGAGAGAAAAAAATCGTACAACATCGAGCTTTTGGTCGTCTAATCCGATTAGTAAACGCCCATTTCGACTACCTTTGACCAAACAGGAGGAATCGAAACTAAAACGATGGATCAACACGATTCGGCGTTGGCTATCGTCTTTTGAACTCCGTTACGGTAAGGAATTCTTTCCCCTGGCCCACAATTGATGAAACCTTGGATTCAGTATCAGGCTATGATTGACTTAGCGTGCTTGACTGTCTGTCAGGGTATTATAGCTGTTGACAAAACAGCATTTGTGACGAGAGATGGGTTTTGGAGCTTTGTTTTGACAAACTTACCGGCCATTTTTAAAGATATACAAGCCAACAGCGAGTCGAAATCATTAAAATTTACTACCGAAATTCGGAGTCAGTGGCTTTAACGTTAAGAACACTACGTCCAATTTATGGTCTTCATAATCATCCTAGCAGATCAACAATTGAGCGTCTAGTGGAAAAATTTGAATCCACAGGCACAGTACAAAATGTTCTCGTGCCAGTGAGACAAAGAAGTGCTCGGAGTTTCGAGAATATTGCTGCTGCTGAGGCTTCAGTTGCAGAAAGCCCAAATGTGTCTCTTACACGTCGTTCTCAAGCGTTGGGCATCTCTGTGACGTCGTTGTGGCGAATTTTGCTAAACGATATTGGCCTACATCCTTACAAGATTAAATTGACGCAAGAACTGAAGCCGCTTGACCACCAGACGCGACGTATGATCGTGAATTGGGCTGAGCAACAACTTGAAAATGATTCGGATTTTCATGGCGAAAAGTCATCTTCAGCGATGAGGCTCATTTCTGGCTGAATGGCTTCGTCAATAAACAAAATATGCGTTAATTGTCAGGCAGCAATCCACACGTACTCCATGAGTCATGATTGTATCCCGAAAAAATTACGGTTTGGTGTGGTTTATGGGCCGGCGGCGACGCGTCATTGGGCCGTACTTCTTCGGTTATGATCAAGACCGGCACTTTACTGTGAAACTGTGAATGGGGATCGCTACCGTTCAATGATAACCGAATATTTTTGGCACTTTTGTAGCGCTCTTATTGAAAAACCCGATATAAGCAATTGCTGGTGCTAGTTAAGGCAATTTAAAAAATCAAGGTGTATGTTTACGATCGAGGGTTTCTGATGCGAATAAATCATGCTGCACTCGGTTTGTTGTTGTCGTTGAGGGTTGAGGAATCTTGCGCAATGGATGGAGCACTTGCAGCAATATAATTTTCGAGTGCAACATCGGCAAAAAAAAAAGAAACACGTCAATGCCGACTGTGCGCCAACGGAACTTGCACTCATTACTTGAGATAGAAAGTAGCCTTTGCTGACGATGGAGTCACCGAAGACATTAATCATCGAGTAAGAGTAGGGTTGATGAAGTGGTGAGTAAACTTCGCCATCTTCTATGACAAGGGTATATCCCCAAACCTTAAATGGAAAACCCTACAACGTCTTCAAGAATTGCCAACTCTTGAAACTCCAGAAATGAAAATTAACAAATAAAAATTGTGGACCTTTACTTATGCGAACTAGATTTGCTAATACCTTAACGACTTTTGTTTTTGTACAGAAGAAGAACAAAAACAAAAAATATATATTTCTCTCTACCAAGCCTTGGAACTGACAACTTTATACTCTACTATACCCGGCCGGATATAAATTATCCCTTTTCTTGGTTAGTCAAGCAGCCGAAGGGCATTATAACGATTAGATGGTCAAGGGGGAAGGAAATATAAATAAATAAAAAGCCATACAGGTTCTATATGATATTTTAAAGGACATTCGAGTCCACATTCACACACGTAACTCTACAAGCATACGCACAAACTCATCGCATTCGGGCTTGATATGAAGGACAGAATAAATTTAGAAAGTGGCCCACGTAACAAGAGGGTGGATTCTTGTGTAGGTACAGCCTGCCATAAAGTACCTACACCCGACCATCATGAAAAAAGGCAGAAGGAGCAGAAAAAAATGAAAATATTTAACCCTAAAATAACAGTAACGTCGCACCCCATACCCAATAGCTTGACCCTTCAACTGATGTGTGTCTCTGGTCTCTTTTGTATATGTATGTGAAGGACGAAAGGGAAATGATAATAAAACGTAACGCACGAACGATACTTTGCTATAGTCACTATAGTCAGTTCAGTCGTCGTCTGTGTGCCCTCTGTCCGCCGTGGTCGTCATATGTGGCCTGGCCAGAGCTCGTATCGTAACACACGATATAGTAATACGTATCTATAAACAAGAACATTGCACACACATATGTATATGTGCTTGCGAGTAAACAAAAACACATGCCACTGACACACAACCCTCTCGCATGTATGCTCCCCTTGCGCCGCGCGTTTCATATATCCATCGTTGACCAACACGAACATCATGGTTGTTGGCTTGGTTGGTTGGTTGGTTGGTAGCCCTTTTCAACGACGTTATTGCCATTGAAATTGTGTTGTTAACTTTGAACCCATCATGTGTTCAGGATTCCTGAAAAGGGATAAAAAAAGAAGTTTCTTTTTCTTTTCTGATGTCCTTTGGATTCTTTTTTTGGCTTTATATATAGAAAGTGAATTTTAACGAGACTTGTTTGAAAATGGCCGAACATAAAAGTTTGTGTTTCCCTCAAGGATACGAGAAAGTTAAAGGATTTCTTTTTCTTCTTTTAGGGAGAATCCTTTTTTAACTGGTCAATACCTATGTTGCGGGGGGATGCTTGCTACTGTATGCGTGCTTGATGGATGACTTGACAAAATGGAAACTTCCAAGCATCAGAAAAAAAGGGAGAAATAACTTACCCAACGATGAAGCGAGGAATATGGAACAAATCAAATATTTATTGATCTATAGCAAGGGATAATCAATCATCACATTGTGGAGAGATGGTAAGTGTTCAGTGTTCGTTCACGTTCTATTTTTCGGCGTTGTTTCTATTATATAGTATAATCTCAATCCTTGCGGTTTTTTTTTTCTTCTCTTATGTCCGAAATCTGCCATGTCACATGATTTAATCCTTGAAGGCAGCAATTCGAAGAGAAAATAAAGAAAAACAATACAAGAGAACTCTATAGAGATATGTAAATAAGCGTAAAAGGATTTTGTGCTCGAAGGAAACCGAAACCTAATCCAAGAAACTATGAAAACATTTTTCTATTAGCAAACCAGGACACGGTTATAATTTTTGCATAAAGGTAGGTAACCTACGCACGTTGGCCGCCACCACCACCAATAAGACGAAGACAGATGATCAAGGCGAGACAAGGACAGTTTTTGCTATAGAGAGCGGGATATTGAGTTTGAGTCGTATAGTTATACTTTACTAACCATTTGAAATGGAAAATCCTTTTCAGTTAGCAATGCAAGGAAAAAATCATATTTTTCAGTTTCATGGACATACATACAGTGTGTTCGGCTTTGTTTTGGTGGCGTAGGTATTCAGTGAAAGCAATTGTTGTTATGCTTTTTTTTCATATTTTTTATATCCTCATTCAACCTATTTTGAATAAAAGGAGAAATGAAAGATGTCTTTTAAAAAAATGCCTTTTCGTAAGTATAGTTTTTTTTTTCATTTTTGTTGTTAAGTGTGCTGCAAATACAAAGCAACGTGGAAGGAATAGGAAATGGGATTCGTGTAGAAATTATTATTATTTCATCCATTTTGTATGTGTGTGTAATTTGTGTCCATTTTCATACGACGGACGATAGAATGGTTGGCTTTTAAGAATAAATGACATAATTTCAGTTCGGCTTTAATGGCTTAAGGTAGAGAGAGGGTTCCTGATGTTCGAAAAGGGAGGAATATTTACCATAAGGGAATGGTAATGGCATAACTCCTTTCGTTTTTGCATTTTCTTTTGAATTTCTTTAAAGATATTATGTTTACCTTTGTGCGGGAGGGATTTTAAGTGCTCACCTGGTGGTCGATTGGTTGGACAATGGTGAGTAATGTACATATATGTATACATTTTCAAGGCAAAAAGATGTCCCTGTCCCTGAATGACTCAAGAACATTGAATTTCTCATAAGATTTAAACTCAAATTCTTCAATCGATGCAAAACGACAGTTGTTGTGTTTTTAAATATAAAAGTGATCTTGTATTTCTCCTAATAATGATAGACAGTTATGGTTAACTTTAAAGGATTTAATGATGTAATAATAATAATGCATCAATAGTCGCGATTGCTTTTTCTCAAAACGCCGTAAAGTTGCATTGAGCTACTTAAAAGAATGAAGATAGCTGTAAAGAGTATTTCTGTAGGCAGACTGACGACTCGACTCTCCAGCTTTTCATATTCGTTTCTAAATTCACGTCCCTGCTCTTTGGATGTGGAACTGGAACGCTTGCGTATGAAACTCACGAATTAATGAAAACGAGAGTTGGTAGACCATATACTTATAACCTTTGAGCTTCCTTAAGTCACTTTAAAATGTTTTTATTTGGTCAAAAGTCTCTTACACAAACGGAAATAGCTCCTCAAAATCTTCAAAAAATAAAAATAAATAAATAGGGTTGGCGCAGCAGAGCGAGGAGCCCTTGGGCCTAGCGCATTTCTCACAATCATGTCTTGTAAGGGAATGGAAGCGTTTCTACGACCTTGAAAAGAAGGCACTCGATAGTGTAATTGCACGGTGTTTGGAAGGGGTATATGTGCCTTTTTTGGGAGGCGCTGGACTAATGCAGTTATCTACCTGACGGAAAGAGCCCTGAAGAATAAGAAACATAGATAATCTTTCGCAATGGTCTAACCAGCATAGAAGAATAGCGGCGGGGATACCATCTTGGTCAGCGGATTTATCGGTCTTGCAGCCGACCGAGTTCCAAGAAATGTCTGTTTCTCACAGAATTTGCAGACTCAAGCTCAGGTTGCACCAATATGGTGTTTGGTGATATCGAGTGGGCAGCAAATGGAAATGCCAGTGAATTGGCTGTACCAGTGGAGCTGACATGCGGGCAGTCATTGAAGACGAGCGTTGGGCCCGATGCCTTGATAGACTTCTTAAAACTTTTAACAAAAAACTAAGATTTTTGTACTTATTGCCTCCTTTGAATATTCGGAAACTTCTTTCTCTTCTTTTGAAAAAATATATTAAATACGAACCAACAATTTGTTTTTGATATTTTTATGTTTTTTTTTATACTCTGTATTGATTTGTATAAGTACATTGATAGGAACCATCCTAAAAAATATTTAAATGTGAAAGTAACTCTGTCCGGCTTTCTATGTTACCGTCTCACGCCCAAACTACTGAACTGATTTGAATGAAATTTTGTACAGAGATATTCTAGAACCTGAAGAGGGACATGTGCTATATACTTTATCTGTATATTCCCCCGGGAGCGGAAACATATACGGGAATTTAGAAACTATACAGCACCGATTTCAAAAATTATTCCACCGTTAGAATGCTACACTGTCCCCGAGTATTATTAACTTTAATTCATCCCAATATTCCAACGGGGATCGGAGACCTTACTAATATAATAAGGGCGAAAGTAGGTCCGTCTGTTCGTCTTTCTATGTTACCATCTCCCGCCCAAGCTATACAGAAGCGATTTAAATGAAATTTTATACCGAGATGATCTAGAATCTGAAAAAGGACATAGAGGCTATATTTCTTCGAATATTCCCTCGGGAACAGGTTCTCACTAATATTAAAAATGCAAAAGTAGCGACTGAGCGACTGGCTTTTAACATGTGTAATGAAAATTTTCGTTTCCGTAGATTTCGGTCGCAACTGCCGTAAGTTGTGGAGTGACCGATACGATGTGTTTGCAAGTAAGTAGGGAAGTGAATTTTCATATATTTCATATATTCCCTTTGTATACGACCCAATACTACCTCCACATCAACATATCAAATTTACTTACACTAGGAAAGGGTGATCATGATAAAAACAAATTCCACATATTTCGCAGGGGGTTTCAACCCACAAAACCACCCTGTGCTCGCCCTTGTCTATCCCTAATCTCCTAATCGCCACTTTACAGCTCGACTCAAACCACGAATTTCCTTTGAGGATGATACTAAGGAACAAAATTTCTCATGCCGTTTAAAGTTACGTTAGATTAGATATCATATCAGCTGATGCGTCAACGTTTCCGTCGAGAAAGCACAATGACCAATTAAAATTTCGAAAGAAATTATTCAGGCTGTCCCAATTGGCTTTCTCATATTGCCAAACAGTTGTTTTTTGGACTTTATCTGTTTTTGCCGTAACGGAATACCATATCAACCGATACGAGATAAGGGTTCGTTTAGCATGGACGAAATGATTCAATAACCCTGTATATTTTCCGGCATAAAAGCGGAGAACTAACTCAATAAAGGTCTCATGGCCTTCAACATCTGAAGTCCGAGTGAGTGGGCTCTTCAATAAGTTGAGTCAAATTGACCGCAAATGCGATTTCAGAGTGAGCACTATGGGTTCTGTAGTTTAAGCGGGAGGCTTTAACACAGCTCAGGCAGACTCCAAGACACACCTACACTCACATTTATAATATAAGAAAGTTTTTGACAAAAAGTGATCTAGCAATTCCATCTAAGGCCCAAGCTATGCACATATACATTAGCATCGCTCTGGACTGGACCTTTTCACGTATTTTTCCCATATCATTCTTAAATTTAAAAGCCTTTCTTTTTTCTTTTTCTGCACGAAACCTTAAACGCAAGAAGAAACTAAAATCTGTCAGGCTTCTATGTGAAACTATAAGCGATTGTATGTTGCTGTTTTTGCTTTTCATTAGGTTCTTTTTTTTTCATAAAAATGAGGAGGCCTATATGCTAATCTGGAGAACTCCGACCTTTTTTCCGGTCCATTGTATACCAGGGTAGAAAGCCTTCCTTTTTTTTGTGTTGCAGTTCACATATAACCTCAAGGTCGGCGTCCATATTAAACTGGGAGGCTGAAAGAAAAGTAGATGCCCAGAGCGGGACTCGAACCCACGCTTCCGGCCTATTTACTGAACAGTGAACACTCTACTACTGCACCACGGCCGCCCTGTTTCATTAGGCAGAATGCAAAGCTTTTCTTCTTTAATATTTTTCAGAAGAGTTTGTGCTTCCGCTACTACTGAACTCTTTTTTATATAATTACAAATAGAACCTCAGTCTTATTCGCCTTTACATTTCAAAGCATTGATCTTCATCTAAAATGATACGTTAGCATAAATGTGTTTTACATATCATCTAAATGTTAAATAAAAGACCAACACTCTCGAACGCGAAATGCTTAGAGCACCGCAGCACGTTTGTTGTTTAAGTATGAGCATAAGACCTATACTATCTCCAGCTAAATTTAGTTAATTAAAATTAATTTTTTTTTTCCCTTCTATCCAACATCAAAAATATACAAACACAAGAATCGTGTCCGTGTGCTTGTCTCTTTTCTTTTCCCGTTCTGTTGGTTATTTCCTTTTTAAATTCACAGCTCCAAGGCATAATCTTTCGAACCCGGACTGCGGACTATGTACAGCGAATGCTTAAGGTGGGGCTGGGCTTTTGAAAAAGCGAACAAATCTCTTTTTTTCCTATTTTACTGGGGTAAACAAAGGATCAAAAGAGCACGAAGGAATTAATTGCTTTCGTCTTAACAACGTCTTTGTTTGCGGCAAAATGCCTCTTCAGCTATTTAACAATTCGCTGAGTAATTTGTAATTAAATTTTAACATAAACATGGAAGTAAGTGCACAGGGTGACGGGCCAGCCCTGACCATAGGATGAAGAAAAGTTATGAAATCATTTCAATAGCTACCGGAATCGGGTGTAAAGCAAAGTAAAATATACGTCCCTGTGTGTTAGCTCACAAATACATACAAATGTTTAGATTTTTAACAAGTTAGGCTTAAAGTAGTTGTGTTACTGATGTTAGGGCCTAGTAAGTAACAATTAACAACTTAAGAAAATGAAAAAATCCTTTTAGGTTCTACTGTATCTTACTATGTCCTTTTTTTAGAAATTACAAAACCTTAGGCTTTAAAAAACAATAATCTTTGCTAAGCAGAATTACAAGGAAAATTTAATCAAAATTGATCAAATTCGAGGAAACAAAACGTCCGAAGGAAAATATCACTGAAAGTCGTTTATCCTTTTTAGCTAAATGAAATATCTCCCCTAATCGATTCTGCTAAAAAAAACCAGTCATTATTAGAGTGATAACCTACTCCTTTTGGTTGAAAACAAGATAAAAATGGAAACAAAATGTCATTCGACTAACGTTGTAGTAGATGTCTCAACTCCCTTTTCAATTACATATCGGTAAATCCCCAACTCCAAACCACCTATAGCTCCATTACATCAACGATTTGTGAACTTTCACTTAAAGAAGTGAACGATTTTTTTTCTTCTACATTATCTACGTCCCGCAGTTCACGAGAAGAAAAAATTGAGAGATAGTCTAAACGACACACGACACACAAGACACAACACACGACCGCCTCTTCTACTCAATGAAAAAAATGAATGGACACATAACACAAGAGCATCCCTTTTTACTTTGTTCGATTGGTTTTCTGCTACCCTAGGACAGGGATGGAAAACTCGATACAATTGTACCGAATTCGATACAATTGAGTATGTACAAGTACAAAAGTACAATTCGACAGAATTCAGTACAATTTACAAATCTACGCATTTCATATCATATGTTTCTGAAAAAATAAAAGGAAAGTTCATAATTTGCTAAAAGATAAAATCCTAAATTCATCATCATACGTTTCCATACCAGAAATCTCTTGGTCACTGCTGTAAGGGCATTAGCTCTTTGTTTACAGTTTATTAATTGACTAATTTAAAACTGACATTTGGCTGCCGCTCGAAATCTTGAAGCAAAGTCAGTATCATACGTAACGCTCATGACTTCCATCTTCGTTCCGTGCGTAAAGACGAGAATGTGGTTGCAGTTTTTTACTGAAATTATTGCAATAAACTTCAACTTCCTCTGGTTCGTGCAGGATGACGAGCCGTGGTACTCGGCCCATGCCACTATAGATCATTCGCTCACTAATCTATCGAACCGCATTAACAATCGTTTTTTGTACGTCGACTGGGTGCCTCGCACCTGCGTTTTGACTCTTTCGGAATTTTTTTTATTTTTGCTCATTTTATTGCATTTTCAAAAACAAAATTAACGTTGTTGTTTTGTATTTGTTTATTAATGCTCGAATTCCTTTTAATACAAAACTGGTTTTCAATACAATTGACACCATTTCAGTACAATTTTAAAACGGTTTTAAGTACAATTGAAAAATTTCATTTTCCATCCCTGCCCTAGGATGGTACCATAATACACCATAGAGCGTATAGCAACAATCACAGGCGCACACGAAAGTAGAATGTTGAATGCATAGATGCTGCGCTGAAGGATGCGAGGAATCAGAGTTCAGAAGAAAACTAAACTAAACAAAAACGAAAAGCTATGACTCGACGAGGAGCTTAATGAGACTGGACGAACACCGATTTTCGTTTGATTAAATTGCCAGACAAGCGACTACCGATTGTTTGTTTGGCCACTAGACAGTGCTGCACTTACGTACGATGAGGCCTCAGAGAAAAAGTGTCTTTCTTTTCTGGGGGACTTTTCGTCACTCTTCACTCTATTTGGGCGGTTCACGCTGAACAATGTGCCTACTGATCGATGTACGATGGTGGGATGAGTTAGCGTTCAGAATTCGGACTTTTATCTGATTTGTAGTCAGACCTCTTTCGAAAACAAAATTACCAAAAGCATTTGGAAAGCATGTGGCACGGGGGCGTGAAGATTAACATGTCTGCTATTGCGTGGGAAGTTCTTGGTTCGAATCCCAACCGAAAAAAAATTGTTTTTCCTTGCGAGGAATTACCAACTGACTGCCATGAAAGGCGCTTTCTCGATCAGCCGTTCGGATTCAGCAAAAAATTGAAGGTGCTCTCCGTTCCCTCACAAGGCGTGGTTGTGAGAAATGCGCTAGATCCCGTTGCTCCCCACTCTTTTCCTATTTCAATATTTTTTGTTTGGAAACAATATAAAACTATCTGGACAAGCGGTCTTTTGAGGTTTAACATTATCCATCGTTAGTCGTTGGGGCCAAAGTCTGTCCAACTCATTGTACAGTGTCGAAATCAGCAATAGTGGAGTTCACACTGTATGCAATTTATTGGATAGACTTTTGTTTGAACGACCAATGTTGGAAAACGTGATTCCTTCCTTAGACGACCGCTTGTTCAACTTTCGAAGTTGGACTATATCTCATAATGTTGGACAACAAGTCTGATAAGTCTGAACGCAAACTACATCCTACCATCCAACATCCATTAAATGAAGTCTTTCCAACTTATTGTACAGTGTGAACTCCGCTAATGAGTTCGCTGCCAAAGAATTATTTGAAAGTATCAGAAGAAACAAGTTTTTCAGTATGAAGATGAACTTTCAACATCGAAGGAGCTGGGAATGCGTGAAAGTGGCAATCGACTAGTGGCATTGTGAATTAGATTCTTCAAAAGTACTGTGCTACGTGAAGTATCTCCACTATAATAAGTACTCGTACATTTGTAGTTGTTGGTATATACTGTCCCTACTAAAAGCAAAAAAAAGGAGGAGGTTAAGCTTCCAGGCATGAAAGCCAATCCGTCCCTGGCTCACGGAGTTTGGTTCAGACATCGCACGCACGCAAGGAGTGAATCAGTGAAAGTGAAAGGAGAAGCAAATGCTTCTGCCAATATATAGCACATACAAATGATTGCGAAAATTATTGTCGCCCCCTTCAAGGATTCTCCTAGAATAGTAGTTTTACGAGGAACCTGTACAGTGTACACTCAATCAGCCAGGTTCACAACACGGTGTGGGTCGGTTTTCGTTCTATCCTCTTTTTTTTTCTTTGGTGGAGATGTGGTGTAACAATAATCATAAATGCTACTGTTGCTTCCACAGAACGATAATCATCAAAGGATATTGTTATTGTGTTTCGATATTGTCTTGAGGATTATTAAAGGAATTGGCTTTGGCTGTGGTTGTTTGTTGTTGGCTCTTTGGAGCTTTGATTTAAGGGTTGTCAATTGCGAGAAGGATGTTTGATGGGAATATATTGGATGTGTTGGATTTTTATGATTTCTGTTGGGTCTTGTGTGGGGCATATGTCAGAAAGAAAGACATTTTCTGGTTGTAGTGTGTCACTTTGGTCGACAAAAAGGACACAAACTACATCTACACATATACATTTGGGGTCAACATACATAACAATGTCATTTCTATTTTTTCGAAGGAAATAAATTTGATTGCAAAATTTTATGATGATGCAAGTGGTGGTAACATGGTTAATTACTTTGGAGTGAGGAGGATGACTCCTTGGTAGGTATATATAAAGTGTGCGTGTAGATTGATGAGATGTTTTGTGCTGAAGTCGATTGTATAAAAAAACACATCTGTTGGTTGTTTGTTGTTCTTCCGGCAGTTAAAAGGAGTCTAGGAAATTTTTATGTCCTGAGATGAAATGGGCATTATTTTGGTTGGCAATTTCTTCAGTAAATCCTTTATTTGGATGGATTTACTGTTGAATTATAAAAATAGTTGGAAGAGTAATACAAAAACACTCACACATACCCACTGAAAAAAGCTCAATATCCGCAAATGCTTTGATGGAAGATTCTCGGATGAATAGATTAAGTGTTGATTCATAGAAAATTATTGATCTAAGGAAATATGGAGAGAACTGCAGCGATAGGGGTGTTTTTGACACACGTTCCGATATGGAAAAATACATATTCTCAAATTCAATTCAACTGCTTTGAAAAAGACATTCTAAACCTTGATTAAATAAAACAAAAGCTGACGGTTTTGTGTATCTCACAGAGCTTCCTATCGCTGCCGACGAATAAATGAAATACAAAGGGTGGCCCAATAAAGCTATGGGAGCCCCGAGACCCAACGAATTTCACGAACATACTGATTAATAGCATCGCAGTGACGCAGTGTTGGAGTGAGGAGGATTTGCCAATTCCTACCAAAAACCGACTCGAACCTCGAACCACACCGTAATAGACAGAGATGCTTACCATAACGCCACATGCACCACAGAACACAACCAATAGAAATTGTTGTCTGACAGAAAAGAAAAGAGCTTAAGGATACTATTCTAAGCCATTCCTCTGCCTATTTTATGATATTTCATTTTAATGTAGGTTCTCTTTTAAAGAAGATGACATTAAAAATTTTGCGTCGAGGGTTATTTTCGGATTGATCAACGTTGTCCGGTTTCATATGTTGCTGTAGGAATTAAAACTGTGCTCATCGAAAGCATATGGATTCGCGTTTCAGGCTATGGACCTGAAAGACCCATTTTATGCCGTGCGATGGGCGTCTGGGAGCTTTGTGTCGTAAAGGGGTGAGTAGATGATGAATGAAGAAATCTGATGCTATCATCAGATTTCTTCATTCATCATCTTGACAATTTTGAAATAGCTACAATGCTTGTGTTATTGTGATTTTCTTAAAGCACTCGACTTCAATAACATCTAGATCAGGGGTTCCCAAACTATTTTAACCAAAACGAACTGATACCCTAGACCCCCATAGCCAAATTACATAGATAGGTATAATAATATCTCAAATTTCTTACTTACTCTTATATGTAGTAGTTATAAGGCAAGTTCAATAAAACTTGACATTCTATGATTAAGAATACGAAAAAAGTGGAGAATCCAATTATGTCTGTCTATCTTATCTGTCCCTCCGTATATGGATCCGCAGCCTGAACCACTTGACGGATTTCTTAAAAATTTTTAAATTACAAATGTTTTTAGAATTGGGTTTCTAGATTTTGAAATAGCGGTACCTGCTAACCAATATGATAATACTTTACTACTATTTTTTGTCAAAAACCTACTAAAAAAACAACTTTTTGTCAAAAACCGCTCCAATGATTTCAATAAAATTGTGTAAGAGGGATTAGTTTTTCCCATTGAAAGCGAATTAAAAACTTGCCCTTAATTCAGATAAAAACTGGTTTTCTTTTTCGTCAAAATGTTTGCAACCACACTGAAGCGTTTTTCAACCAAATATGATGATGGAAAAGCAGTGACAATTTTTTTTCAGCAATGTTTCTTCAATGCAGTATATCGAGTTTCAATGCTGCGCTGCAACCATAATTTCTGATAGACTTCATTGAACTTTATCTTAGGCTCTTCGTCAGTTTTGAGGGTGATCGACTCTTCTTGCATAATCGCATTGGCTTCTTCCATGGGTGTCATACTGTGCGGATCTATTATCTACTCAGGAATTTGTAAATTCAAAAGATCCTCAAGCCTATTGGTATAATATTTGTGCAGCGCGTCCAAGTGAGTGACATATGATAAAATAACATCGTCTTGCAGGAATTGGAATTGGTTAGTATTCTTTTCGCTTAAATTTTGTTTATAAAGAATAAGTTTCCCCACAAACGCCAATATAATTGATTTTGTTTTGATCAAGTTCAGAGACCCTGCAGCGACAAGTTGACTTTGTTGAATATGTCAATGATATTTGCTAAATGACTGATAGTATATATCTGTCATTCAATTCTTCAGATTTTCTTCCCAAATTCTCCCTCTCTTCAGTACAGTCCTCGGCAATTCTTGACAGTACTTTGTTATAAGAGTCCTGGGCATATTTTGGAATAGTAAATAACTTCATGAATGCCTTGACGTCAGCTAACTTTTTGAGTAACACTTTGTAAGTAAGCAATTTTCATAAATAGTTGAAAACTTCTTTTCAAAATGGCTAAACCAGAGTTGGGAGGCCGCTGAAGGTTTTCTTCGCAGTTTTGGTAATTTTTTGGTCTTGTATTTCGTAGCTCATTATACCCATGTCTTAAAATACTTTTTAGCATCTTATTATAGTTCATGACAGCCCAGTCCCTTCCGAAAATGACTGTGCCATGATTTTTGAAAACAGTGCTGTATTCTTCTGATAAGGTGATGATTTTTTCTCCCTATATACAGGGTGTCCCGTAACTCGTGTTATAAACGTACCTACTCTGGCATATGATTTTTTGTCATAATCTAAAAAATAAATCGTATCAAAGGGAGGGTCTACCTCCCTCCATTTAGGCAGGAGGGACAATTTGGGATTAGTTCATTAAGTCAGAATTGAACTTCGAATAAAAAAATCTGCTTTCTTTTCGGCATCTTCAAAAATGTCGAACACTATCAAATAATGTTCTCATTCGACTCCGCTTATTTGTATGTACCGGCCTTTGACTAACCTGCAGCATATTAAGTCTTATGGAATGTATCGACAAATTATACCTGAATTATGCAAAAACGTGCACAAGATAGTACCTACATTTTCCGAGAATAGTAGCATTTAAAAGTTTGCTGAAATAGAGTAAATATTTTTTAAACTACTTGCCAACAATTATTTATTTATTTTATTTATTTATTTATTTACGTCTAACAAGAACATTATCTTTCATAGACTTAATTTACAGAAATAAAATAAAATGCAATAACATTAAGCATAAATTATTAATATAATATATGTACATAATTGCTCACATCAAAAACATTATAAAGCTTTTGTAATATAATCTGTTCATGTTAAAATCAATAAAACTATCATAACGGTTATAAAAAATACATGCAGAAGATATAGGTTCGCTTAATCCATACACTCAGAGAAAAAAATAGTTACTTTTGTAACTATTGTCATAGTCATACTATTAAATTTATCAAATAACTATTCGTAAACGAAAATAAGTCGGAAATAGTTAAGAAATAGTTAGAAATAGTAATAAAATAGTAAGAAAGCAATAAATTTACTTAGTAACTATACAAAATGGTTAATAGTGACTATTTTGATTTTTCCACAATGTAAACTATAGTTACTTAACAGTTTCTGCAAAATGACTATTAATGGTCGATTCTAACTATTGAGTAATTATTTCTTACTGAGCTGTAGTCAACAACAAATAAAATCTACATACATATTATTATTTAGTTATTTTTTACTATGCAGTAGTTGGGAAATTACTATGTAGAAGTAGATCTGCGTGTGTCTCTGTATATTGGTGGAATATAAATATTTGGAACGGAATAGTCGATAGCACCTATTCTTTAGTTGATTCTAACTATGCTGTAGTCAACATCTGTGTAAGTTTGTACTTCACATGCAGACAACAAATAAAATCAAATCTATGTAGTGGTAGATTTGCGCGCGTTGGATTTCAACATTTGGGACTAAATAGTCACGTATAACTATTCTGTAGTCATTTCTTACTATATTACTTTGATGCAAACAACATAAATGAAATCTAGTTGGAGATTACTATGTAGTAGTATACATTTACGTGCGTGTCGATCTCGTTGTTGGTTGGAATTCGATCATTCTATTGTGAGCTTTTGCAGTGTTAATCTCGGGACTCAATAATTAGTGTGATTTCAAAGGTAAACTATTTGTTTGTGATTTTGTGTAAGCAGTGAAAAGAAAGTTATAGATACAGTTAAAAAAAAAGAAAAACGGAAAATGAAAAAAAAACTATATTAGTGAAAATTTAGACTTAAGCGCAAGTGAAGAAGCAGTTTCACTTCCGTTTCTAGACTTTTTTGCAGACGAAGAACAATTAACAGATCTGCAGTCAACGACTTCTTCAGTGACAAATATCGATAGACAGCTGTACTCTGTTCTACAAGACTGGAATGTGGATATCCTGTATCAAAACTTTGTTGGTAAGTTTTTAATATTTTATCATTACAAAAAAAAAAAATTAAGTTCCTTAGCCTCGCGAGATGCATGTACCTTTAAAGTGGCTAGCCTACAAACAATCGAAAATGTTTTAAATCTACTTTCTACTAGATAAATAAGGATTTCACTCAAAGTTTCGGCGAAGAAAAATCAATGGGCCTGTTTGACAGATGGTCGGAGCTCATCCTGAAATTTCTCCGGTTGCTGTCAAACATTAAAGACAAACGAAAATGTATGAAGATATTAATGAAAAAACATTACCAGGTAAAATTGAACCTTTTTTATTAACTCAGGCACAATATTCATACCTTAGATTCACGAGATGTTACTATAATTCTGCTCCTTTACTACATCATACATCCTGTTAATTTATAAGACTCAAAGGACAAGAAAACCATGGCGACCAAGTTGTACTGCATCACAAGTGAGCTTCCTTTTGCATCTGACGGCTGCAGCAGAAGTTGCCCCTACTATTGAACGACGGTCAAAAATGTACTTGGAAATAAGACTTAGTTGTCAACCATACTTGATTGCTGCTGGAGAAGCTCTTGGTGAGCTAAAAGAGTTCTTCGTTAAAAGCTTCTTAAAAGCATTGGATTCTTGTTTTAAGATCTAATTTGTATGTAACTTAAAATATTCCCTAGAATGCGAGTTCTATTGAAAACAAAAACTATTTTGAAAAAACTTCAGTTTTAGGAGTTCTAGAAACACTTAAAAACTAGGAGAAGAAAGAATATAATTTTATAAACATATATGTAAAAAGAAAGTGACAAATAAATTGATAAAAAGCAATAAATTTTTTGTTGTTTTAAGAAATTTTCAGAAAAGTTGAGGTTATGTTTTTCTGCAGTAGATTAACCCTAGAATTCCAAACTACAAAGCTTCCATGAGTAAGTATATTTTAGGAAATATATATGAAAATACAGGTTACTAATCAAGTACTTAAAAGTGGCTGTCAGAAGATGATTTCGAAAAGAAAATAAGTGGCAATCTCAATAGTCGCACTTTTAACTATTTTCATTAATCATATTGACTATATTTTTCAGTTAATTCTAGCAAAAATATTGATTGACTTTTGAAATAGTCAACAATAACTTTGGTTCTAATAACATTAACAATTGTATAGTTGATTTGAAAGGAAACATCAAGTGACTACAAAAGAGTTAAAAAATAACTATGTTATCAGTAACATTAACTACTGAATAGTTGCATTGAAAAGAAAACATCAAGTAATTATAAAATAGTCAACGATTACTATAATTTGTAGTAAAATGTACTATTTCATAGTTAATTTTGAAATTAACTACGGCAGTAGTCGTATTTAACTATTTTTAACTATAAAAAATAGTGTTCCCGATTTTTATTACGAAAATAGTTAAAAAATAGTTATTATTGACTATTTTTTTCTCTGAGTGTAGTTTGTATAATGTCTAGGAACATAAAAGAAATCCTGGTCTCTTGGACGCAAAGTACGAGACGGAGCATAAACATAAAACAAAGAAAGCAGGTGTGGACAATCAATGTGTCCAGTTAGAACATCCTGCGCAAATAAGACCGCATAATAAATTCGCCTTTTATATAGGGGCTTAATACCTAATAAGGTGCATCTAGCTTCATAGACTGGCAAATCACCGTTCCAATTCATCTTTCGTAGAGCAAATTTTGTAAACCGTTTCTGAATCTTTTCAATACGTGAAATGTTATTTTGGTAATATGGATTCCATATAATACTGCAATATTCAAGCCTTGATCTTATCAAAGAATTAAACAAGGTCTTCAATGTGCATGGATCTTGAAATTCCTTGGTATTGCGACGCATGAAACCAAATAATGAATTTGCACGTGATATGATGTAATCATAGTGCATTGAAAAATTCAGCTTGTGGTCAAAGACTACCCCAAGATCCTTATGACTTTCCACTCTTGTTAGAATTTCATTTTGGATCGAATACTGAAAATTAACCGTCGAGAGAATTCTGTAAAATGTAAGAACTGAGCATTTGCTTATGTTCATTTGCAGACCATTAAGATTACACCAATGTGAGATATTATTAATATCTTCTTGTAAGTCATAAGCATCTGATACGGAAGCAATGCATTTAAATAATTTAAGATCGTCTGCGAATAAAAGAAAATTTGAGTGTTTAATAAAGGAAGGTAGATCATTGATGAAGAGTAAGAATAATAGAGGACCAAGATGGCTGCCTTGAGGAACACCAGAGTAGTTATAGACAGCAGTAGATATAGAAGAACCAATCTTTCCAGACAAAAAGGGTAACGATTGGAAAATCGAATATACCTCATTAAATATGTAATAACATCAACTACAAATTCCTCGAAACAGTACTTAGCTACGAAGAGAAATTTGATGAGTTTTTTTTTTAAAGCGCAACAATAGTACTTATCATTCTTATGATAAAATGGCAAAAGCAACGAAACATTATCTTAAAAGTCTTCAGCAGAACTTGTCGCCCCCTGTAATCAGATTTCGTTGGGTCGCTATCGACCACTTTGGGAGTCACTGATCGAGATGCTTTTGTAAGAAATGGCAATTCTGATGCTTCAAGTGATTAAAAACAATACTTAAGACAGTTGTTTTCGACCCATTTTTTAAGAATAATCTCCCGGCAGAAAGCCAAATGCAACCTTCAAAATCATTTGGTTTGGAGTAAGATTGCTCCGGCTTAGGTTAAGTTTTATATCAAGGATTGATTGTGTTGCCCGGGATTAAAAATGAAAAGTAGGTTTTTGGGGTTCGGGAAAATGACTCTACCACTTGAAGCTCTGGAATAAACTTTATTTGAAGCTGTTTAGTTTATGGTGAAGAGATGTCGCCCAGTTCGTTGAAGAAATATTCTCCGAGTGAAATAATCTGTCCTATGGCTCTTCGTCGTAGTATCATCCACAAAAATTCATCATGACAATCCAGCAGAAATTAGGATGACAATCAGCAAAACTACGGAGAGAGCCAAGGCCTGCTGAGCTAGAAAAGAATTCTGTTTTTTTTCTTCTTTTTCTTGGAAATATATGGGATTTCTGGAAATCCTGCAAACTTGTAAGCCTACTCTAGCAAAAGCATCCGGAGAATAGTTTGGGTTTAAGAACACGTTGCATTTGCAAACGAAGGACAATTGACCATAGTTTTGCTGAGGCGGAGTGATTTACACTTACTTTCACATTGGTAATTTAAATTTTTATATATATATATTTTATTTATATATATTGTCATCCAACAGAATTCATTCAATTTGGAGTTAATTAGAGCTCGTTTCAGGATATTTCCAGTTTCGTTTGCACTTAGGTACAAAAGGCTGCACTCATTTGCTAAAAAGATTCTACCATACGTTTTGCTTAATCGTTGAGGTTTGAGTTTAATTAAAATCTCTATAATGTCTGGAGGCCTATGACGAGAGGCTGGAGATGTCACCTAGTTCGTCGAGCAGTAGCTTTCCATGTTCGATCAGAAAATTTTCATGAACAATTTTTTACAGGGCTAACAGGGAACTAAAATTGAAGTCCAATGCTGTCAACAAGTACGAATGCCTCTACTTTCCCTACAAAAGCTAAGACAATCGCGAGCAATAATAAAGAAGTCTCTTACTTGAAACCAACTCGGTCTAAATTCGAAAGCGTATCCTTAACAACTCTGAATTCAAAGATCATCTTCATTGACTAATTTCAGTAGCTGTTAGACGACACGGCTAAAGCTTAACTAAAATCAACTGACTTTTACCCCAATTGCCTAGTTTTGTGTAGGGGCACCAATGTATACATTAAAAGATTACAATGATAGGAAAACACTGTTGCACCTTTACTGAAGAAGAAGTAGCCGATCAAAACTACCCCGCAACACTCATTGTCAGATAAGAATGGCTGACATTTGTTTGATCCATGTAACTGGCTCAACCAACGCCGCCGCCGCCCAATTACCCAATTACACATACTAGCACCTGCTTACCTCTTGTCACAACCCAAAAAAGGAGTCAAAACTACCATTTTTCTTCCATCAAACCTAGCTCATCTACTCAATTGGTGGGTATGTCCAAAAATTTAAAAAAAAAAAAAAAAAAAGGAAAGACAGGACCACACGGCCAACTAAATAAAGAAAACACACCACATAGAATTAATTTGTGTATCGCGCACGTTCTACTTGGTTAGGCATTCATTGTTAGTCACTACTTGTCTCGTCCATTGGCGATAAGGAGTATGATGGACGTCGTTCATTGTTCCATGCTGTTGCATCCTGCTGAGCTCCTTCTTTTTCAGCGAATTTTTCTATTGTTTTCCCCCAAAATTCGATCCTCTTTCCTTCAATGAAACCAACCAAACTCTGGGTGACAATTAACAATTGCTATGCAAATGACAGCACCGGCTCCAATTTTGTCGGTTTGCCCGGACTAATTAAAAAGCGGAGGAAACTTAAACCTGAAAAAAAAAAGAACTTAAGGATAACAACGAAAACTTTAGATAAATAATGTCCATTCGTGCGATTTTTAATGAAAGCAAACTCATTTTGGTGGAAAATTTAGATAGCGCTGCTTTTATTCATTACATTGCTGCGGAGCGGTGTTCCTCCACATTCCATATATTCACATTCAGTATCCCAGAACACTGCCGAAGGTAAGGACGAGGACACTTTTGGTACTTCGAACTGTTGTCGTTGGCGTGTGGGCTGTTCGCGTTGCTTTTTGGTAGTGCGCTACACCCACATTAAATCAAACAGGACTATTATAGAAGGGGAGCATTAAGAAAATATCCCCCTTGTGCTTTCGCATCCCTCGCTTCTTGATGACTAACGAAAAAAGGGAAACAGGACAGAATCCTTATCTTTACCCAGAAAGAGTACACCATTCCAATGCCCTTAGCGAAGTCCTTGAGAAACGAAACGAAGACAAAAGCCTTTATTTAATTTAATTTTTTTTTTCTACCTCGCCCGCGTGTCTTGTGTATAAGGATTCCATTTCTTTTACAGAAAATAGGAATTTATTCAAATTCTTTCGACTTTTTTCTTAGTCCTTTCTTTACTTTTCTTTTTGTCGTTTTTTGTACTTGGCGTTGTCATTATTCATCAGCGAAGATTCCTTCCAAACGCGCCGTCCGTTCGTCCTGAGGTTTTTTGTTTTCAGGTTTTGTTCCAAGTTTTTTTTTATTTTAATGGGGGAAAAATTAAAATTGGCCACGATTTTTCCTTGTCCATTGTTTCATTTTTTTTTGTGTGTTGCTGTCGAGCTGGAGTATGGTGGAGGACAGAGGAGGAGGCTTTTTTGATGAAACATTTCTTGTGTGTTCTTTAGCGAATGAATATCCTTTCTTATATATTCTCAGGCTCGTTGTTTGCGTGTCCTTTCCTCCTTTTTTTTTGCAAAGAAGAAACACTTCAAGCAGGACACTTTTCTTCGGGATTTTTCTTTATTTTTTGGCTAAACCTTGCCTAGGCTATATATACGTACAGCTCATCATGATTCTTGGGAAATTTTCAAAAGAAGTGAATTCAATATTTCATGGAAATGTTTTTTTTTCTTCTCTTTTTTACTGGTGAATAGGCTGAATTTGGGTAGAGTTGGAGAAGGAAGGATAAAGAATGAAGAAAAACTCCTTGAATCGGAGTGAGGGGCTTAGTGCTAGGGGAGGTAATCAAGGTCTGAAAAAACAAGATTAATTGGATAATTTTTAATTAAAGCACTTTTTGTGTTGAGTTTTCGAAAGGAAGTGCAGGAGACCTGAAAGTGTTTTCTGAAAGAAACGACTCGAAGATAAATAGTGCTGCTTGTGGATTTGGCTAAGTTATTCGGACGTGAATATATTACTTTTACCTATGACTGCGCGGATGAGGAACCAACATTTTTTTTAAAATGGTAAAGTAAAGAATAATCAATTTAAGTTATAGTCAAGTGACTATTTTTAATGTCAATGTCTCTTTAAACAATTTAAGTGCGGTGCGCTAATTTTCCAATAAAATCTGGATTGAGACGAGAAGAAGTGTCAACATTGATAATTATGTCGTTATTTGAGCTGTATTCCAGTTAATTTTCAACGTACTCGGTTATAGGTTTCAATTTAACCGCAGATGCATATGTAAATGGCTGTTGAACGAGTACTCACACAATAAAAAATCCACGCAACTGCACTGAGAAAAGCAGGGACTGTATTCTAGGTATTCATTCTAAGTATTTGGCAAAAAACAAAAACGAAATATGCGTATCCAACTATACAGGTGCACACAAAAATTTCACAGTCCCTCCAATAAAACCATAGTCATCACAGGATAACAGACTATGAAAACCTTGGAGTTAGAAAAAAATTGAGTATGACACATAAATATCTCATGATGTCTAAGTAGATTCGAAAAAGGCAAAGCCTTTTAACTTAGGGGTTATGTGTGGGGTTTACTGCTCAACGACGTTGAAAAAAATTGATTCCGAAACAACCAACAGCTTCGGATGACAAAAATAGTTTCAAAGTTGACGACCCTACTAAGAAAGGAAGGACAAAGTCCAGATCCGGAGGCTTCAATTTGAACAAAAGATCACTTAAGAGGTAACGTGTTAGGCAAGCGAAGGCTCTAGACTACTGCAAAAGCAGGTATAACTTCCATCCAAGAAGAGTGACGGAATGAGCAGGGCATAAAAAAGACGAAAAACTGCAACATCTTCTTTTGCGACTGGTAGACATTAGAAAATAGAAGCAACGCTTATTGGGGCTCAAATTTGTCGTTAGAGGTGGACTCAACTAGAGTACAATGCCAATCCGCATCAGGGCTGAATTCGCTAATATCAGCGAGAAGAGAAAGACGATAATTTCAATAATTTCTCATGGAATCATTCTTGGCTTTCTTAACTAAGAACTTGCGAAGGATTTCAATGCTTTTGAAGGCTGACTCAGAATAATCGGGTTTTCTGCAGTTCTTAATCGGTTCATACAATTCGCAACCACTTCTCTCATCTTAAAATTCACAAAGGTGCTTGACGATCCCCAAATCAATCAACCGTCAACCAAATTGGCCGTGATGCTGTGATCGACGGCCGCAAGACGCATTGGATGTGCGAACTTTCCGAAGGGGCAGCTTTGTCACAAACTATTTATTACCTCGGTGTATTTTTGGCACGAATGAGGACATCGTGTTCACGATCTACTCGGATTAACGCTGTGAAACGATATGATGTTATAAGTGCCCGAGGCTTGATGGTTAGCATGTCTGCCAAGCAAAAATTGTTTTTTCTTAGGTGTCGCCTTATTGCGTGGAATTGGCAAGTCGTCCGATAGTAAATCAATGCCCAGACAAGCGCTTTCTCAAATACCTGGGGGGTAATTGGGGGGTTTCCCGCTCCTGTTCCTTCTATGTTTCTCTTTTCTCTGTTCTCTGTATGTTTGTGTGTGCCTTCAAGAACTCCTAAACGTATGCCGCTGGCTTTAAGCGTTAAAGAGAAGTAGTATCAATTCGAACCGTAGAACTTGAGGTTATATGTATCATTCCGCCTCGCCAAGCAACACACAAGCTCTTTAAGAGTTGTCCAAAAAAACTGCTCAGCACTCCACGTCCACAAACACTTAATTTGATCTGTAGAATACTATTTCACTTAATAACCTCTAATTTATCTCATCGTAAGTGGTTTTTGTTTTGGGTGTAGCCAAAAACTTTAGGATATCTCAAATAATTCTAACAAGCGTTTCTCATAAGGACACTTTGCAGGACTTATTTAAAACCTAATTAAGTAGCTTTTGCTCAGAGATCATTGAAAATTTGTCTACTCACTCTTTAAAAAAAGTTTTAAAGTGATTTTATAGACAGTTTTTGAGTTGTGTATTTCAAGGTAAAGGTAATTATTGACACAGGGTGCATCTTTATAAAGGATGCAGTTTTGAAATTGGATTCGAAAGCTATTTTTTTCATTTTAGTCTGAGAGTACTTATAATATTAGTTTCAAGAGAATGATTAAATTTTTTCTTAAAAATATCCAAATAGTTATATATTCCGAAGGCCTGATTTGAATTCAAAATAGCGCGAATCTAGAGTTAGTGAGTTTTCAACTGAAAGTGGCGGTTCGAGGTAAAACCGCACTCTACCTTGAAAATGGGATTATTAAAAGGATTTATAAATATCTCATTGACTAGTGACGACATCGACAACTTCAAAAACAATTTGTTTGAAAGTTCGACAGTTTGGGCAAATTAAAATTTGAGCAAAAAGTTTAGTTATGTCTAGAAGTACTTGAATCAGAACTTAGATTAACAAACATCAAATGGGTTACGGCAAGTTCTTAATTATTTAAAATCAGGTGTGTCTGAATTTAAATTTACTCTGAAAGTATGGAGTTAAGCCTATAACTGATTCATAAGTAATATTTGAGGCAGTGACTGCACTATGGTTCAATTTGAGTCGATTTTGAATGACTAAAGGCTTGCCAATAACTTTAAAAACAAGAAATCAATAAACATTATTATAACTTTGTGTTTTTCAGTTTGATATGTTTGATTTAGTTTCACAGTAATGATTATAAGCACAAAATTTTTTTTGTAATATGCAATTCTGATATTTTCGTGTTTCTAATGAATTCATTTTCTAAATTGGTTAAAACATCTGTTGTATTATGCATATTTCTGGGCTTTTATTTGTAAAGCGACACCTTCTTACACAACAAGTTTCACAAGTTTCGCATTATTGTCGCACAATTTCAATTTTTTTTTTTTGCCATAAAATTTTAGAAACTAATTTTTTTAAAGGCGAGTTAATTTAAAGAGAGGTAGAATGTGTGATTTCAAAGTAGATCTTTTCTGGCACATCAAACCGCATTCAAAATGCTAGAAAAATGCATTTAATGATTTCCTTATATTATGGGCAATCTTTCATTTTAAGTTTATTCCATTTCACAAATACTGGATTCAATTAGTGATTGTGAAAAAAAGAAAGAAACATATTCTTCCTTTGAACTGAAATAATAGGAACAATTGGAAACCAGAGCTCTTAAATTGTTCTTAAAAAGAGTATATAAAGAATTCTTGAGTTAACATGCAGTTGGCTCCTCCCCTTTGGTCCTTTTTGGGTCTTATCGACTAGGTACTTTGTGGAAATTTAAAGTGTAAAAGCTTTTATGAAATTGGTTCTGTGAGTACCTATGCTATAAGAGGTTTTTGTGTTGCTTAGGTCCAATATGAAAATCATGGGGCGATACAGAATACTGACAGGCAAATACAGTGAAACAATAAGCATGCCAAATATTTTTGCCGAAAAAAAAGAGTTATTGCGATCACAATGATGTTCCTACCAACTTGAACGACGATCAGAAAAACCGTCCACTTTGACTATGATCAAATAAAGAGTCCCATTTCCAGGTGCAGCTGATATATAGGCTGAATTTTTCAAGACAGATGGAGTTCAGTTCGGATAGAGAATGCAACAGCTGATCTGCAAATTGAATGATTAGAAAGAAAGCATTTTAGATGTGACATAGTTATGCCTGTCCGATCGGAAAAGAGGAGACCTTCACAATTACATAATAAACTGCTGAAGAATAAGCCTCCATTTCTCTTAAGGTGTTCTTACGAGTATTGAAATAGGAGTGGCAAAAACGAGTGAATGGATAATGAGGGCGAAATGAAGTACAAATATGCTGTCATCAAACAGGGACAGAGAATATTGACGAATTGGACAAATCGTCACAAAAGACTGTTATAACTTCGAGGTAGTACTGAACTTGGCTTCATCTACTTATGTGCCGCTATAGACACGAACAATATCATCTGATAGATCAAGCGGAGAGTTACTCTTCGCAATCGCTGCTCTTTTGGCTTAAGAAGGCAATTGAAAGGCGAAACCCTCTCCAGAAAAACCAAGGCTATCCTTATAAGGATCTTGATCACCATAGTGCTTTTATACAACACGGAAATATGAACATTGGATCGAAAACGAATGAGAAAACCTTAGTCACTTCGAAAGAAAAATACTCTGATCTCCGAATGATTTTTTGTACCGCTTGTGAAGACAATGTATTGAGAAGAAGATACAACAACAAGCCGTCGCCGTACTGCGACATGCGGGCATAGCTGGAAGAGTATTGCGAGACTGCGATGGCTGGATGAAGAGCCAACACCAACGTTCTGACTCGACGGTTTTTTAAAGCAGATTGCAGGCAAATCGCGAAAGGGGAAGACCTGTACTTAAGTGAGGCAATAAAGGAACTTAAACGTTTTATGGTGCAAAACTGGAGAGAGCTCACTTAAAATCGAAATTGCTGCAGAAAGATACAGGTTTACCCCGAAAACCTGGAGTGTTACCTATTACCCAGGTAGGGCCTTCTGTGGCCATGTACATCCACAGGGTGTTTTAAAGTTGAACGAAACAAAGCAAAACAAGTACAGTCATTAAGTTTGAACTCCGTTTTTACTAACTTCATATTTACTGTACCAAATGCTCTTCGTTGGGAGCTATTTTCAATTCAGTCTTTACTTTTTTCACATTTTCCTTTTACCTCTTCAGACTTGTATAGAGCTTGTGAAATTCATATCCATTACGAGAAGCATTAAATTTAAATTTTATCGCTATGCCTACACGCTTATTGCACTTACTATTAGTTGGCGGTTTTTTGCTCCATCCTATTTAATTGCTTGTTTTACAAGCTAATTGCTGATTCGGTAATCGTTTTGGTTATAAGCAGGTATTCGGATACCTACCCGAACTGGTCATTTAGCTTAAAGTTCCTTCAACCAGTGAGTCACCATGATTCGTTAGAAAAAAATTTATCCAACCCTTTTCACCCTTCCAATTAGAACCACTCGCAATAATCCTTTCAACCCTCTTTCAAAACTTAATGAACTTATTGTAAGTAGTTGTTAACATCACAATCATAACAACACCACAAAGTAGGTACTCAAATAAAAGTCAAAAGTTAAACAATGCAAGCGGTAACACCAATCCTTTTTCTAAGTCATTCACACGGACGGATGAGCAATAACCAACCCTTTCAGTCCTTCATTCAATAATAATAATAAGTGAGAATTTATTACAATGAAAGCGGAGTGATCCGCTGGTGTTTAATTGATCGCTAATGGAGACAAAATGTGTACCTACCTAATATCAACCCTTCCATGAAGTCAATGGTTGGCACTTAACTCTTTAACAGAGGGTTCCAAACAGAAAAGGGTTGAAGTAATCGGAAGGGTTTGCTTCCAATTTGTCAATTGGGTTTGATATTGTTTACATGGATGGCTCTGACCAATGTTTGGCTTGGGGTGAGTGAAACACAACCCCTTTAATCTCAAGTGTTTTGCTGTACGAATTCAATTGAGCTGAAAGTCGCCACTCAGTCGTTTGTTTATTCGAGTTTGTTTGTTTTGAGCCATTTGCACCTGCTCTTATGTCCAGTGTGAACATCAATTTGCGGATCATTAGTTTTTATGTTTCGTCCTAGGTACCTCCTAGAGTAGGTAAAAAAACCTCACATCAGAAAACCATCTCCTATGCAATTGCGATTTTTGGTGAAAACTCGTAAAATTTTTAACAAAAAAAAAGCCGTTCTGCACATTGCACATGGGGTGAAACGTATAACAAAATAAAAAAAACTACCAAGTCTAATAAATAACTCGACACTCTCAAACAAAACGGTCACTATTCCTATAACGCCGAATGGACATGAAGATAAATCGAAAATAAACCTTACCAAGAGCACCTTGTGTGCATCTTTTGCGATACGATAATTTGTTTATACCGGTCAGTCATGTTGATATCTTTTGCTCCCTGCTGTTCACAAACTGACAATAAGATGACTGGACTTTTTGACTGATACAAACTCAACTGACGTAACAACAATCAATTTGAAATGTTTTGCATTTCAATAGAACATATCAAACTAGCTTCACATTATTTTTTTCGTTTTTGGAATACACTTGTTTATTTGGGTTACCTGAATATGATTCCATTGAAAGGTGTAAGGCATTTGTCTCAAAAATAAATTGTTTTCCTTGTGACCCTCTCAAATGATTTATGGTGGCGTCTAGCTTGGTTTCTATTTCAATAGATCACAGGAGCATTCAATCAGGAGTCGATTCGTTTCAATAAAGACATTTTGTGGGAGGCAACAATGATAAATTGAAGGTGCAATACATCAACTGGTAGAAAGTTTATAATGGAGTATAGAAGAAGTAATAAAAAAAATCAGGCGAAAGACGTTAAAAAAATTAGACATATCCATATAGGCGTTCAAAGGATAATTTCAACGGAAATAATTTTAGTAGAGTGGATTAGAGAGCCGATTTTGATTACTGACATTTTAGTTCAAGGAAGCAATAAGTTCGTTCGTTGAACTTTATCCAGGGTTGACCCAGGTTTCCTTGACAACTCCACACGAATTCTCAAAAGAACCTAGAGTATGAAAAGGCCAAATTAGACAGACCTGAGTGACTACTCTGTTGATCAGGTTTCAATATTTCGTTCTTATACTTTTAAATGTCTTCTCAGCTAAATTAATTTTCTCTTCGTAGTTTATCTTGGAAAGTTCCGAGTAAGAACTTTTGCTTGTTCGTCTGTATCTGTATTAATGGATTGTGTCTCTGACAATTCTGTTTCCTACTTCGTCCTTAACGTTATTTTCTGTTAAGCCACAAACTTAGAATTCACTTACGTACATAAAGCACTTTTTAACAAATCATCGAAAAATGATTGCAATACAAAATCACTTCATTTCGCTTAAAAAAATGAGTGTTGGAGATATCGGTTCAGAGGGAAAACCTATACTTACTTACAGCGTTGCCGAAGTGGCACAATTGTGCCATTTTGGCACCCTTCAGTCTCGATTGGCATCTTGGCACCTTTAGTTCTCATTCGGGTCCTTCTCAAGCTCATAATAATTTACATTTTAATACATAATATTTGAAAAAAAACATTTCTTAAAATGTTTGAAAATGATTGAGAGTGTAAGACATTTTCTCTTACATCTGCGAACACTTATTCCCAAAAAATCGTAGTGATACTTAATGCGAAATTGTGAGTTTTTTTCTTTTTAAAAATCTCTCTACCGTTGAAGGGCTGGTGGCACCCAGTTGGCACCTTATTGGTTACCGTCAATGGCACCTAAGAATTTTTTTTGCGGCAACGCTGCGTTATCTACGTTTGAAATGAGATAAGTGGATAGCGAATTATTTCATTTAAAGTATATTTGCAGTTTTAAGAGAGAGGATTTGTAATTAGGAATAACTTTTGTTTTGTAAAAGAACAGCTTAAGATTGGCACAAATAAACGGTGTTTTCGGAACCGACTTTAAGGGGGACTTTGCAAAAGGATCTTGGTTTGCTGTCTTACAAAATACTACTCGTAACTCGTGTAAGGACAGAAGCTGACCATCAAGAATTTCGCACAATCGGTGAATGGGCCCCCAAAATCTTATGGCTGAATAAACGATTTTAGTATTTTCTTAATATATATGATGGTACAGGGCTGCCAACTTCATATTAAATATGAAAATTTTATTAAATCACGCCAATTATTGAAAACAAATTAAATTAAATACTCCAAAGGTTTCAAGTAAAAATCTAAAAACGCAATTTTTTGCCTGACACACTTATTCCGCAAGGGCCCATTGTGATACCACATAGATCAGCAAGTTGATCACCTACTGATCTCAGAAACCCGATGTAGGATTAACGAGTTGATCACCCATTTATCTTCCATTACGGGACTAACCGGTTAATCACCTGCTAGTCGAACCATGCGGAATTTTTAATGTATTTCGAAAGACTTTTTGGGTCTATGTAAGCTGACATGTATACCCTAATCTTTTTTTAAAAAATCGGTATTTTTTAATGAGGTTTTAAAATTTCAAGTACACAAGTTTTAAGACCTTGCTTAAAGATGTATTAACAAAAAATTTGAATTATGTAAATCAAAGACACTGCATTAAAAATATTCGAGAAAACAAATGTTTTTTTAAAAAATTAATAAAAATTCGAAAAAACTAAATTTTACAAATGTTGATATGCAATTTTTCTTAAACAACTTAGAACTTTTAAAATATGTAATTTCGTCAAAATCGTGTAAGTCATTAGCGAGGAAGTTGGTTTTGAAAAAAACGGTGCTATGACCGGTACCGTTCTAGACTATTTCCAAAAAAAATTTAACATTTTAAAAATAACTTCATTCACAAAACAATTTTTATTTTCCAACCTTCTTACAGTACATATTTTGAATTACAGAATTTTGAGATACAGTATTTTGATTTACAGTACAAGAAATTTCGTGGTTTTATTGTGTGTGTTTTTTGGAATCATTCGTTAGTTTGTTTTTGTTGATAAATTTCTACTTATTAAACTTTACTTATCTATAGCCTCTTAATGCATTCTGGTTTTACATTTGTTTAGATTTTCAATAAAAGAAAAAAAAATTAATCGAGTTCTGCTTTACGAAGAATTTTGGGATACAGAATTTTGACCTACAGTATTTTGATCATACAGTATTTTGAAATACAGTATCTTGAAATAGAGGGTTTTAACCATACAGTCAAATTATGTTATGAGCATACAGTATCATACAGTATAATACAGTATTTTGACCTTACAGGGGTAGGGGTCAACTCGCAGTTTTTTTCTCGTAAACGTTTACTTCGCAAAGGTCAATACGCGATTTCTTGTTTCGCATATAAGCAATTCGCATATTGTTTTCGCAATTCTTGTTTGGCAAATTCATGTTTTGTTTGGCGTTCATCTCGCTGTAAGATCATCTCCCATTGATTATTTCGCTGTTACTTAAATCGCTTTACCTTATCTCGCATTGATTTATTTCGCTTTCGCTTTCGCTTTCGATCACTGCATGAAACGTCAATAAAACTGATAAAAAGAATGCATGCAAAGAATTGAATAATTAACAAGTGGAAGACAAAATTGTCGGGCAAGATGACATGAAGCTCGTCCGTCCAATTTGACATTATTTCATCTTACCCAGAAGGTATAGTTTTTTATTTTAATTTACAAATTATTTTCAGAATGCCCAGTAACTACAACAGGATATATCAACCAGGCATTCTTGGTCAAAAGGCGACATGAAAAGGGCGATTGATGTTAAAAACCAGAAATGTTGGGCTTTCTGCATCAAAAAAGTCCAATGTACCTCAAGCTTCCCTTCGCCGCCACTTCAAAGCCATTCCACGAAATCTGGGATGTTTCAAGCCTACATTTGATCAAGAGACTGAAAAGCTCTTGGTTCAGCACATACCTACTGGAATTCGACAAGAAAAACCAAGTTTTTCAAATTTTCTTAGTTTAAATTTTAGCACTAGATTGTTAATATATAAGTTATCTAAAGGCCGAAAGGCATTATCATTAAAATATTGATTGATTTAGAGTACCCGATTAGGGTCACTAAGTTAGTTAAGTTATTATATAAGCTAGTTTTATACATTTCTGTTAGCGCGTAAGTAGATATAAGATAAAGAAATAAAAAAATGAATTAAAAAAAAAAATATTCGACAAACGTTTCTTTGGTCTTACGACAACTGAGGTCAGAAAACTAGAATTTCAGTTTGCAGAAAAAATCCAAAATAAGTTCGATAGGGAGACCAAAATGGCTGGTTGGGACTGGTTGAACGAATTTAGATCTCGGAGTCCAACATTTTTCACTTAGATCTCCTGAACCAACATCTGCTACAAGGGCAACCACAAGTATGTAATTAAATTTTTCCAAATGTTAAGTGAAGCAATCAACGATATAACACCAGAGCGCGTTTACAATATGGATGAGTCTGGCCTCAATGCAATTCAAAAGCCTGTCAAAATGTTTGCTCTCAAAGGTAAGAAACAACTTGGGCCTTAACAAGCGCCAAAAGACGTCAGCACGTGACAGCTGTGGTTTGTGCTAGGGCAACTGGAAATCTTATTCCTCCTGCTTTAATATTCGCACGCAAAAATTGATGATGTATTTTATGGTGCACCACTTGGAACTTTGGAGTTGTGCTATGAGAGCAGATATGCTTGACGAACTATAGTGTAGAATGTAGATGGATGGAGCATTTTGTGAAGTTCGCTGGTTGCAACCTAGAAAATAAAGCTCTTTCTTGATTCTTGATGGTCATGGAACTCACAAATCGCGTTAGAATCTGCCAAAGCTAATGGTGTTGTTATGTTGTGCTTGCCTCCCAATTCCACCCACCGAATCTAGCCCTCGGATGTTTTGAACCTCTCGATACCAATTTCAACAGGGAATTAACAACATGGCTTAGAAACCTCCCTGGCAGAACTGTAGGCCTCTACCAAATCAGCGCTTTGTTTGGTAAGGCTCAAGGAAGTGGTGCTTCTTTCAGAAATATTATAACTGGTTTTGAAAAGTGTGGAATTTATCCATTTAATCCCAACGTGTTCCCCGATCATATGTTTTTGCCTAGTGATGTCACAGAGAACGAGTTAAGCATTGAACACCCCGGAGCAGATAGCACTGATCCACTCGATTTTGTTGTGGCAACTCCTTCAACATCAACAGGCTTGATGGTTCAATCAACTGCCCCTTCAAGCTCTTCAACATCATTTTATTACATAGAATCAGGTCCTGCAGCATCACCAGATCCGGCAGAATCTCCTGATGTGACAGGTTCATTGTCATCAACCTTGCATCTTAACATAACAAGTTCTTCTACATCATCAGCTCATCCGTTCGTTGATCAAATGCTCAAATCCATTTCATCATTACCGTTTCAACAGGTCGTGCAAGAATTAATAAAAGGAAAGTTACAGGCTCTCAAGTTCTCACTTAAGTCCATTTATGAACGAAATTAAGGCTCAGGTATAGGCTAAAAATGAAAAAGAAAACCGCAAAAGTCTTAGAGTTCGAAAAAATAAAAATAAAAAATAAACGAAGACTAATTAATCGAGGTATGTCATCTTAGACTTGACTGTGAGCTAATTTTAAATTAATTTATAAAAATACTAACTTACGTTTCTTTTAATAACTGTTTTTTTGTTGTGACAAATAAGCGAATAAACAAAATTCACTTTGTTTCTATTGCTATGAGTGCAAGTTTTTTTATTTTTAGCTTCAAAGAAAAAGTATGTCATCTTAAGCAGAACTCTCCTACATATGGTGCGACGCAACAGCACTGTGGAAACCTCAGCACCTACATAACGCATTCTAGAAACCTGCAATTATATGCCGATTCTAAACGGCTATATGAAAAAGCTCTTTTCATGGCAGTTCGTGTTACTCGGAATACGAAAACCAGTTCCTCGAGAAAGGCATTATCTGCGAAAATAATTTTTGTTGTATTTCTGGGACTGAAATCACGAGCCTCCCACGTAACAGACAGATACCTGCTATACCACCTAAATTATGCCACGGGCTCCATTCTCTCCTACTGTAATGAGTCATTATTTCTTCGTCAGAAAAACAATTATGTAACTACCTACGAGTATTAAAGGAGCATCAAAATTTCACCTGTTCGTCTGGCTTATGTGATCAAACAACACCCGCCACATTTTGTGCCTGGAATACCACCAACCCAAACATCCTCGCCCTGTCATCTACGTCACCATTATTGACATCATTGAGCACCTACCGCATCATTAAACCTACTGAAATGAGCCTTACATCATCCTCACAAGACAGAACAAGAGTACCTACACATTTTTGAACCATTTTGTATGAGAATTTATGATCAGATAAATACAGAACGATCGGTTATATATATTTATCCTACTCCTTGAGGGTCGACAGGTGAACCAATGCCCTACTTTCCCTAGGTCACATAAATAAGGTCACTAAATGCCGACCGTCTGCCTCCAACGTCGTGTCGCGTCGCTCACCTTGGTCCTTCTTCCTCAGGTGTCAAAATCAGATAGATGTCAACAAAATTCCAACATCAGCTTAAATCAAATTGCTTCATTTCTAAATATTGTAACTTGGTTTGGTTAAGTTATCCTTTTTCCCAGATTGAGTTGATTCAAACTGATAACAAAAAGACAATCATGCGGAATAAGAAGGATCCACAAAAAAAGAGGTAAGAAAACACAACAAAAAGTCAATTTCGTTTGTTATCGATGTTAGCCCATCTATTAGGTCCAATAATTGCGGTTGCGTCTCTATTCGATTGATACAAGTTACAAACAAAAAAGCGAAGAGGCTCCGTCCCAGGATATGATCTGGAGGATAGTTTCCAATTTATATACCCTTTTTTTTATTGTGTGATTCTCAACGATTCCATAAAAAGCAATGACGACGCACGACGACGCCGACGGACGCAACTTGGGATACACACATAATAATAATCAGTGTATCCTGTTTTGTCCTTTTCTCTTGTGCTTCATGACAACACAATACACACACATTTTTCGCTTCAGTTGTTTGCAGTGTTAATGGGAATAGATT
This sequence comes from Melanostoma mellinum, assembly GCA_914767635.1. Classification (NCBI taxonomy): domain Eukaryota; kingdom Metazoa; phylum Arthropoda; class Insecta; order Diptera; family Syrphidae; genus Melanostoma; species Melanostoma mellinum. The sequence goes on from OU612060.1 coordinate 60,876,903, forward strand.
TTTTTGTGCTGGCCCTGGCACTGGCACTGGCACTAGAGAGCCCTTTATTAAACAGCAGAGTTGCAAAAAATAAAAGGATAAATTGATATTATCCCCTTTTTTTATTTGATGCGTGTGGTGCGATAGAATGCCTCTATTTGTTGAACCTGATTGTGCTCAATCCTTCCCAATGACAGTTTGGTGTAAAATACCTATACGTGGTGTCGTGTAAGTTAGATCAGTATTTTTAAGTGGTTCTTTTGTGGTGACACGACAAAAATGCTTATTTATTGCATTTCCATTGAGTTAGGAAAGGAAAGGATGTCGGTTGGCGAAATTAAATACAAAGTACCTACTCAGTTAATAAAGAGCTGAGATCGGTTAGGTTTATGGAGTAGAAAATCGGAAGACTTCGGGATGAAATTGCAAGGTACATATTTCAATCGGGACAAGCCACGAGTGAAATGTTGGCCCATCATTCGTTTGGGCAAACAGCGTGTTGAGAATTTATAGAATAGAATCCCTGCTAAGATTTTTACTATCGTACTTGCCGCCAAGGACAATAATACAGAATACCTACAGACGAATTGCACTATACATATACTAGTTTTTGTGGTTGTTTTTTATAGCACCATTTTTGATAATGTTAATGGCTGATTAATTGGCTAGGATTTTATTGTGCTCTCATAATTTTATTGTTGATTGATTTTAGCTGTCTTTGGAGGGTTTGGGTTTGGGTGGTGCCTGATGGTGCTTGAGAAAAGTGTGGAGCTATCGGGGTTAGTATATATGGCTGTTCTATTTTTGATTAATCGGTCGCAGTTTTAATGGATTGTTATTACAGTTTTAAGGCTCACACCCTATGTCGTTAGGAACACTTAAAATTGTCATTAATTAGTGAAATGGCTTTTGGATAATGTGTTAACGTTGTTTCTTTTTGTTTTTGTTTGCAGACAGACACCGCTTTAGGATGGGTTTGAAAGGACTTGAAGGATACAACGCAACTGGATACTTTTGGCTGATTGCGTAAGACACAAATGCGATGGAAAAGGCGTGCTTAATTAGGTTTCGTACGAACAGCAACATTCGATTACTTTAGCCGGTATGAATATTGGGTAGGTATTCGGTGTGAGGTAATGCAAAACATAATCTTTTCCTCTTTATCGTGTTTCTCGATACCTAAAATTCTAATGCATTCAAACAGAAGTTTGTTTCATCGATGTACCTACTTAATTTATATTAAATGATGTCCTTGTTCGTATACCTACCAACGTTCTTTTGTGCTTGTGCTGGCGTTTATTACTAACTAACTACCTACTTACACTTGCATTGATGACGTAGAGCGTAGATAAGTGCGTACGTATGAGCTTGCTCCTTGCCAAATGTTGATCTGCAACAAACTGGGATCCTTAACGACTTAAGAAAGATGGTCAACTGCATTCCTCGTCAATCTTGAAAATACGAAAATACGGAACTCACAGCCTATAGTAAAGAAAGCAAAAAGAAGAAGCTTTGTAGCCTTCTGTGAAAGCATAACCACAACTCCAGCAGCAGGCAGACTGCATAAGGCCCTTTCAAGAGAAAAGTCACACAATACAATGGCCTTGAAACACGCTGACGGCAGCTTCACAGAAAATGAAGAGCAAAGATCTCTTCTCATGTGCATAGTACTGATAAGCAAGACTGGAGGACAGCAACAATAGGTTGCTCGAAGAAAAGGCTAGAATGAGCTTTAAGTACCTTTCAACCCTTCAAATCTCCAGGTGTAGATGGGGTCTTTCAGCATTATTACAAGTGGGGAGAGAAGTGATTCTACTACACATGCTTAAAACTGTCAGAAGCAGCCTGGCTCTTGGGTATATATACCCAGTCCATGGACGCGAGCAAAAATTATCTTTATACCAAAAACGATGAAGAAAGACACGACTTATCCTAAATCTTTCAGGCCAATAAGCTTAACATCCTTATTACTGAAAACCATCATGGAGAAGGTGATCGATAATTTCTTGAGATCAGAAATTCTAGTAAGCAATCCACTAAACACACGACAGCATGCATACAGAGCAGGTGGATCAACCGAAACTGCCCTATACCATCTCTAATCGACTCAAAAGAAACAACGATCGGCTGTTTCTTGGATATTGAGGGTGCCTTTGATAAAACCTCGCATGAGGCAGTCAACAAAGCACTTCAGAGGAAGGACACTCCGATTACAATAATAAAGTGGGTTAGTACAATGCTTAGTACAAGAACGGCAGAAACACACTCTATCCAAAAGATTCAGAGAATCACCACTACAAGAGGTTGCCCACAAGGAGGGGTCTTATCACCTTTGCTTTGGAGCCTAGTAGTAGATGAACTATTAGAAAAACTAACCATGCAAGGCATAACATGCATTGGCTATGCTGATGACATCACATTATTAGCCGGTGGGAAATGTGAAGAAACCATATATGCGATATAATACATCAGAGGGGCTTGTTAATCACGAAAAAATGGTGTACATCTGTAGGACTGAACATCAATCCTACAAAAACTACAATTACTATTCACCAGAAGAAGATTCCTACCACTTATGAAATACATTAGACTGGATGAATTACTTATAGAACCCACAACAGAGGTTAAGTATCTAGGCGTGATTTTAGAAGATAGTAAACTCCTGTGGAAAAAGCGAGTAGAAGCAGCAACTGAAAAGGCTTAGAAACCCCTAATGATATGAAAGCGCGTAGCAGGAAGATCATAGAGCATTATTCGGTGGATGTACCTAATGATAGTAAGACCGACCCTTACCTATGGAGCGGTAGTCTGGAATAAGAGAACTGACCAGGAAAGCATTAGAAAAAGTACAAAGACTTGCGTGCACATTCATATCAAGAGCAATGAGAAGCTGTCCAACTGCGGATTTGGAAGTATTGCTAAACCTGACACCTATGCACCTGGTAATAAGAAGCATCACAAATGCAACGATAGCTAGATTTGCCAAAGAGACTGAGTGTGTCCTGAAATCTAGCAAAAAGAGTATAATATCGAACGAGTTACCACTTATTGACTTCGCTCGGGATAGCAAGACCAAGGAATTCAAATTCGATAAGCTCTTCAACGTAGAGTTAAGTAACATTAAGGCATGGAAATGTGAACAAGAGACCTACTCAATTAAGAAGACCCATGCAATAAAATGGTATACAGATGGCTCAAAAACAACGGAGGGAACTGGAGCAGGAATTTTTGGGCCAAGAGCAAAAATTTCAGTACCTATGGGAAGAATGTCAAGAAGTCTATGCAATACGCAGATGCGCGAAATTAAACATTGACAAAAAATATAAAAACAAACATATTGCAATAATGACGGACAGTCAAGCTGCAATTAAGGCTTTAAGATCCTACACAATCCCTTCAAATCTTGCCCGTGAATGCATTGACAAATTGAACAAACTTGGCAGTAATAACAAGGTTACAATCTACTGGGTACCATCAGGACATGTAGGAATCATAGGTAATGAGCAGGCAGACGAACTGGCAAAGACAAGAGCCGGATCACCACTCATAGGACCGGAACCTTTTTGTGGACTAACAGAAAGCCACATTAAGAAAGAAATTAAAAAGTTGGAGGAAGACAATAAAAGAATTGCTTCCCCAAAATACGTCAAGCCAAGCTTTTACTTGGCACTTTTAACACAAAACGTTACAAAGACGCAATAAATATAAATAAACAGATCTAAAAGGCTGAGGTGAAATACATAACCCCAATTATTCATTCATTCATGGTCCAAGATGCTGCAAAAAGTAGTCACAAATCGTGCCTCTCGGCTGGAATTTATTCAAGCTAGCCGCGAGTCACTTGCCCGAAATCATTTAAAAAAGCTGAATTCTTGACAATAGAATTCAGACTAATGCATTTTATTTCTTCTTGAAAACAAGATGTCTAAAAAGAGACAATATCACCCCCTAATGCATTAGAAAAATTTGTATTCAAACTTTTTCATTTTCTTATTGGTATCTCAAAAAATAGATGAGATTTTGATACTCACATTCATCTTTCAACTTGTAAATTAAACAATCTCAAACAAAACAAAAGCACTTGACTTATGATGGAAAAATAAGTGTGCGCACGAGTCAAGCCTACACACGTACCAACTGAGGAAGTAGGTATAAACTCTGTACAGTTATCCTAGGACGACTTTCGTTTTCAGCGCAATCTATTTCCGCATCAAAAGTGAAATTTAAGACGACGACGCGATGCAACGCTACGTTATGTCCCGATGGCAAAGACAGAAAGCGAAAACATTCAGCCGTTTGATTGCATTTATATACGCGTTACGCCCCCAATACTATGCATGAAATCTACTATACTGCTGGTATATTGAAATATCGACCATTGAACGGAAAGGATTCAATTTCGCAAGCAAAACAACAACTGTTCGATTTCTTTGACAAATGCAATCATGACGTCCTTCGGAAAGAAACATGATATTCCTCCAAATAAATTCAACACAAAAAAATAAATAGCAAACTCATCCAAACGTATATATACTCGTATAAACACATCAGTATATGTACTCCGAAATATTTGCCCATGAAATGGAAAACATAATATGAGGATAATTGAGTTAAACGATATTTCTTTAGGTTCGTGTTCAAAGGATGTCAAAAATGTTTCGTTGTTTGGGTAGGGCTATAGCTTACACATGTATTGTCCAGGGCAACGGGTTCTGAACCCCATTAGGAACATGAATCCTTGTTTTCCACCAAAGCTACTAGATTGAAAAAAAAAATGACAGAAATAAAAGTAAAAAAAAAAACAAGAAGAAGCTCAAGGATATATCAATGATCCACAAGGCATTTCTCAGTCTCCCATGGAAACTCCTCAATTTTCTAATTCACTGGACATTCGTGAACGATGGATTACTTTGTCAAAAACAGGCGCCAGGACTCAAAAGTATTTCAAAAGTATAAGGACGGTAGGTGGATGTGGATGATGATGAGGGACAGAGAAGTGGCCGCCCTTTTTTCGTTGTTGACTTTCGTTGCAGGTTTCCTTTTTTTATCATTTTCAACTTGAGTTGGAGTTGGATTTTGATGAAGTGAAGACAACACATAAGCTTTTGGATAGAGGATACTTTCATTTTGATAAGTACCAAGTGCTTTTTTGAATGAGAGTTGGTATGGGTTATTTTTTTATTTAGTTGTCATGACATTGTAAAAACACGAGTACCTATATATAAAACCATCGAATATGATATAAAGACGCTCTATAATTTCTTTTCAAGTGCTTTAAGGCAGTTTAGAGTATCTGGTATCTGCTTTAGAACTCGTTTGATTGGTTGATAATCAAAATTTACAGGAAGATAAGGTAACCTATTCCAAAAATTTTGTTTATCCATGTGAAACATAAGCCTGTTTTTGAAATTGAAAACTGGTAGCTTCGTGTACCTATAAGCCTTTATACTAGTCAAAGGTCATTATCATTTAAGCTAAGTCCTTGTTCTCTGAATTTGCTTGTCCCTTGTAAGTCAACCACATTTGCAATCTTAGGCGTGTATTGTGACAACAGGACTTTGAGAGTCGAAAAAGATTTTCAGAAAAGTTTGTACAGCGGCGAAAGAGTTTCTAAGCATGAAGGGATATCTTGAGTTATCTGCTCCTTATTGCGGATCTGCAAGGCATAGAAACGCACCCAATTTGCACCAGTGATGTTTTGATGGAGCCATAGTTAACAGGCCAAACTTCTTTCTGCGATGAGCAGCAAGCACCTGCCACACAGAAAGAGTCTGTTGTAAAAGAATGGGTGTAGCGTCTAGCGTACCGTGTTAGTGAAAAAGAGGCTGATAGTCATGCTGGTCTGCATGAATTAAATAAAATAAATATGGCGGCAAAACAGAGCGGGGAACCCAAGTGCCTCACGCATTTCTCACAACACAACCATGCCTTTTGTCAACACTCGCACTTACTAGTTTAGCAGGTGAGCTCCGGACGAAGCATCCCAAGACCCAGTGGATACTGCGTGCAGGTATAGTAAGCTCAGTTGGCGTGTAGGTACTATAAGTTGCAACATTTGTGAGTTCCCACACAAGAGGAGGAGACTTACAATATTCTGCCGATTCCGGACGGCAAATCAAGACAGCACTTTTCATGGCAATGAATTTACTATCGAAGGACTTTCCAATTCCTCGCGAAAGGCGATAGTACATTTATTTTCTCTGTTAAGTTTAGAACCATTAACCTTCCGTATCAAAGGCAGACATACTTACCATTACACCACGGGCACCACTGCCTGATTTATGGCACCAAACATTTTTGTTGTTGTGTTGTCATTGCACAAAAGTGCACAGGGCCTACGTCTGCTTAACGGCGCACGCGGCGACGATAACAGATATCAACCAGAGTACCAATTCAAAAGGACAAAGGCTAAGAATGCCGTCCGCTCGACCTGAAAGAAGCTAAACTTGTCATAAGTTAGTTCACAATGTGCTCTTTTAGGATTGGACGTATTTTATAGAGGAATTTTTAAGCCTACCTAAAGTTGCATGTAAAATAATTTCAGCTTGCTAACGTCTGAAGCCCCCACAGAAAGATTTTGATAGGGCTTCATTAATGTGGTCTTGGACGAGAGAGGTCTACATTCGACCGAATTTTTCCATTACGGCAGATCTCGGAAAGAACTCGGGAGTGTAATACCGATATTTACCACAATACCTTTTCATCGATTTCAAAGCGGTCGGTGTATGATGTATGGCACTATATACAGAGATGAGGTCTATAGAGCCCATGTCTAGTTTTGGTATCCCTGCAAAACTCATACGATTATTCAAGATGACTCAAGAGAACTTACTCTGCCCTGTCATGGGAGATGAGGAATTCACCAAGACTTTTGATGTCAATACGCTTTCCACATGGAGATACTCTGTTATGGGATAACCGAAAGCTTATCTTTCACATGGAATCGAAATCGTTACAGTCGTTTTCGAGGAAAAAATTTATTTAAAAAATCATGCTCACATATCCTTAGCACTTAGCTTAAGGTGTTAACATTTACTTATAGTAAATAACTCCTATCGCAGCTATCAATGATTCCAAAGAAGTGGTTTTGATCCTCTGAGCCCCATCGCTGGGGAACATTGGACCTTGGTGATCCTCTTTACCCCATAAGAAACACCTTCTGCTAAAAAAGTAATAAGTAAGGTGTAAGGATAAACTGCATCGCATTTGAGCATTTATTTTATTCTTTTTATTGAATAAACAACTCAGAACTTTTATATATTTCATTTGCAAAAAGAGAAAAGTAAATATTAGCATAAGACTGTTGAATACAATACAAGCACTAGATATTCATGCTGTCGCCCTCTTCTTTGACACATGTGCCCCAGCAACTACACTGCGGATCCAACCTTTATATTCTTTTGACTTAAAAAAAGTATCAGTGCGATAAAGCAACAAGGATTGGCTATATTATTTTCATCCTGAAATGCGCTGGAGCTTCTGCGCCAGAAACTGCACTTGGTGACGTTTTATATCTCTTGTTATTTTACGCGCAATTTGTGGGGTGCTAGTGATGCTTTCCCTTATTTTTCTTGATCTTCGGCTTCCTTTAAGGGCACTGTAGCACCTGGAACATCCAAAAAATTCGTAAATTTTTTGTAGAAAAAGTATGAAATGAACTTAAACGAAATTTCGTACACATATCAACATGTTTGAAAAATATTTTGTAATCAACTGAACTTACATGTAAATAAGTAAGGGCATGTAAATTTTTTTTTGCGATACAAAAAATTTAAAAGGTATCGTTAGATAACATCTTATTCTGGTACTTAGTTGCTGGGTTTTCAAAAATTTCGATTTTTGAATTTTTGGTGACCATTTAAAAAAAAGTTCGATTTTCATCCCAAAATCGGACTTTAATCGGCTATAAAGTCGGTTCTATTGAGAAAAATAAAAAACCACAGGATTAAGTACTTCATTCTTGTATTAAAAACAAGTGTGCAAAATTTGAAGATGATCGGTTGAACTGTTTTTGAGTTATCGTGGTCACCGACTTCAAAAAAGTAGTTTTAAGTTAATCGCCTTAAAAATTTCAAGTTTATCTAAAGCATAACACGCTGTAAGCACGACCACGTAAATGTACTACCGCTTACCGTCGCCACTATGTACAGTATGCTTCCTACAGCTACTTGCTAAAATTTGTGGGTAAGCTAGCATTGTAGTATCGTGTTCATTCACCTAGTGGCACTGACTAGAACGAAAGGCGCCAACTTTAAAAACGTTACCCGGAAACTATTCATCAGATTGACTTGACAATTCCAGGAGATATTCTCCAAATGTTGTACTTCAATATACCAAAATAATTTTTCTTCCAAAAATCGACCCTCCAGGTTCGTTTTTGAGGGGAGAGCTTGTCAATTCTTCAGGCTTAGGGTATTGAGTACACACGGAAGACAATAACTAACTGAAAAATTTGATGGGCACTTTTATTACTCCATTCAACTTCTTTGCGCAGTCATTTACCTATCGTTTAAAACTGGACACGTTGCATAGCAGATACCGTTACTTCAAAACCTTAGAGATCCAATTCCAAAAGCCTTTCTGTAGGTGCAAATTATGAAGAAAATCGGTTAAGCAGTTCAAGCTATAGATCCATTTACAGGCAGACAGACATAATTGCATGACGCACTTTTCTCGTATGCTCTCTCATCGTAAAAGAGGTAATGCAGTTCGCTCAAAAAACATTAGGTTCTTTTGTATTAGGTAGGTACTTGGCCCTTGGTTCACCCACATTTCCTTAAACACCGCATGAGTTGTTTTAAAAAAAAAAACGTTGGGCCACAATTACAATTTGAAGAAAATAAAAAATATAATGTCACTTGACATCGATGTTTGTAAACTGAACTCACCCCCTTCAAAACCGAGTTTCGCTTTAGGGCGAGACATCGAAAAACACTCAGTTTGACATTACGGGTAAGTTGAGGTTCTTCAAAAAAACGTTTTGTGGTTTTCTATATGATAGGATTTGCACTTAAAACTGCTTTAGGTAGGTATGGAATTTGTATCATTTTTGAGAACATAAAAAGTATACCTAATCAAGTTTTTCCCTTTTAATTTCGTAGAAAAAATAATGTATTACAAAGTAACCATGTATCATGTGACCAAGTAATAGAAAGTATGACCAAACTGCTAACTGTGGGGCCTCAGCAAGATACCAACTATTTTATATTCAGTATCTCGTCTCCCTACAAATTCGTCAAGAAACTCGAGATTAAATTTGCCATAAAAGAGCTTTGAATCATCAAATTTTTTCATGCTGGCTAAAATTAAAGGTAGGTACTTTCCTTTCGCAAGAACCATTTTTCAGGAAATTCCTTAGACAGGAATTTGCCCATTCCGATTGTTGGCAGAGACAGCCAACAATCCGTTTTTTGTAGGACATCCCATTTAGCTTGGACGATGATGGTCAAAATATCCGTCCACCCGATTTAGAAGAAGTAAGAACAGCGATAGCCAAACTAAGGCTGCTGGCTCAGATGGTCTGCCAGCCGAACTTTTTAAGGCAGCGGGAGATGATTAGGTCAGGAGCATACACAAACTCATCTCTAGAATTTGTTCAGAGGAAAGTATGTCCAATGAATGGAAGCTCGGCATAGTGTGCCCTATCAACAAGAAAGAAGATGCTCTGAACTCCGCCAACTACAGAGATTTGTCTTCTCGACATCGCTTACAAAATTCTTTCGACTCTGTTGTGCATCCGCATAGAACCATTTGCCAACGACCTGATTGGACCATATCACAGAGTGGTTTAAGGGGAGGAAAATCAACAAACGATCAGATTTTCACACTTCGGCAGATACTGGAAAAAAAACCCAAGAATTCCAAATCGATACACGCACCATCTCTTGATTGACTTTAAATCCGCCTATGATTGCGTTGATTAGAGACGAGCTATATAGAGCCATGTCACATTTTTACATCCCTACCAAACCTGTCCGCTTGTGCAGGATGACAATGGAGGATTCCCGCTGCTCCGTTAAAGTCGGTAAGAACATGACTGATGACTCTAATGTCGAGAAAGGTTTGAGAAAGGGTGATGCGCTATCATGCAATCTTTTTAACGCCGTGCTTAAAGCAATTGTACGCAACTCACAATTCAACACCAGAGGTAAAATTTTTCAAAAGTCCGTTCAACTCCTTGCTTATGCTGATGACTTTGACATCATAGGCAGAACAATGTGAGCTATCAGTGAAGCATTTGCAAGTATGGAACCGGAAGTGGCGAAGATGGGTTTAACTGTTAACGAGACGATACTGACGTATATGCTGTCATCGAGAAAAGAAGCCCAAGACCATCGACTGGGACAAAACGCCACCATGGGCAATTATAACTTCGAAGCAGCCAAACACTTTGTTTACCTGCGATCCACTATTACGTCGCACAACAACATCAGTGCTGAGATCAAACGAAGAATCACACTTGCTAATCACTGTTTTTTGTCGGGTGATTATCAAAGAACCAAAGAGACCTTATATAAAACCTTCATCATCCCAGTCTTGCTGAATGGGGTAGAGGCATGGACACTGACAAATCGGATGAATACCAGCTGGGTTGCTTTGAGAGGAAGATTCTTTGCGTGATGTTTTGCCCAGTGTGCATTGGTGGAGAGTGGAGGAGAAGATTTAACCACGAACTTTACGGGCTCTACAGTGACATCGACCTAGTCAAAAAGCTGAAAAAACAGCGACTTAGATGGCTAGGCCACGTGGGAGCGCATGGACATCGACGCACCAGCCCGAAGAGTCTTCGATTCCAGCCCCCAAGGACAACGTGACAGAGTAAGGCCTCATCTTAGGTGCCGCGATCAAGTGGGGAATGACTTCAACCAACATGGTGTGCGCAGTTGGTGACAGCTAGCTAGGGACTGGGCTGGCTGGAGATGTTTGTTGGTTGAGACCGTGATTGTAAGCCCCACAAAAAAAAGAAAGAAAAAAAGAAGATCTCGTTGCATCTAAGCATTGATCTATTTTTTTTTTTTTTTTAATACTTAATAAAAGCGTGCTATAGTGTTTGTCATTGCTCTCCAATTCAATCGCCATAAATCAAATGTTAAAAAAATGAGGTTTTGCCAAGCTTGCAGAGCTAAGTTCTTTGTAGCAACCAAAGTAGGTAATTATAGTTCTGTAAGCTTTGGCTGTCTAAACTACTCCATTTCACATTACATCGTCGCATCATTGGCTATGTCAAACTGAATGATATGGCAGCGCTGGTGTCAGTTAAAAGTTTAAGGCTAGTTCAATACTCACATTACGCTTATACCTACAAGACATCAAATATACCTCCTCAGTTTTCTGGGAAACAAAGTCCAAGCTTCATTTTGTTTTTCACTTTCATACCCCTAATTGATTACTTTTCTTCCATCTCACGGACATACTCGTATATACGTATTTACAAAGAGCCATTGACTCCAGGGTTAAAACTTTTCCTTTCAAGGAGCCTTTAGCCCTGCTTGTGAAATGTGGAAGAACACTGAAGACGACACAAAAGGATTTCAAACTAAAGGATTTGTGATAGCGTCATATGTTTTTTTTTTTTTTTTGAACAGGTTTCACCCTTATTTCTTTTTGTTCTTTGCGAATACATGGTGCGGTCATATCTTGCATTGTTTTCGATATAAATTTGTTCATTCCTTTTCAAAACATACTCTTTTTGCCCTGATGCCTTGATGTTTGGCGCCTGGGTGTTTCGCAATTTGCCCCGCATCATCTAAGAATGATTTCGCCTTTGCTGGAAATAAACGATGATGGCTTGGCTATAGCCGACAAAAGAGACTGAGTGAGAAAAAATCTTAAATGGATAATTGAAAACGGCTTCAGGTTAGAAATACCTTCGAGATGCCTACCTAACTATAACAAGTCATGTACAGATTGGTTTGAAAGGTTATAAGTTCTAAGGAAAATTCGTTTACGTATGTTTGCGCACCTAATTAAAGGCTTATGCATTTTGACGTGAGTGTGACACTTTAATGTGCAGTTTTCTTATCTGGAGTCTAGAGCACATGTGCCTCCTATGATCTTTAGAAAACGATTTGTTCTCAAAACGTTGATATTGTTTAAATCAATAAATTGGTAAGAGGTAAAAGGTTGAGTAATTTTGAGAAAGGACTTTTGAGAGCGAAACGCCCACGCCTGCACTATGTGAAATGACAAAGAACACACTCCACTTCTTGATCACGCAATGTGAGGGCAGAAGTAAAGCGTTGGAAAGGTCCCTCATCCTTTTCTATAGCACGGCTGGGACGATTAAACTTCGTGTTTTTTATTCTTGTTTTGTTTTGATTACTGAATGGAAAATCCATTTGCACGAACATTCACCTATTCTGCAACGCTTGAACTTCATGCTGATGTGGTTTTCGAGCTAAGATTGTTTTTTATTATATTTATATTTGAAGCCACATTATTTTTGAAAAACAGTTACTGCTTCCAAACCAGAAGAAGTATTTTCTCAGTCAAGGAAACTATAGGTAGGGTAGTGGTACCAGTAGCCGGCCCCCTAAGAGAATTTTCTCACAAAATGTTCTATAAAATCTACAATTCTTAACCGATTTGGTCCATTTTATGAACTAATTGCTTCTTGAGGTTTTGATTATGCATACTAAACCACTTTAAGTTAGTTAACTAATAGTAAGCAGATTTATTTAAGATTTTCTAAAACAAAAGCTATGTTCCAGTAGTCGGCCCCTTTGTTTCCCAAATCCGGCCACCGTTGCTCCTATATTCGGCCACCCCATTGAAAAGAACTATAAATCAATTCAACAATTCAAAATAGATTTATTTTAATTAAAACAAAAACAATTTATAAGAACTCAATAAAAGGCTTATTTCTTAAGATTATTGGCATAACAAAAAAATCAACTTTATTTCAACAATTCAAAATAGATTAATTTTAATGAAAACAAAAAGAATTCATAAAAATTCAAAAAAAGGCTTTTTCTTAAAATTCTTACTGTCACATGAGACATGATGGACATACAAATTCGCTCATTAGAGCGTCGTTGGACGACATATGGCACAAAGAGGTATACACTTTAAGTGATACCACTCTGCACACTTATCACAGCCAATGTTTCTTCTACGTCTGTAATGACATCTTCCTCACATGTAGGACATTTGGGAGTTTTTTTGTTCTGTTTTTTCTTTACATCTCTTTTGCTGAGGCGTTCAAGCTTTCTTCTTTCAATATCCTCAGCTTTCTTCTTTTTAGCATCCTCTTTGCTCTTTTTGAATGTCTTCCAGGCTGGAGAGGATATTGCCGATGGTGGTCTTTCGACAGTTTCAGCTCTTTTCCTTTTGTACGCAATTGGCCTTGGACATACGAGGTGTTTTTCGAAAGATGCCGCTTTTGATGCCGAAGCCTTACAAAAATAGCCATGCTCTAAAATATAAATTTCAAGAAAACATTTTACTTACCACAAACAAAAACTTTAAATAGAAACCTACCATTTAATACTAATTCGTTTTCATCGGCAATCTGTGAGCAAAGCTCGTGCAAAAACATATCATCCGTAGTGTTAAGATCGTTTTGACCATGCATTTCTAAGATAGATTGGTAAAGATATAGGGCCAATAAGTTCATGTAAAAAGTATAAAGATTACCTATAACATTTTGAAGATCAGTCAAAACAGTTCCAGTGCGTTCCTCCTGCTCCAGAGGTACCGCCAAAGATTCTTCGATATTTTGGTTATTTTGGTATTGGTAATGCTTCTGGAACTCGAATTAAAAGACCATCAGTTTCGAGATGGTATGTACCCTCAATGCTTTGCACTATACTATTTTCGTTCTCATTAGAATTGCCGCTGTTGTTCTTTCTTTGTTGAGCCTGGCTAATGATCTCGTTTACTACTTTGTGGTCGATGTTTTTTTTGCGGAATTCATCATCATTAGGTGGATTGTTAAAAGTGTTCATTCTTCAAAGGTTTTGTCGGAAAAAGTCTTTAAAACATCACCTGAATGGACATTTTCATTCACGCCTGCATCTTGCTTCAACATCAATTCCAACACTGCCAACTAGGTCGCAAACAAGGTCGCCGCTAGGAACACCACCAAAGCCAATGCCAGAACTGTCTTTAACATTGCTTTTGTCATTTTCACTTTCCAAAACATTTTGGACACACTTAGTGTAGTCGACAGCATCCGGATTGAAAGGAAATAGACCACATTTTCGGAAAGCGTTTTGAATTATGACAGTTCTGTCTTTGCACTCCAGCACCTCATCAAGAACATCGCAAAATGTTTCTTTATTGATGGTAATACCATCATTTTGCTTCTGCCATTCTTTTAAAATGTGCTTATAGTCCGATTTTAGGCCCTTGAAAGCACCCACGTCCGCTGGCTGCATTATGTGCGTTGTATTTGGTGGAAGAGTATAAAGAATAATACCGTTAGTGCTGCAGAAATCGCTTAGCTCCAATAACATATGTGATGCATGTCCGTCCACAAAAAACAGAACCGGCCTTTTGACTTCACTTTTTGAAAGCCAGGTGTGAAAACCTTCCTCAACATACTGGAGAAATGTCTCACCCCTCATCCACCCTATTTCTGTCTTTCCAAAAACTCAATCAGGCTTGCTTTTCTCAATAGTCTTAAGCCAGCGAGGGGATCTCTTATATGGCAAGACTACCATAGGAGGAAGCATTTTTCCACTGGCTGAAAACGTCAACAACACAGTCAGGGAATCTTTTTCGTTTGCCGATTTTATTTGGTAAAGGTTCTTATAACCCTTTGGCGATATTACAGTTCCAGTTTTTGGCGCCATACTTAATTCTGTTTCGTCTGCATTGAAAATCCTTGAAGGATCTTCCAGGATACCTTCAACACCTTCCTCTCTCAAAAAATGCATAAACAGAAGATTTGCAACTTTGAGTGATTTTTCTGATGTCCTCAGTAAGATGTTTTGACTTTTCAAATAAGAAGGGTCTACTATTTTGCTTTTAAAATTTTGCGGACTTGTACTTTTATAATGATCCAAAGATAAAATCAAGGCTCCTGTAGAACCCTTTTACATTAGGTACATCGTTTAAACGTTCAATACGATTACGAGTAGAATACGAGGGCTTTTGCTTTCACTGTTAAAATTCTGGTCGATGTTGGAGTTCAGGCGTCTCTTGCTCAAAAACAGATCCAACTGCTGTCATTTTCTTCAACATTAGGCAATGTCCACTAGGGCGGATCGAAAAACCACTTTTTTCGCGGATCGCTTCGTAATAGCAAAAAACAGTCATTATTAAGTATAAAACTAAGAAATCCGAAGCCTGGGGGCGGACAAATGATGTCTTCAGTTAACGCATCGAGCTCAAAGTTTTTTTTTCACGGGAAAGATGCACGCACGTATCCGACCGACTTCGTTATTACATATCTCAGCTCAGGAGTGACCAATTCATTTGAAATTTTGAGGACTTATTTTACATAACAAAAGGAGGTTCTTTTTTAAATTTTAGCTCTCCAGATGATCTAGAAGCTAAGATAAACGCAAAAGAAGTTGATGAAATAACGTAATTTTTGGCATTTTTTGTATTTTTCTCAGCTTTGAACGACTCTACGTGGCACAATTTTGCAGTTATTGAAACGCAGTAAAAAAGAAAATTTTTTGTGTTTTCAAGAGCTTTACACTCATATAGCTAAGTATGGGATTTTGATAAATATTAATCAAACTACAGTGCAAAACGTGCGAACTCTCTTATAGTCTATTTCTATTAATTATGTCGTAAAAAAGGGCATATAAAGGAACTCGAAATTGAATGGACTTTTATTGCATGAATCAATTAATGGGTTAATTTTAAATAAAAATCCGAAAGTGCTATTAAATAAGAGGGTGCAAATCGGAGATATGGGTTCTAAACCATCTTCATTCGTTTTTTCAATATATCTTGAAAACGAAGCAAAATTTTGATGCAATTCCTAGGACCTTTTTTTAGAGAGCAAATTTTCCCATCGAAGTGCATCTTTTTAGAGACTATAAATAAAAAAATTTTATCCAAAATTATAAAATTCCCTACAGAAAAAAAGTAAATTTTTGCCAGTTTTTGAGTTTTGTCAGTTTTTTTAATGGCATTTCTTTCTGGTTGCAGATAGGTATAGACAATGATCCGTAAAACAGAAAGTAAATAAAATTTTCTTTAAAATGCTATATCAGAGAACTTTTTATGTTTGAAATTCACTGAAATATTGTAACTTAAATATAGACATTTATTGTCGTTTTTCATACTTTTATAGTGTCAGTAAATTTTTAAGTTACAATATTTCAGTGAATTTCAAACATAAAAAGTTCTCTGATATAGCATTTTAAAGAAAATTTTATTTACTTTCTGTTTTACGGATCATTGTCTATACCTATCTGCAACCAGAAAGAAATGCCATTAAAAAAACTGACAAAACTCAAAAACTGGCAAAAATTTACTTTTTTTCTGTAGGGAATTTTATAATTTTGGATAAAATTTTTTTATTTATAGTCTCTAAAAAGATGCACTTCGATGGGAAAATTTGCTCTCTAAAAAAAGGTCCTAGGAATTGCATCAAAATTTTGCTTCGTTTTCAAGATATATTGAAAAAACGAATGAAGATGGTTTAGAACCCATATCTCCGATTTGCACCCTCTTATTTAATAGCACTTTCGGTTTTTTATTTAAAATTAACCCATTAATTGATTCATGCAATAAAAGTCCATTCAATTTCGAGTTCCTTTATATGCCCTTTTTTACGACATAATTAATAGAAATAGACTATAAGAGAGTTCGCACGTTTTGCACTGTAGTTTGATTAATATTTATCAAAATCCCATACTTAGCTATATGAGTGTAAAGCTCTTGAAAACACAAAAAATTTTCTTTTTTACTGCGTTTCAATAACTGCAAAATTGTGCCACGTAGAGTCGTTCAAAGCTGAGAAAAATACAAAAAATGCCAAAAATTACGTTATTTCATCAACTTCTTTTGCGTTTATCTTAGCTTCTAGATCACCTGGAGAGCTAAAATTTAAAAAAGAACCTCCTTTTGTTATGTAAAATAAGTCCTCAAAATTTCAAATGAATTGGTCACTCCTGAGCTGAGATATGTAATAACGAAGTCGGTCGGATACGTGCGTGCATCTTTCCCGTGAAAAAAAAACTTTGAGCTCGATGCGTTAACTGAAGACATCATTTGTCCGCCCCCAGGCTTCGGATTTCTTAGTTTTATACTTAATAATGACTGTTTTTTGCTATTACGAAGCGATCCGCGAAAAAAGTGGTTTTTCGATCCGCCCTAATGTCCACCCTTTTCACGCACATCACCATCGACGCAATCTAAGCAACACCTTCATTACTACCTTAGATTATCATCTATATTCTACCTACACTCCTTCATAGATGATCAATCCGATATCCGAATACGATACCTTCTCTCGCTTTCTATGTGCACATCAAAACGTTTTTTTTTTTTTTCAGTTTTAAAACATTTAAGCGCGAAAGTGAAAAGTGTGCTTAACATTTCGGCAATATGATGCAAAGAAGAGTGAAAATGCTGCAGCTGTCGCGTAACCTTTGCCCGGTACAAGTCCTGTTCCTCATTTGCTTCCTTGTTCCGTGTTCAGGTTCCGATAACAATAGTCATTCCCCGGCACAACTGAAGCACACAATGCAAAAACCTGAATGCTCTTCAATGGGACAGTAAACAGCAGCGTTACTATACACCAAAAAGGATAACAACAGCAACAACAACACAATACCCAGCCAGAACGAAATCGAATTCGATTGATTTTACCCCAAAAACAAAATTGAATTTGTGAAATACTATTTGGTGTGTGTTAAATTCAAAAACTGCATTTTTTCCCTTAAAACTGTACGTTTTTCAGTCGTCCCCCTTCATCTGCCGATGCACGTGTATATGAATAGCAATAAGGGTTGGACAGCGCAATAAAAACTTCACAAAAAAGAAAACCCTTGGAAGGGATGATGTAACAGGGTTGATCAAGTATGTGTGTCCAAAAAAAAAATCCGCTTGGTCATCATCACCAACGTCAATGATATAAAATCCGAAGGATACTCTTTATCAGGCGCATTCAACGAACCTCTTTGAATTTATAATTCCCTTCACCATTGTACGGAAGTCGATTGAAATGGCAGACATGCAAGAAAGGATAGTGTGTCAATATTATTTTTAAGGGGTTGAAATCGAACACACACGTATTAACCAATTCGTTATGTATGTATGTCCCGGACTGACCAGTGCTGGACAGAATCACGCAATTTTGTACGATGGCGCTTCCTGAAAGGCGAATATACGCCCGAAAAAAGGACATGGCAGTTTGAAGGATAGAAATTATGTCCGCGGCAGCAGTAGGATTAATGGATTTTTGCGTATGAGATGAACCCTTCGTGCAGAGGAAGGAAATTCGAATAATGAATTGATTGACGAGCCAGCTCTAATATTGTTTAGGCATCCAGGGCATATGGTGTCTATGTCTACATATATCGAAGGACTTATTGCATTGATCACATGATCCCATGTGGCCATACTAATGATGGTCAGTTTGGATAATGTTCCGCCGAAAAGATTGCGTGATGTTCTCATGGCATTTGGTTTTAAGAAATAGTTTGTTTTCGATGGGAAGACCTTGTGCTCGTTTCTGAATGAAATCATGATAAACATTTACATATCCACACCATCGCGGCTTCTTGTAAGGGTTTTTATACTTCACATTCTTCAGGTCAAAAACTAATGATGATTATTTTCAGTAGCATCATGACGTGTTTTGCCATTGTAATGCAATGTGTTGTACCTATGGGAAAAGAAGTGGTGTTGCGTAGTAAAATTTGCACTTAATTCGCAGAATCTGAAAAATATTAACAAAAAATCCACCGAACCTTCTGATTATGGATAATCATATGCGATTTTGAAAGACTATGGAAAACAAAAAGCCTACTTAGCTGGACTTATCAGGATTCTTCTTTTCTATTTTTCCAATTATTTGCTATCAAGTTTTTGTTATAAATTTTAAGTTTAGGTGCCCTGGCAGTTAATCTTCCGCATTGACCTCCACAAGAACCCATAAGTCTCTTGGGTTTTGATTGTCTTATGCTTCAGGCCAACCTCATTCACATTTGCTTGTACCACGAGTGTTTTGGTCTACCTTTGTATTGCCTTCTTTGTGATGGTGTCGATAAGTTGTATGACAAGGATTCCACTGATTCGACTATTAAATAAATAAAAAAAAAAAAAAACAATTATATATGTACACTTCAGAATATTAATCAAAATAAATTTAGTGACATTTATATTAATAAAAAACAGTGTTAATGTCACTTCAATTTAAAAATACATATCTTATGTGGGTGGGGTGACCCTTGATAAAAAAAACTCTACCCTTAAAAATAAAAACTACAAGCAGAGGAAGGTACAATGAGTATTAGGTATTCTTCATAGTGATAATATAACAGTTCATATATACATAGGTTTATCAAATTACAATACAAAACCTTATACAAAATTCAATTTATTATATACATGCATTTTTGTATTTATGTTTGAGTTTTTAGTGAGCATTCAAGTTCCTTTGGTTGAAAATCTAATGCCAATTCCTTATATCTTTTAAATTTTTTTTAGAGACACTTAATGTTCTGAGATTACGGGGTAATTTGTTGAAAATACGACAAGAAGCTATAATGCAAAAATTACGCAATACTGTGGTGCGGTATCTGGGAATCGGAATAAAGTTCATTGAATTTATTCGCAAGTTGTGACTGTCAAGAAATCTAGAGTTAAGATTACCAGATCTAAAGAAAAAAACTTTTAACGCTTTGAAACAGTATAAATGCCGTAAGGGAAGAATGTTCAGATATGTACTTGAAAAGAGGCAAACTAGGATGCAAACGATGTTTGTAACACATAATTCTTATGATACGCTTCTGAAGTATTAATAACGGCTCGATTTTGTTTAAATGAGTACCACCCCAACATGTAACACCATACTGCAACTTTGACTGGACAATACCATTATAGATAATGCTCAACAGTTTCTTAGAACAAACTTTTTGTAGGTAATAAAAGTTTCTCACTGTGAAACCTGGGCCTCAACCAACATCCTTCTATAACGATTTCGATTTCGGGCGAGCTCTCTCCAGTTTCACACTCCAAGTCGGTTGAGGTCTTCATCCACTTGATTGCGCCACCTAAGACGAGGTCTTCCCCTTCCGCGATTTCCCTGCAATGTGCTTTCGAACACCCGACGAGCCGGAGCGTTTGGGTCCATCCGCTCAACATGGCCCAACCATCGTAGCCTCGCGATGCGATCTCTTCTGGCTATACCCATGTCGTAGTACAGCTCGTTGTTGTATCTTCTTCTCCACACATTGTCTTCGCATACGGAACCAAAGATCATTCGGAAAATTTTTCTTTCGAAACGACTAAGAGTTTCCTCGTCCGCTTTCGAAAAGGTCCATGCTTCCGCGCCGTAAGGCCGGACTGGGATGATTAAGGTCTTATACAAGGTCACCTTGGTTTTTCTGGAGAGGGTTTTGTTTCTCAATTGCCTTCTTAACCCAAAGAAGCAACGGTTGGCAAGAGTTATTCTCTGTTTGATCACCGCACTGATGTTGTTGTCCGTGTCTACAGCGGATCCTAGGTAGACGAAGTCCTGTACTACCTCGAAGTTATGTCTGTCTATTGTGACGTTTTGTCCAATTCGTCGATGTTCTGTGTCCCTGTTTGATGACAGCATATACTTCGTTTTGCCCTCATTAACCATCAAACCCATTTTTGCCGCTTCTGTTTCAATTCTCGCAAAAGCACCTATGACATCACGCTTTTTTCTTCCCATTACGTCAATATCGTCTGCATAGGCCAGTAATTGTAGTTCCTCTGGTGTTGACTCTGGTATGATGTTGAAGAAATCGCATGACAGTTTGTCGCCTTGCCTAAAGCCTTTTTCGACATCAAAGGTCTCGGTGAGTTCTTAACCGACCTTGACGGAGCAGCGTGAATTCTCCAAAGTCATCCTGCATAGTCGTACGAGTTTTGCAGCGATGCCGAAACTAGACATGGCTCTGTACAGCTCGTCTCTGTAAGTGCTGTCATACGCGGCCTTGATATTTATATCGATAAAGAGATGATGAATATCGATATTATGTTCTCGGGTTTTTTCCAAGATCTGTAATGTGAAAATTTGGTCTATTGGTCTCTGGTCTAAAACCACATTGATAAGGACCTATCAAGTTGTTGACGTGGGGTTTCAGACATTCACATATTACAGCAGACAAGATCTTATAAGCGACGTTAAGGAGGCTTATCCCTCTATAATTGGCGCAATTGTGAGGGTCTCCCTTCTTTAGGATCGGGCATACGATACTGAGGTTCCATTCATCGGGCATGCTTTCTTCCGACCATATCATGCAGATCAGCTGGTGCATGCTCCTTTCCAACTGATCTCCAGCATTTGTCGTGCTTTTTGTTTGGCTGCATTTGCCTGCCTGCATTCTTCATCGAACCATGGGTTTCGTTTTGGTGGCCGAGTGAAACCCAGAACCTCAGAGGCAGCGGTTCTGATGGCTTCTTGGCATTGCTGCCACTGGTCTTCAAATGCTTAATGCTGGCGGCATGGGATTCAAGGATAATTGAAGGGACACTCTATTGGAAAAGGCATTGGCAATCTCTTGCATTTGTAGCTTTTCGACGTCATATCTCTTCACAGCGTTAGTTCGTGCTGGTCGTGAACAAGATATCCTCATTCGTACCTTGGCTACAACAAGGTAGTGGTCCGAGTCAAAGTTGGCCCCTCGGAAAGTTCGGACATCTAACACACATGGTCAATTTGGTTGACGGTTAATTGATCTGGGGATCGCCATGTACCTTTATGAATTTTGAGATGCGGGAAGCGTGTACTATAGTTACAACAAGAGTTAGCCCCGCAGCAAAATCGATTAGCCTCAGTCCGTTTTCGGAGGTTTTGTCATGGAGGCTATGCTTACCGATTGTGTTTCCAAAGATGTCCTCCTTCCCTAGTTTTGCGTTAAAATCGCCAAGAACGATTTTAACGTCGTGTCTAGGGCATTGCTCATAGTTTCTTCGAGGAGCTCGTAGAAACAGTCTTTGGAATTGTCGTCTTTCTCTTCTGTGGGGGCGTGGGCGCATATAAGGCTAATGTTGGCGAATTTAGCCCTAATGCGGATGGTCATTATACGCTCATTGACTGGATTTTGGCTAATCACCTTATCCCTGAGTCTTCATCTAACGACAAATCCGCACCCAATTAAGCGTTGTTTCTGTTGTCTGTAGCAGTCGCCACTCCATCGCACTTCTTGGATGGCGGTTATGTCTGCTTTGCAGCAGCCCAGGGCGTCCGCTAATTCTCCAGCTGCACGTAATCCATTAAGTGATCTAACGTTCCACGTG
This sequence comes from Melanostoma mellinum, assembly GCA_914767635.1. Lineage (NCBI taxonomy): Eukaryota > Metazoa > Arthropoda > Insecta > Diptera > Syrphidae > Melanostoma > Melanostoma mellinum. Next base: position 60,899,283 of record OU612060.1, read on the forward strand.
CAGATCCGGAGGTCATTGTCCTTTATTCGTTTGCTTGGGTAGTCAACTTAAAAATCATTATCGTTGTCCGAGGCTTTTGGTTGTTTCGAAACTGTCCTTTTTTGACGTGGTTGGGTAGTTAACCCTACGCACAATCCCCAACCTGGAGGGCCAGGTCCTTTTGGATCCCTTCGGACACAAAGGGCTGGAATATCCAGTGTCAGTACCCTGCTGCAAGGGTGTGAGTGCTGCCGTTGGCTCTAGAGGAGCTCGTCCGCCACCATCTCTACTTCAATATCCTGTCTTAGTATTGAAAGACCCCGATAGACCTTTAAGCCAAATATGTTGGAGTAGCTCCTTTAGAGGTTTCTGCTTCTATGGCTGCTGAAGTCCACCGTTGATTCTGTCCTTCGAATTCATCCGCTGGGATATTTACACGAAAGCTCTCGTAGACCACTGAGATTCGTGCAGTCAGTCATTGTTTTCAGAGCAATTTTAGTGTTGATCGATCACAATTATTTTGTTCCGGATTCCTTCGTCAACACTCGCACTTACTAGTTTAACCGGTCAGCTCTGGACGGAGCATCCCAGGTCCCAGTGGATACCGCTTGGAGGTAAAGTAAGCACAATTGACGTATACTATAAGTTACAGCATCTGGGCGCCGCCAAGTTGTCACCAGTCAGAGCCTTCCCGAATAGTACAACGCCCATCCACCCGTTATCTCGGTAAATCTAATTTCTATTACTAATTACAATCCAACTCATTTTACAACCACAAGATCTGCCCTTCTGGATGTTTTCCTTAAATCGGCAAAATTTTGTAAATTTTTATGAGAAACTTGATGTCCCCGGTTTCTCAAAACACGACTTAAGTGTTGCATTTTATGACCTTAACTTTGCTTCCAAGCAGACTAGGAATACTATTTCGTACAGACATTTCAAGTCTGTTAATATGCAAGCATTGGTCTCTCATACTATAGAAACTCCAATTTGGAAAGTATATTCCACTTGGAAACTGTTGATGAACATGTGCAATTTTTCAGCGCAACTCTAAACAGCCTATTCGAAATATTTATTCCTATCAAAACAATTGTTTACGAAATAGTGAAATAGGATGGTTTAGCAAAAAGATTGAAGAATTGATTTCGAAGAGAAATGCTGCATTCAATCGCTGGAAACGTTTCAGAGTCCCATCATTTTTTAATAATTATAAAAAATTACGCAATCTGGTTAATAAAGAGATAAAAGATTCGAAGTGCAGATTTTATTCTTCAAAGTTAAGTAACCCCAACTCACAACAAATATGGATGAATATCAAATTATTAGGTATAAACAACCCGAACTTCCTAACGAAACCTGCGATGGGACTGCACTTAACAAACTATTTGTAAATTCCCCTATTACCTGAGAAGCTGACACAAATTATGACAACCGTGTCAATGAAACTGAACTTCCATATAATTTCTGCTTCCAGCGAGTTAATGAATTTGAGGTGTATTCGGCCATAATGAAGGTTAAATCTGATGCTATCAGCTTAGATGAAATTCATCCTGAGCTTATTAGATTGCTTCTTCTGTTTCTCTCAACCTATATTTCCCACATTTTCAATACCATCTTAACTACCTCCTATTGCCCTAAGCTTTGGAAAGCTTCTAAAGTCATCCCGGTTCTTAGATAGAAAGATAGATACAGTTTATTTATTTGCTTGAATTTGTTTATAATAACTAAATAATTTTATGTTTAATACATTTAAGTCTAAGACATGGCTTTATAATGCCGTCTGCCCAAGTTTGACAAAGTTACAATAACGTTGTTATTAAAAAATATCTTCTATGATAGATTTTCTGTATTTTAAAGCTTTTTGACAATAGCATTACATTTTTTTCCAATCGGATCCATTCAAAATAGTTCTCATTTCCGCTTCCTCTAAGATTCTTTTGCCATTAGTTGGATTCTGAGCTCAATCAAAATAGGACACCTACCCAGAAAATGATTATGTTCTCTCTTTCTCGTAGATTACACAGAGAGCAAAAAATTGGTAAGTCTCTCCGGTGCGGGATGAAGTTCAAGTTTAATATATCAGCTCTTGTTTTGAAAATCGTTGAAATTATTTCTGTTGAGTATATTTCGTTAAAATAATAATTCTCACAGAGCTTGTGATTCAAGTTAGCGTAGATTTCTCGATGAACAGAACTTTCCACCTTTTCAATACAATTTGCGTACATCTTCTCATCAACTGCCGAAATTAAATTGTAGAACTCTTCTTTCCAGTGCAAGGTCTTTACTACATCCAAGTTAATATTGCATCCACAGAAATCAGTTGGAATTTTCCATTTGTCGAAACAAAGCGTTTTGGTTCTTATTACGTACTTTAACAATCGATTCGGTAATCTTTCGCTTTGCATAGAATTGGTTTTTAAAATAAAATCTAGTTGAAGTTTGAGTGTTTCAACAAATAATGGCGAAAGACCAGTTTCCACAAGTAGAATGTTGTTTGACGTACATTGTGGGAGTTTAAATATCCTTTTTAGGAAGAATCGAAGAAATTTTTCCACCACTTCGTATTGCTTACACCCCCAAAATTGGGCCTCATAAATCATGATTGACTGTGAAACATCCTGAAATATTTGATATTTTGTTTTAAATGAGATTTCTTTGTCATCCAAACAGTTTTTCCATGCTGCGCTTATGGCTGCTTTAGCCGATACACTCAGAGAAAAACCGCAGTCTAAAATCAAGTACGAGTAGGCTTAGTTCTATTTTTTTGCATTCTTAGTTTTGTTATCCGAAAAATGACACGTTTTATTCTTAATTCAAGAATTTCATTCTAAAAACAAGTTTTTATTCCGAAAATAGGAACACAAAACTTGATTTGAGTATGGCATTCTTAATATAAGATTTTTTTTACAGTTATAGTAAGATATACGTTCTTAAATTAAGTTCTTCATTGTCTTGATTTAGTTTCGTTTTCTTATTAAGAGCAAAACATTCTTAATCTATAAAACGAGCCGATACGGTCTTAAACCAGCCGATACGATCTTAAACGAGCCGATACGATCTTACGCTAAGATTAATATTCTCAAATTACCGTTTGATTACAAAGAAGACCGATGTTTCATTTTGAAGCGTGCTTTATTCCGGTTCGGACGTGATTTCGTATTGAGTTATTAAGTGAAATTTTTAAAATGGAAAACTTTGTCTCGGACGAAAGTGACATTGAAAACAGTGCTAAATCTAGTGGTGTATATGTGTTTGAGAACATTGGTGGAAACTTTGTTCTAATGAGTGACAGCGTGAACGATTTAAGAAATGAAGACATTGACTATTCAGCCGAAACCGACGCTATTTCCACCACCATGCCAACGATTACCAACTGCGCCGCGCCGACCCTCGTAGACACCGGCAGCACCGATGGGGAAAAGCTATTACAAATCCTTAAACAATTTGATCTTGAGTGCCTGTTTGATGTTCTTAAGGGTAAGTTTTATTGCTTTCATGTTTATGTTGTGTATGCGAGACAAGTCGGAAAATTTTTGTAAGATACGTTGCAAAATTCTGGTCAACAGTACACCGTCTCGATTAGTTTGACAAATCAGTTTTAGTACTCTATTATTTTGCGAACTAATTTTGATTTTTTATGAACTGAAGCTGCAAACATCACATAGAAGTCTACAATATATAACAAAAGATGAAATCAAGGAAGCAATATCTCATCTCGGATTCCGAGCAGAATTCAGGGAAAAACTGTTTTTGTAGAGGAAAGCTGAGGTAGATAGCTAATGTTCAAAGTTTATAAATACATCGTTTAATTTGTACAATGTATTTTTAGTTCGGAAAAGATGATGAAACAATGTCGATGCCGTCAAAAGTTGAAAACTGGCTTCAAAACAACCCAAGTAGCAGCTCGTCAATACTTTTAAGTGGTGGAAAAGTCCTTCTTAAGGTAATATTTCGTATCTTTCAAATAAAATGTGTAGTCCCTTTAACGATACAATTATTCTTAGGACTTAACAACGCTGATGAAGGAGACTTCGAAAGGGAAAGCAGTACTGGATTACTCCAAAAAAAATCAAACGCTAAAAAAGAGCCACAGAGATGACATTTGTCAGATAAATAATAACAAATTTGCAATTAATTTTGAGGAATGTAAAGTTTCATTGGAAATAGTCTTTAAAGGTACAAGGTATTTTAATAACTGTTATTTAGCTTTACTTAATGATGTTGCTAGTAATTTTAAACTTTATAAATTGAAAATTTTTATAACTCAGAATGAAACAATTTATGTTCTATGCCAACGTATTGAAAACCTTGGATTTGACCATCATTTCCAATCTTTTCAAATTGGTTCTTTATTAAGAAACATTGAAGTAAAAATGATTACGGAATTTTTAAGTCCACCACTCCATTTGTATCAACTAAACAATGGAAAAACCTATTTTAGAATTAAGTATATTTAAATAATTTTTGTAAAAAAAAAAATTCAGAAAAAAATATAAACACAATCGAATTGTAAGTGCTTTTAGTTTCATTTTGGTGAAGATGGGATGGGGACGAGGGATGGGAACAAGCGACTGGATTGATTCTAAAGGTAAGAGCTTACAAATCTTGGATCATGATTTAAGAAGCTTGAAACTATCCGAAGGATACTTAAAAAAAAATAGTTTTTGTTCTTTTTCGAGTTCGTTCGTACTTAATTTCAGTCAAAATTCAAGATTAAAAGAGATAAAAGCGATCCGAAAGCTACTCAAACAAACCATTTTTGTTCTTGTTTCAAGATTTTAAATGCTTAATTTAGGAATATAAAAAACTTGATTTAAGTTTGTTTTGTTCTTATCCCCGATATATTTAAGAATACGTGATCTTAATTTTAGGTTGTAATAGTCTAACATTAAGCTTTTGTATTCTTATAATTTAGCTTAAATGATCTTATATGAAGATGAGAACATTCTTGAAATAAGAATTTGAGGCTTATCAAAAATAGGCTTAGAACAAGAATTTCGGGCACGGATTAAGAATTTTCGAGGTTGACAGACTTTCGTCAACGAATCGGCTTGTTTTGACACCGATTTTCTTGAATTTAGCTCGTTTTTTTTCTGAGTGTACGAGTTTTTCTTTAAGATGTTAATCCATATTTATATTCCTGCTGATGTTAATGCCCAAATACTTGTAGGATTTAATTGTTTCCAGTTCCTGAGTCCTGACGATCAAAAAACCATTTTTCGTTTCTTGCTAGCCTTTCACCACCTTTGCGGAATACCATTGCTTTCGATTTAGTTATGTTAACATTTAACTTCCATTCTTGGCAGTACCTTTGCAGCTGATTGATCATTCTTTGTAAATTTTCCGGGGAGTCAGCAAACCGGGCTAGATCATCTGCATATAACAAAACCTTTAAGTGGATCCCATCGATCCTTATTCCTCCCGATAGATATTCCGATATTTCATCTATAAACATGATGAAAGCTTGAGTTTCAAAGAAATCACCTAACTGCTTAGTGCTTACCGTCCCAAACTGCTAAGGATGTTTGGTCATACGGCTTTTCTAAAAGATTTCCAATTTTTCTAGAGAGTCCTTTGTTATACAGTTTGTAAAAAAGTGCACTCCTGTCTACGGTATCGAATGCGGCTTTCAGATCAACGAAGAAACATACAGAAAACCTTATAAAAGTTTGTGCTGCTGTTGTGAGGCTAAAAATATGATCTGTTTTTGAGTAGTTTTCTCTAAAACCAGCTTGGAACTCACTTAAAAGTTGATTTTGTGAAGTCCATTCATGAAAACGCCTAGATAAAACACCCATCAATATTTTAAGAGATAAATTTAAAAATGCTATTCCTCTATAGTTTTCAGCCGGGTTAGGGTCTCCTTTTTTGTGAATAGGAAAAATTATGCTCTGTTTGAAGCTTAATGGGATATCTCCAGTTTCAAATATTCTGTTACGAGCTTCATCCCGGTTCTTAAAATTCCAATTCAAAACTTAAAGAATATCGCCCCATATCCATTCTACCATTTAGCATTTGAAAAGATTGTTAGTCAGCAGATTTCATCTTTCCTTAACTCTTGTCGATTACTCTCGCCCTTTCAATCTGGTTTTCGACGGTAAAAAATGTCAAGCTCATAGACTTAAATTGCATCTACAAAGATCCGCAAATAAAAATTTTAAATAATCGAGTTTAAAATTGAGAATACGTGAGTTTGAAAAACAAACCTTGAAACCATTACGATAATTTGAAAGAAGTTTCATTATAAAGTAAGGTTTGGATATGAAATAAAAATTTAAAAAGTAACAGAAGCAATAGCGTGAAGATCTTCAGAACTTTCCATAGCGCTTATTTCATTATACTTAGTTCCCTTAGCAAAAACGATCTCCTCCTTTGCATAAACTTTCTTTTTTAAGGTCTAAATGAATTTGCGCTATCTCTGCGACAACTTTTTTGTGACCAATTATTTTTCATTATGCAATGGGCGGCTACCGGCTAATATTCCTTTGTTCGGAGCGGCGAAAAGGCTGAATCGAGTAGTTCGAACCAACATTGATGAAAGGAGCAAAAACATTTCTTTTCAAAAATTAGAATCAGAACATTAAAGCCGCTATATGATTCAAATAACATCAGACTTAACTTTTGTATCAATAAAATAAACGCCATAAAAGTCTTTAACAAACTTTTTTAAATTTCTACACCGTATTTTTTCTATGTAGTTTCTTGTCACTTTTCTTCGGTTCCAGTGATGGCTGACGTGAGCAATTTATAAGGAAGCTTAACAAACTTTCCCTAGATTTTCTATGAACAGAATATCCACCTATACCTACATGCGTATTCTATCCTTTTTTAGTATTTAAGTTGGCAGAAGTAAGAAATTACATTCTTATCCTCTTATCCTTCAAAGGATTTCTCCTTTTATTTACAACGCAATTTTCACTTTTATAAACTTTTTGGCACAAAAAAATCCTTTTGAAGCCCTTCTATGCTTCAAGGCTGGTCTTTCTTTTTTTATATTTTGCTCTTAAATTGGAAAGGATAAACATAAAGCTACGCAACATATTGCGAACGTTATATCAACCCCTTATGTGTGATTCAACCCCAACTGAAAAATACATATCTACGCATATAGATGGGAAGCTTTGAGGCAATCTCTACTGTAATAAGCCTATAGCTTCCTTCTTGATTGGGTTCCTTTTTTTCATCTAAAAAATGACGCAAAAAAGTTAAGAAAATAAATTTCGGTTCTTCCCTTTTTTTTTTTTTTGAAATAGTAACATTACAAACAAAGATTCACCCTTGTCAAGGTATAGAAGGTTCACATGTTTATGTATGTCCCTTAGATATGTGACTCCCATACTAGAGTCAACCCTCTCAGCCGCAAAGTTAGGCAACAAGAAAAAAAAGTCCTCAAGTCCAACAGAAAAAAAAAATGAAAAAGCAAACATCATCCCTTCCATACGTGAAAGACATGCTTTTCTGTATCTCGCAGGACACTCAATCAAGTGAAGGAGTTTTCCTTTCCATTTAGGCCTTAGTTGCAAAAGTTTCCTTTCAGATCCACCTTTCTTACTTTTCGGTTATATTTTTCTTTCGGATGAGGATTTTATTTTTCCTCTACCTATACCTACCCAAACCTACTACTTCTGCGTTTGTCCTTTGGAAACGTAAGATGTCAAGTTGGTTAGCAGGATGGCAAATTTTATTCAGCATTATTGTTTTTATATAAATTTATAAATACATAAAACGAATGTCGGTTGTATATAATGTATGGCGAAAGTATGTGGATAACAAAGTCGAAAGCGAATATACCCTTTATGATGGCTGCCACAAATAAAATGGGGAAAATAAATGCCAAAAGGGTTCGAATCTTTTCCACATGAAACGGGTAAGCTAAAAACTACGAAAATGTGGGCATGAGTGGGATGGTGTGTACGAATGTATACTCTGTTCCCTGCCAGATGACACATCATCATTATCAGTAGCATTCAGTTTCAACCCCATTCGTTCATGTGAAGCAGGGAGATTTGTGTAGTGTTTGGTGTGTCTTCTCCGATTAGCAATCCCTTGAGATTGTCCAGCTTAATGTGCCAGTGGCTGGCAAACCCTTCCATTTCAGATAAACATTTTTTTTATTTTCTACCCCCTTTCCTTTTGTATGCCATAATACATAAAAGAATGTTCCTCCCCCTTAATGCAATGTGGCATTATGCAATTATTGTCCTGCGGGCAGAAAATTTCCACCAGAAATTGAAGATCAACCAAAAACTGAATCCTTTTTACTCTGAACTTCGTGTGCCTGGCATGTGCCATTCTCGCACCCCACACAACACACAACAGGGTTGGTGTCAGGCAGAAAAAAGTAAATAAGTACAACCCTATACCTAATCCTAATCGATACAACTTTGCGAATTTATATCCTTTTTTCATTTCATCCTTTTTTTTCTATTTTCTGTGGAAAATCCGTACTTTGGTCTCATTTTTCGTCTTTTTAATGATTTTTTCCCTCATTTTTCAGTGCTTTGTTGCGATTATGCGTGATGCGTTTAAATTCGTATGATTGCGTTAAGGACACGTCAGTTGTTTGGCAAAGGGGTTTTAATTTTTTGTCAAACGTCCTGTCGTCGATATTGATGAAGATGGTGGCGTGCAGAACAATGATGGTGGCCGCTGTGATGATGACGACCGACGACGCGATAATTTGTAGACCATGAAATCACCGGTGCAGTTTTTAGTGTAATTCTATGATATACTGCCTATTTTTTTAACAAAAAGGATTGCTGTGACAATTTTATTTTATTTTTTAATTTTTTTGTTCTTCGCTGATTGTGTTGAGCACGTGGGGTGAAAAATGAGAAGGAGTGAAACTTATTGGATTTAGAATTTAAAAAGAAACGTGTGCCACGTACGTATGCGAGATCTGAGTTGAGACAGCTTGCATTGAAATGGGCGGCTTTCAGAATTTTATTTACGTTTAGATAAAATTCATGGAAAATATGAAATAGACACCCTTTAACAGTTCTGATCACAACTGGATAAAGATTCATGTTTTTTCAACCGAAAATACTTCTTGTTAAGCCTTCTTTTTTTGTTCTTATTATTAACGCACACGTCAAATGACTGTGCATAGCCTCATAATAGGTTTGTTCGATGAAGCCCTGGGGCTGCCCTGTCACAAAGCGTTTTTAATAAATTGTAAACTCGAATTCGAAAAGACATTGAGGATCAATCAAAAGATCCAAAAAATGGCGTACTTACTCAGTTAGATGCTGTCGTATCAAAACAAGTTCTATATTATTATTATTCTATAAAATCTAAACTAGTTTTGGTTCGCCCTCAGCTCGCCCTGATGTAGCCCTAGGCTTGTGCTGGGGCGAGTTCAGGTAATGAACGGGGCAAAAAGCATTGCGCGGAGTAGGTATTTAGGAAAATAGGAGTCATGAAGTAAGAGACACCGGTGCACAATGTTTTTAAAATTTTGTGAATCATAGTGTATTGGAATGACAGTCAGCTAAAGCATTCTACGTAGTGTGAGAGCAAATTTCGTTGGGCTGAAGATAAAACAAATGGCTGATGGGCAATCCTAGTTGCGGAATGCGGACTAATTGCTTAAAGGAAAGAATGCAATCGGCTATTTAGCTAAAGCGCTACGGTGCTAAGTTTCTCTCAAAAGTTAAAGTCCTGAAATTTTTGGCTAACATTTATAGAAGAAATGATTTGACAGATAATTAGTTTTATCCTTCCGCTGAACGAATATGGTTGTGTATACGCTTGAATAACTCAGGGAAATATTGCGACATTAGATACTTTGAAAATCATGTGAAATGTTACAGAATGTGTGCAAAAACTGCGAACGGATTTTGGAAGAAGAGAAGCACCGTCAGCTCCGTATGTTCGTTATCTTGTGAAAAAAGTGAAAGAAACTGCCATCGTCATCGATAAACCAAAGCGTAAAAAGCGTACACCCGAGAATATTGCTGGCTGTTTCAGAAAGTGTGCGTGAAGCGCCATCAACAATTGAACACTTCGGAGACATCATTGAGACGAATTTTGCATAAAGACCTTTTTATGATGTCATACAAAGTCCAATTGGTTCAGGAGTTGAAGCGTTTTCGCTTCGCTAAGTGGGCCTGGGATCGACCTAGAGAAGATGCCGATTTTTCAAAAAAATATCATCTTTTCAGATGAAGCTCATTTTGATTTTGGCGGGTAAGTAAACAAGCAAAATTGTCGAATTCGGGGCACAGAAAACCCGCACGCACACATTGAAAAGCCGATACACCCAAACGAGTCACTGTTTGGTGCGGATTTTGGTCCAGAGGCATAACTGGGCCATTTTTCTTCGAAAATGAGCTAGGAGTGGCCGTTACAGTCAATGGCGATCGTTATCGGAGCACGTTAAACGAACGACTATTATTTAAAGGACAATATTCGTGAAGCCATATACAGCCATACAGCTGCACATAATCGATAATGTCTAAAAAATTTGACCGATCGTGTATGATACTGCATGGCCAGCCGAGGCAGACATTTGAATGAAATTATTAACCGGAAGGGTTGTACTTTCAAATAAAAAAAGAAATTTAAGAAAATATTCAGTTGTTTTTTCTATAGCATTTTCAAAAAAAAAAAAAATATTTAACGGATCCTTTACAATCGACGTTGAATTTGTTGAACTCGACCTACTCATCAATAGCTGGGCATAATTTTACTATTTCGAGTTTTGTGTACATTGAATGTATTCAGTTTATTCTTTGTCATTTTACTTTAGCGAATTAGTGTCATTTTGTGATCTGTCAAAGTGGTTTACCTTAAAAAAGCTCCATAGAGAAAATCGTTACAAAGTTTTGTTAAAATAGTAAATTAATCAAAAAGTTTTTGTGAAAACTCAAAAAAGTGCAGTATATACATCAGCGAATTGAAATACCAGTAAGACATAGCATTTAAGACCCTTAAAATTATTACCAAAGGTTCCGACAAAATTATCCTAACCTATGAACAAAAGAGGCCTTAAAGAAACTTCGCCGGTTCACGATAATATCCCGAAAAGAGCCCCATCAAAAAATATAATCGCAATGACTTCACCCGGTATCACTGCGGATAAAATGAGGGAAATCCTATTGGAAAACAACACCAGGCTTTTTTCAGAACTCGTGTCCAAGTCTGACTTCCAAATGCTGTACGCCGATCTGTCAAATCTCAGAGCAAAACAGGAGGAGATTTCTGCAAAAGTACTTTTTTTGGAAAACCGTAACAAGTTTCTGGAGTTGCAAATGGAAAAGATATTGCAAAAAAATCTTGAAGAAAATGTCGTGGTGCATCTGCCGCAAGAGGAAAACATCGATCCAGAAAAAAAAGCAAAAGAAATATGCACTGGACTAATCGACGAATTCGAAACGAGCTCTTGTGTGGAATCTGCGCATAGAGTAAACGGTCAAAGTTCACGCACGGCAATAATAACCGTAAAATTAAATTCTAAAAATGCAGTTCTGAGTATTTTAAAAAATGCTAAGAAACTTAAAGGCACAAAAATAAGTATTCACAAAGATCTGCCACTAAGTATGCGTCAAAGAAGAAATAAATTGTTGGCAGTAATGAAGGTTCTACGCGAGTCAAATCCAAAAAAGAAAATTGTTGTGAGAGACGACAGAATGTACGTAGAGGGCACTCTTTTTACATGGGATTCATCGCAAGGTTTAACCAATGGAAGTAACAGCGACAGTTTATCCAAAATAAAACAAATTCTCGGAGTAATTCCCCAAACATTAATAAATTTATTAAATAAGCTTCAATTAGAGACACAACAAATAAACAATAATAATGAAACGTCAACTGCAGAGAATGGCAGAAATGTCATTACACAATGGATTGGTAAAGGAGGAAACAAAATTGATGCGGAAACCGCTGTACACGGTGCGTGTGGAATTCCAAGTGGGACTTCTCATGTCGCATCTTCCAATTGAGAAGAAACCGTCTGCCAGGTGAACTTAAGCTTTTCAACGCTAAAAATATTGAGCTACAACGTCGCCGGCCTAAAAAACAAAAGTATATTTGCAGATTTTTTTAATTATATTAAAGAATTCGATGTTTTTATGTTGTTTGAAACTCACGTTATAGATTATAATGAAACTAGTTATAAAAATATATTTATAAATTATGAATTAGAATACACACCAGCGGTTAAGACCAGCGTATTTGGAAGGGGGAGTGGTGGAGAGCTCTTCGGGTATAGAAAGCAGCTCAAAAATGCTGCAGCAAAGTTCAGATGCATAGGCGAATTTCGAATAATAGAAGTCAACTTAGAAGAAAAGATTCACCACATCATTCCAGTATATCTAAACTGTAGCCATTGGCAGCGTGACTTCGAAAAACTGCGTGACACTATTAATGAGATAGAGCCAAAAAATTTGATGCTGATAGGAGACTTCAATGGTAGAATAGGTGCTTCGCAAAATAATTTTAGCAGTGGAATCGACTCTCCATATATTCTTTACAATCGAAAATCAAAAGACGAGGTATGTGATCAAAAGGGAGCCAAAATTCTAGAATTAGCGGATGATTTTGACTGTGGAGTATTAAATGGAAGCTGTGAAGGTGACCGCAGCGGAGAATTCACTTTTATTCGTGGGTCAGCATGCTCAGTAATTGATTATTGTTTTATTTCTGGAGATTGGTACACGTTTTTTGATGATTTTAGAGTAGCCGTTAAAGGATTTTCTGACCATATGCCTTTAGAGGTTTCCTTCAGAGTAAGAAGAACTTCAAGTGAAGCCTCCGTGCCCGCTCGAGAGCTTCCACCAAAGCTTTTATGGAAAGATGGCTTCCGGCCGTTATTTCAACGAAACTTAGAAATAGAGCTGGTAAACCAGGTAGTCCACGGCGATTTACTGAGTCCAGACATAGAAACCTTATTGAATATCATCAAAAGGGCAGCTCCAATAAGAACGTCAGGAAAGAAATCGTTAGAAAAAAAACAAAAATGGTTCGACAGTGAGTGTTTACAAGCTAGAAACGCGTCTTTTGCCTTTTTGAACATAGTCAGAACGACCAACAACCCTTACTTCAAAGCACTTTATGCAGAAGCAAATAAATATTACAAAACGCTCTGCTATACAAAAAAGAAAGAAATGGATAAAAAAAAACATTGATCTAATAAACAAAGCGAAATCGTCAGCAGAATTCTGGAAAGCAGTAAGACTTGTAAGTGGGAAAAACAGAACGACTTATACAGCTATCAATATAGACCAGTTAAAAATGCATTTTATGAATCTTCTCAATACACCTCAGATATCACTAAAATTTCAGTATGCGGAACCTTACATATTGGATGAATATTTAGATTCTCCTTTCACCCAAGCTGAAGTAGAAAAGGTTATAGAGAACTCCAAAGATGGGAAAGCACCGGGAGAGGATAGAATACCCTTCGAATATTTCAAAAACCTACCACCAGAATTCGTAAACCTCCTTACCATGGAGTACAATAGAATTTTTGAAACAGGTAATGTTCCAGAAAGTTTTCGACGAGCAATTATTTTTCCTCTTCACAAGAAAGGCAATCCTGAGGATCCGACTAATTATAGAGGCATTTCATTTCTCAACACAGCGGCAAAGATATTTAGTGCAATACTATTTAACCGGTTAAGCGAATGGGTCGAAATCAAGCAGATTTTGCATGAGTACCAAGCGGGTTTCAGGAAGAACTATTCAACTATAGACCAAATTTTCTCTTTGGTAAATATTGGTGACATCTACAAAACGAGAGGGAAAAAACTGTACGCATTTTTTGTAGACTTTCGATCAGCTTTCGACTCTATTCCAAGGGAAGCCCTTTTTTACAAACTCTGCGGATACGGCATCTCAACAAAAATGATAACCGTTATTAAAGCAATTTATAAAGACAATTTCGCAATGGTATGGGATGGTAAATCTCTCTCGGACGAGTTTCATACGTCAATAGGCGTTAAGCAAGGATGCGTTCTAAGTACTTTATTTTTTATATTGTACATTAACGACATTATCGACAGTGTGAAAGGGGGAATAGTAATGAGCGGAAAAAACATTCCAGGACTAATGTTTGCTGACGACTTAGTATTCTTATCGGAAACTATAAACGGAATGCAACTTATGATAAATAGACTTGAACGCTACTGTAAAACCTGGAACCTGTCGGTTAACCTGGCAAAGTCAAAAATGATGATTTTTAGAAGTGGAGGTGGCAGGTACGCGAGAAGTGAAAAGTGGACGTTTCAAGACGAAACAATAGAGGTTGTTAAGGAATATAAGTACCTGGGAGTGTTGATTACTTCTAACCTAAACCTAAATAAACACCTTCAACAAAAACTATCTGAAGCTAAACGTGCATTGTCATCGGTTTGGAGAAGATGTTTAGATAAGAAAAATGTTTCACATATAGCGAAGTATAAAATCTTTCGATCAGCTGCATTATCAATTCTCTTTTACGGGGCCCAAGTATGGGGCTATCTTTCCTTCGATGCTGTAGAAAAATTCCTTCGTTTTTATATTCGAAGCACATTTAGGCTGCCTAATTGTTCACCAAATTATATGTTATATTTGGAAACAGGCATAGCACCGTTATTTTTGGATACGCTAAAAATACATTTTGAATACGTGGAAAGAGTAATGGCGATGGGAGAAGAAAGGATTCCAAGACTGGTTCTGAAACAATTATTAAATTCTGGGGGAACTTGCGTTAATGAGTGGAAAAAATTGGCAGACGATTCTTTAGCAGATTTTACAGTATCAATTGATGAAAATCCTGAAACACTGAAAATACAGTTCAACAATTTACTGAAGAAAGTTGGAAGCATGATGTGTGATAAGTTCAATAGAGAAGCGGAATCGTCGCAATACAGAACCTACTACAGCAAGCTGAATCATTTTTTAAATACCAGCACTTATTTCCTGGAGCAAAATACAACTGATCAAATCAGCGCAATATTTAAAATAAGAGGTGAAGTTTTTAATTTGAATTATATTCCACATCGACCTGATCTACCATTATTGTGCGATCTATGCAACTTGAAGGCCCGTGAAGATGTTTTCCATTTTTTGGGAATCTGTCCAATACTCAAGGAATTTAGAAGGCGTTTCTTTGCAACGGACACCCTTAGTTTGGATGAAGTGATTAACATTTTGAATGGAGAGCGTGGTTGGGACACCCTAGCTAGATATATTTTAAATGCTTTTCGTTACAGAAAGCAAATAATTGAAGAAAACTTTTAAAACTTAAAAAAAAAAAACTATTTATGTAAACTTTATTTTTTGAAAATGTGTTATTTAAATTTAAATGTCACTCTGGTAGACGGCCTTCGGCCAAACCATATAAGACTTAGTAAAATCGTGTAATGAAATTTAATGTTAATATTTATGAAGTCAATAAACTAAAACTAAAAAAAAACTAAAAACTACTTTAGCGAATTAAATTAAATTTATTTCGTTATTATGACAATTTAATTTTTTGTAGGCTGTTTGGACTTGAACCAAACCCGAAAAGTACTGAAATCATATTTAAAATAAATAACTTCAAAAGATAAAACCTTTTAAAAGAAATTGAAATGCGAAACTGTCAAAATCAAAGCAGAAGCGCTAAAACATCAGAGTAGTAGAACGTCATTGTTTACGTAAAGTGTTCATAAGTGCCTATACCGAATATAGTCAAGCTGCATCAAGTAAAATTAGAGATGGTGAGTTTTTAGAAGAAAAAAATGTGGATACCAATGTAGTAAACATACCTGTAGTCTAGGGGTTGCGTGGTTCACGTTCACCGCACCGGCATCAAAAATCAAAACAAAAATCGAAATTAAAGCGGTATCAAAAATTTAAAAAAGTCGAAATATATACAAACAAAAAAATCAAAAACATAACCATAAAAGCTAATGTATTTGCTCTAGTTTCAAGTAGATCTAAGTAGGTTTGATAAACATAAAAAAAAACATGCTCAATATAACAAATTTTTAAAATTTTTCTTAGTTTATAGTTAGTAAATTATTTCATAAACTATTATCAATAGGGCGAAAGGCATCGGTATTAAGTTGTAGAATAATTTAAAGTACCCGCCTAGGGTCAGTAAGTAAATTAGGTTATTATATAAGCTAGCAAAAAAGTAGTTATAAGATAATGGAAAATAAAAATGAATTTGAAATGGCTTGAAATGTTGCGTGGTTCACTAGCGTATGGAAGGACTCGAATTCAAATCACGGTAGGTATATGCAAGTGAGTAAATTGTTTTTCAAATAAATGAAAGTTTCTTATGGGTTGGGGTCAAAATTCTTTTTTCAAAATTCTGCTTTTCGAAATTCTGCTTTTCAAAATTCTGCTTTTCAAAATTCTGCTTATTAAAATTCTGCCAATTATAAAGAAAAAGAAGGTTTGGAAAATGTAGCGCGCTTTTATAATTTTGAAAGCGGAATTTTCGTTTTAAAAGCAGAATTTTGAAGCCAGAATTTTGACCCGCTCCCTTTCTTATATTTCAGTTCAGAGAGGAGAGAGATTCACTGACTGTGAAACAAAAAACAAATAAATACTTGGATCAGCTGTAATTTACAATTTCAAAAATTTTGTGTTAATTTTTTTTCTTATTTCACTAGGGAATTCAAAGAGGAAACGTTATTTGAATGTAGTGGGTTTAAGGTTAACATTTCAAAGTCGCTTTGCTTTTGATTTACAAAAAACGGCTAAGGACCCAGATTGTAACCTTTTTATTATTTCAAACTCTTTTTTGGATTTGGCGACGTTTTTTGGGTCAATGTGTGTTTCACATTTACGCAAATATTGAACGTATGATATTCAGATATAAGTGAGGTGCTTAGGATTTTGTTGCTGTCGTTGAACATTCACACAAATCCAGATGCAGTATGCAATATAAAAATTCGGTATAAAATCAATTATTGTGAATCAATTATTTCTAGACTCAAGGTCTGTTACTTCACTTAATTTGCCCAAGCTTTCCAAATTTTGGTAGTGTTCACATTCAATTTAGCCAAATCCATTTTTAAGTTGTCACTAGTTAGTGTGGTGTTTATATTAAATGACCCCGTTTTAAAGTTAGAGTGATGCTAACAAGAGCCGGCACTTTCTCTTAAAAACGCGTTGAGTTATGTTGTGGAGATGGATTTTATTTGAGAAAAGGCAATTTATATATATTTCAAATTAAAATTTTAAAAAATAAGGATTGAAATTGTAAGAATCGTAAAATATAAAAAGACTAGAACCACCTTGCACTGTGCATTTGCATATTCGCTTTTAAGTTCTAAAATAAGTGTATTTTAGAACTTAAAAGCGAATTATATAAGAGATAACTATGCATACAGATGCACTCAATTATGTGATAAATGTACCTGTTCTTGTTCATGTTTCTTAGAGAAAATTTGATGTTTATTTTTCAATAAAGTACTTCCTTCAGAAGTTATTCACAATTAATATTTAAAAAATAATAAATTCCTTAAGTCGCTTAAAATTAATTAAAAATCAATCTGCAAGTTTCTGCAGCTGATTAAACAATTTTTTTTTTGTTTTTCTATCTAAGCCCAATTTATAAACTTTTATATTGAGTATAACACTGACTCACAAAAAAAAAATTGTGGAGGTTTTACCTTCCAATAATATATCCACATCAAAAAAACAACTCCACATAAAGATAAAAAAATGTCAAAGCCAACAAATGAAGTCTTACTAACACTTGGAGCACTAAAATTCAAATGTCATGTGGTTGCAACGTTAACTTCGAAAATAGATAGTTAACGGCATTTAGGTTTTCATTCATTATCACTTTAGGATGTTCTCAGCTTATATAAATGGGTTTTTATTATAACCGTTGCAATAGATTTTTTGAATTTTAGCCTACGGTGGATCCACTGTGTGCCCTGGAGTCTACGTTACCCAAAACCAAGGGATTACCTGCTTGATCTGTAGCCTGACCCTCTTAAGCCCCCATCTAAGTGCCTATTTTATTAATCACTATTAACTTGGATGTAGTAAACACCTTGCACTGGAAAGAAGAGTTCTACAATTTAATTTCGGCAGTTGATGAGAAGATGCACGCAAATTGTATTGAAAAGGTGGAAAGTTTTGTTCATCGAGAAATTTACGCCAACTTGAATCACAAGCTCTGTGAGAATAATTATTTTAACGAAATATACTCAACTGAAATGATTTCAACGATTTTCAAAACTAGAGCTGAAATATTGAACTTGAACTTCATCCCGCACCGGGAAGATTTACCAATATTTTGCTCTCTGGTGTAATCTTCGAGAAAGAGAGAACATATATCATTTTCTGGGTAGGTGTCTTATTTTGATTGAGCCCAGAATCCAACTTTATGAGAAAACAATCTTAGAGGAAGCGGAAATGAGAACTATTTTGAATGGATCCGAAAGCTTTAAAATACAGAAAATCAATCATAGAAGAAACTTTTTAATAACAACGCTATTGTAACTTTGTCAAACTTGGGCAGACGGCATTATAAAGCCATGTCTTAGACTTAAATGTATTAAACATAAAATTGTTATCATAAACAAATTGAAGGAAATAAATAAACTTTATCTATCTATCTATTTAATCACTCTATTCCAAATATCTTTTACGAAAAGTTGGATCAATTGACAAAGTTACTGGCTAAATTAGTCTTCGCCTGTATTTCATCCAAACTCTCACCTAATTAAAGAACACGTTTGAAAAACGTCTCATGTTTTTATTCAGTCATAAAAAAGTCTCCCTACATAATAAAAAACATTCCTTCAAAAATGTCTGGTGAATCAACAAACTATTCTTGAACTTTCTTGCATCCCGGTCCTGGTTTTAGGTTTTTTTTCTCTTTTTCTTTGATGATGGAAATCATCCTTTGTAAGAATCAGGTAAAAAATTCCAACGAAGGAGAGAGGATGGTAAAAAAAATATGCACACGCCATGTGACCTCACGTCAATAAGATCCCCATCTATCCCTACTTTTTTATAGATAGAAGCAGCAGCTTCCTTATACCGTTCGTGAATCTTATTGTGTCTGACGTGAGACGTTTGGGATTCTTTTTTTATAATTCATTGTGAATATATTTCTCTAGCATGGATGATGTTGTGCCGACCGGCCCCGTCTGATCATGATGATCTTCACCTTTTGTCGTACTTTTAGCGTGTTTAGTCGCGTGGCATGGGTACATAAAAAATAAACAGCCGCGGCACATGGGCCGTGTCCCGTGTAGCCACAGATTTGGACATATATTTTTTATTTCTCCCTTTTTTGGGATGCGATGGAGGGAGCTAGTCGGTTTTAATGCATGGCACACTTCATTTGATGAGGATCAGGCGGATATCTCCTGAGGCGGTTATTTGATATGTGCTGTCGATTAAATCGGATTTATTTTTGGGGAGAAGGAGAACAAGTTCAGATACTGTCGATTGATGCTGATGATCAAGGCGGAGGGTGGCTGATTGTTGCAACTGACGATAAAGTCCGGGGGCTTGAGTGTGACATTCGATGCACTTTCATGTTAATTAAGCGGTCTTGCGCTTGTGGTGTTTGTTTTATTTAAGGAGAGTGAGTTGCTTTTTTTGTTGTTTTTTTTTTTAGTGATGGTTGTGGTAAATTTTTTACTGGCGTCTTCAGAGAGGATGCTATTTTGGGACACAAAAATAAGAAGGGGAATTTAATGCGAGCGATTTAATGACAAATGGCTCGTGCCAGCAGTGACAGGTTTGTTGGGAGTGGTTCTTTTTTTCTTCACAGATTTCCTTACATGACTTTTATTTTATTTGTCATGTGTCAATTTAGGACTAATGTGAAATTCAATTCTTAAGTGACTTCCTTTTTTGGGAGGGGGAGGGGGGAGGGGGAGTATTTGTACTTGGTTGTATGATAATTTGAAATGAAGTGGAGAATATTACCCAAAGGGCGGTATTGCCAGACTTTGGGGTTCAAAGAACTAGGTATATACTTTATTTCTTACAAACAAACGAACATTGTTTAAGTTGCTTGGGTTCATCTTGATCAAATAGGTAGCTTCCTTTGTACCTACGCAACGCATAGTTCTTCATAAGGATATCCCTAAATGCTAAATTCTATACTTTTTGCGCCAAAAAAGACTATTCCCTGCAGCGGAGTTCGAGAATGATTTAATAATCAAAGGGTCCCTTTTTTCTATTCAAAACTAATGAATCCTTTTGGGTTCTCTTTTAACGGTCACACGGTTTTATGTTCGGATGCAAATATAATTTCTGATTCATTGCATAAACGAATAGGTATAGGGGTCAGAATCATGAAGAAAGACACGTCTTTCTATATCGACGCGACGGTCAATTTCATAGGTTCCCTTTTTAATCCAGACGTAACGAAAAATATATTGTTCGGCCAGCATTAAATGTTTGCATGGGACGATGTTATCCTGTCTCATAGTCAAAAAAAAAAGGATGCGGAAACGGTTTTTTCAATGCAACACAAGCTGCTGCTATTTAACTTACCTGGCGGGAAACGTTCTCCCTTTGGAAAATAAAAATTCAAAATAAGGGCAAAAGAACTAAAAGTATTTTAAATTTTTCCAGTGATGTGCATTGTTCGTCATCAGCATCATCATCTGTGGGGTCAGTTCGGGGTCACAAACGGTTTTACTTTTGCAGATTTATCTTTCAGTGTCATGAAATTATGTAAGAGGGATGTGTGTGGTGTCTACTGCTCTTTCCCCTTGGGATCACATGTAACGGGCTATTTTTTAATCTTCGATTTTTTCCCTTTTTTTAAATGAGTATGTTTTTAAATAGAAATGCATTCTAATTTGTTTTTGCCTGGCTGTTTGCTGTCAACATTGCTAGGCATATTACGAACAAAGGGGATTTGGCATTGGGATGCATAAGAAGGACAACAATTTTTTTAAGAAGAATTCAAGAGGATAAAAAATTAAAATACAACAATTCTTCGACACGAGCAAGAAAGTGTGCGTACCTTAAGAAACTGAAGAAGTATTTTGGCACGAGTCAAAAAAAATGAAGATGTGTTTTTTTAATCTATCAAAATTACATGGTCATGCAGTTCAAGGTTCACAAAGAGGAACTGGTCTTGTGGTATGGACTTGGCCAGTTTATGGCTATTTTTTGGCCCCATGGTCTTAAAAGAAATTAAAGCCGAATTTCTTTACATGACTTGAATGATGAAGGAACCTCAGTCAGTCTTAGGCAAACATTTCTTCTGAATGTTCCTCCCCTTGATATCCACATTCCACAGTAATGGATATGCTACTCAACATGATGTTCTCACGGCTCAAACGCGAAATACACGATCAGCTTTCCATCGGTTCAGGACTGGTCCACTCTAGAGTCTGAGCCATGAATAGATTGATATAGGATCTTTACAGATGGTCCGAATACAGAAAATGTACTTGGCGATGGTGCTCTTGTGAAGAGCAATGACATACGACTACACACCTCTCTAACCACATATATGCGTCCGTTTTCAAAGAGAAAACGTGCGTTATGCGAGGATTGTTAGATTGGGAGAAGAATTTGATTCTGCAGTGAAACTCAACCTGCGCTTAAGGCCCTAAAACTTCTTGAGCTATCCAGAAAAAAAAATTTAAAAAATTATATCTCTTGATAACAAATGTTAGAGTACATCGGATAAGATTAATAATTGCCTTCTACAAGAAATTGCCTTTTATGTATCCGATGTACTCTCAATACATTTTCAATGTAAGTGTAAGCTCAGTTGTTTTATCAGCATCCCTAAATGTTGCAGAGGTGATACGTACAACTCTTTAAGAAAAAAGGAAATGTTGCTTAATGAGCCAATATAGACCAATTTCGTTGTTGTACACGTTTTCCAAGCTATCTTTTCTAAATAAAAATAATTTTTATAGTGACCAACTTGGGTTAGGAAAAAGTAAGTCTACTGAAGACGCAATTCTAAAATTATGTTAGTAATAGTAAAAACTCATTTAATTTATTCTTTGACATGACAAAAGCTTTTGACAAATTTTACAAAGCTGGTTTTTGCTGGCATTTATGCAAGTGGTTAGAGTCTTATTTATCCGACTTCAAAGAGTAAAACTAAATGGTTTCTTAAGTGACAAGTTGAAAATATATTGGTGTACCTCAGGGTTCGGTTTCGGGTCCATTTTTGTTCGTGATTTATGTCAAGTCAATATTCAAGCAGCCTTTTAGTAGCAGTATGTTGCTTTTACATACGTGAATAAATAACTCTGTATATTTGAAGCGTTTGTTAAATTGCACAAGGATTTGCAGATTCTAAGGCAATGGTTTGCCAAACATGAGCTCGTAGTTAGCATGAAAACAAAGATTAAGTTTTGCACCCTAAGGAAATTGCATTCTATAGATTGCGATGTCTTTGTTCATTCCTCTTCATGAAAAAAAATTCAACAATCGAATTATTCTTGTGGTATTGATAACGTGACCATACGTCCCGCTTTGGGCGGGACAGTCCCGCTTTCAGGCAGTCTGTCCCGCTGTCCCCCGCGAGGCTGAAATTGTCCCGTTTTTGCAATTTTTGTGAGGATTGAGTTTCTTTTGATTCGATAAAATATAAGCAAAAACATTTTCAAGCAAAATACTCGAGGTTAAAATTAAAAACAATTTTTACGAAGAAAACAAAAATATATTTCAAAAATCCTTGTTTTAGCGAGGTTAAATCTGAAGTGTTGGTGGCATTTGAAGTTGTGCTCAAAGCTGACAAATCCGGTTTTGCCACTAGCTCAACTAGTGTATGACAAAGCGAAATTAAAGTTGTGTAAGTAATTTTCGTGTAGTTGTGTGTGAGCAGCTTGTGAAAAACTGCCGCGCCGCCATGGTCAGAGATTGCCATCTCTTTAATTAGTAATCGATGGTTTTGTTTTAGTTCTAGTAGTGTTTTGTAACAAAACAATACTGCCTAAACGCAAGTGTTCCTTTAATATTAGTCTGCAACAAAAGTATCATTTATAAAACAAAGAAAAGATGACACCGCAGACGTTACATGTGAAAAATGTCGAACAGATTTTAGTGTTGGACACGATGGTGCCAGTGATATAGAAAAACATTTAAGCTCAGAAAAACATAGACTTGAAGATCAAGTCATTGCTTCAAGCTCGTCAATGCTTAATATTTGTAAGAAAACCGAGTCGCCGACTTCTAAGGATTTAGGTTTAGCTGCAGCTGGGGGTACGTGGGCGTGTCACATCGTGCAACATTTACATCATCGCAGTTTTCGCTCAAATGACATGGCAACCGAAGATTTAAAAGAGTATTTACGTAGACCCAATTGCAAAACTTTATTAACGGATGCTTCAAATCATGGCTGAATCAAATTATTCCCACTTTTATTACGCTATTTTTTACCATAGGAAAGAGTGAAAGATAAGGTTTTAGAGTTTCGAGAGCAGCCAGGCGAGGCATTGGATATTATTGTACTTATTGTATTATTATTGTATTGAAGGAAGTTTTGTCTTAATGACTTAAATAAAAAATTCTGTCGTTTTGTGGATTTAACACGAACTGCAACTTCGGGGGAAAGAATTGGAGAGGAAATAATAGTATTTACTTAAAGTTGAACCAATCACTCGGCAGACAGATTATTGGGCTTAAATGTGGAGCCCAAAAGTCCACAACGCGATCAAAACTGCCGCTGATTGTCTTCCTGCATTCGAATGCATTATAGTAAAAATTTATTCATTTCTAAAGCGTTCGAGTAGAAGCTTTGAAAGAGTTTTGTAGTTCTACGTTCTACCGAGACAGAATTAACAAGCTGCTGGGCTATAGTAAAACAAAGTGGCTTGCGTTAATGCCCGCGCTTGAGAGAGTTATCAAAATGTTTCAGCCTTTGAAAAACTATTTTCTGAGTATCGAAAAATGCCCAAATATTTTAAAGACGTATTTCAATAATCCCGGCTCAGAATTGTGGTTATATTTTTGTCAAGCACAAGCAACGACCTTTCATGAAGTTGTTTTCAAAATCGAAGCGAAAAATGTATCTGCTAAAGAGTCTGCCAAGGTAATTAATCGTCTGCAAGATAACCTAACAGCTAAGACTAAAAGCCCATACGATTTTCCTTCCTCACATGGTCCATAGCTTGATGGTAAAATTACAAGAAAGAGCAGAAGAAAAGGCAGCAGTAAGCCAGAAAAAGAAAACTACGGCGGCGGCTGAGTTTTATAAAACAAGCAAGGAATACTTGGACCATTTCCAGTGGTGTCAATTTAACACAGAACTAAAAGTGTTTGATTGGTTGATTTACTAATCACGCAAGGATTTATTACCAGCAGCCAAGATGCGAAAGTCTTTGAGGAGTTTTTACTTATTTTAAACTTTGTGACAGATGAAAACATTTCTGGCTGGAATACCGAGAATGTTTCTACTGAAAATAGTTGGGTCGATTTATTCTAGCACTTTAGTGCCAATAATCTAACTTTAAAAATTTTTTTACGATTATTGAGTACTTTATGTGTCTGCCTGGAAGTAACGCACCTGTGGAAAGAGTTTTTTCTCAAATAAACAAGGTTTGGCCAAGTGATAAAACACAGTAGAGTGTCACAGTAATGAAAGCTACTTTGATAGCGAAGATAAATATAAATAAATCATGTATGTATTTAGCTTCACACTTTTCTAAAAACATGACCCGAAATTTTAAAACAATTTTCAATATAAAAATTGATT
Source organism: Melanostoma mellinum (assembly GCA_914767635.1). Lineage (NCBI taxonomy): Eukaryota > Metazoa > Arthropoda > Insecta > Diptera > Syrphidae > Melanostoma > Melanostoma mellinum. The sequence goes on from OU612060.1 coordinate 60,923,887, forward strand.
ATTTGAAAATAATAACAATAATTAAAAACTTGTAAGACACTAGTAGCTTTTTTTTTATTACATAATTCCGAAGATGTCCCGCTTTGACAATAAAAATAAATGGTCACGTTAGGTATTGACAACTTCAATAATAATATTTTCTGTGATGATCGTTGCTTTAAAATTGATTTTGCTGATCGATTTAAGTATTTAGGAGTAAAAGTAAAAGCTTGCAAATATACATCGTATATAAGACAATTGGAAAGTCAATGTCGAGGAAGATGATGACTACAGACTGGTCACTGAGGAACTAAGCAAACATAAAATCTAGTGGCACTCGTATGAAAACAAATCCACAAGACCTATAAAAGTAGTAGCCAGAGGCCTACATTCCTCATATTCTCCAAAAGAATTAGTAGAAGACCTTGTTCAAGCAGGCTTCCAAGCCCTTGATGCAGTCAATCTTATTTTGAATGAGACAACTAAAAACTCTGTTGAGGAACCAATAATAATAAAGAGATCCCTGCCTTTATTCGCGCTATTTTTCGACAGCAAACAAAGTCTTGAAAATGTCTATAGTATTCGATCAATCTTGGGCATAAAAGTCAAAATTGAACCACTGCAAAAATCAAAAATTGTTCCGCAATGTAAACGATGCCAAGCATTTGGCCCAGTGGTGGATTTACACTAGGGGCAGTCGGGGCTAGTGCCCAGGGCGGCAAATTTTCTAGGGCGGCAAAATTAAAAAAAATTTCTATACAACATATAATTAATTATTTCTTTTAAATAAACATTTTATCTTTCAAGAAATATTGTTTGAGAACGTATCCAGTATTTTCTCGCAGCATACAAATTATTTGCATTCCAAATTTAACATTTATTTGGTGTGCGCATTTGACAATCACAACATAAATCACCCTATATTTTGTTCTATATTTCTTCTACTGTACATTACTTGTCAATTGATGTTTGCTAGCTGTAATTCGCTCAGAGTTCTAACCATTGTATATGGAATCTATAGTACTTTCGAAAACAAAAATAGTCGCTGAAAGCCATCTATTTATCCGCCAGCGTACTAACATTGCCCCGCAATTTTTAGAGCGCCAGCGGATACATAGATGGCTTTCAGCGACTGTTTTTGTTTTCGAAAGTACTATAGATTACTTAACAAAATAAAAATTTTAATTTCTCCGGTACAAAACGTGATTACAACGACGGGATTTCACGATGGCTTTCAGAATCACTATTTGTTAGACGACTTATTAACGGTGAAAAAGTTCCACGTCCATGGCTTGTTTACTCAGTTAGTAAAGGATCGGTATTCTGTGCAGCATGTCTTCTTTTTGATGTTGACTGTTCATTTAATGGTGAAACCGGATTTAATGATTGGAAACATGCAGGCGTTCGTGTTAATGAGCATGAAAACTCTAAAAATCATAAAAAATGCATGTTAACACTTAAGCAAAGGTCAGATACTAAGAATAGAATAGACTATGACTTAATTATTCAAACACAGACAGAAATCTCGTACTGGAGAAATGTTTTAAGAAGAGTAGTGGCTGCCACTAAAGCCCTAGCTTCTCGAGGACTTCCATTCCTAAGTAGTAATGAGAAATTTGGCTCACCAAACAATGGCAACTTTTTGATGCTGATGGAATTTCTTTCTTCTTTTGATCCATTTCTCGAAGAACATATTACAAAATTTGGAAATAAAGGATATGGCAGTACAAGTTACTTATCCAAAACTGTTTCTGAAGGATTTATCGAGCTTTTAGCACAAAAGGTATCCGCTATCATTGTTCAAGAAGTCAAATGTCAAATCAGCGAAATATTACGCAATTATAGTAGATTCCACACCGGATATATCTCACGTCGACCAACTTTCTTTTGTTATCAGATATGTGAAAAAAGATGGAACCCCTGTTGAACGTTTTCTCATGTTTATTGAGAACTCTGGACATAAAGCGGAAGATTTGCTAGTTGCTGTATTATCTGTTCTTCAGCTTTTTGATCTTAATCTCGCAGATTGTTGGAGTCAGTCATATGATAACGCGAATAATGTATCAGGGATGTATTCGGGCTTACAGGAAAGAATTCATGAAATTAATCATCTTGCAGAACATGCTCCTTGTGCTGCTTCTATATATATAAAAATGAATTGCTGTTCGTTAGTCTGGCTAAAACTCGAAAACGGCTGAACGGATTTATCTTATCTTGATCTTAAAATGTTCGTGTAGGTCTAGGGAAGGTTTAAAAGATTTTATTTCATCCCTATAATCCCACGCAAACAGAAACAGGAACGGGAAAGGAAACCTCAAAGTTATTTGACAGATTCCAAAAGTTCTTTCAACTCTAGGATGTTACATTATCCCTCAGTGACATAGATCTATATTTCATTCACATATTTCTACGGGAACGAAAAATTCCCTGAGGAACGGGGCCGGAAATGGAAACTTAAAAACTATTGGACAGATTTCAAAAACTCTTTCATCACTGGGTACCACATAATCCCTCAGTTACTTATTATTTCATGTCTATAACCCCACGGGAACAGAAAAAGGAACGAGAACGGGAACCTTAAAGTTAATTAACAGATTTCAAAAACTCTTTCAACTCTAGGATGTTACATTATCCCTCAGTGACTTATATTTGATTCACATATTTCTACGGGAACGGAAGATTCCCTCAGGAACAGAGAACGGGAACTTTAAAGTCATTTGACCGATTTCAAAAAATGTTTTAACTCTAGGATGTTACATTATCCCTCCAGAACGTGGTTTTAAATAGAAACTTAGAAACAACTGGGCAGATTTAAAAAATTCTTTCGGCACTATGATGCCACATAATGCCTCAGTAACTTAGCGTGGATTTCATCCCTATAATCCCACGGAAACAGAAACAGGAATCAGCACGGGAGCCTTAAAACTACAGACCCGAGCAACGCCAGGCGGCTCAGCTAATTAAATAACAAATAGTAAGATTATTGGATTGTTTGTTTTTAAGAACTCTTTTGACTTTCGCCTGGTAAGAAGAAAGATTGAAACTGTTTTCAGTTAAAAGTGTTACTTTTACAATAATCCAAACTATTTTTTCATATGAACACATTGAACACTATTTACATTCGCAAAACAAAACGAATTGATTTAAAGTGATACTATAAACTTTGACATAAGCAATGATAGCGTCTTCTAGGCCTATGGTAGGGATAAGGATCTCGAAGGGATATAGGGTTCGAAATGAAGTCGAAGTTCTTTAGTTATTATGTAGTCAGGAAGAAATGAGTAAAGTAATAAAGGCTCGAATAAAATTTTATTTTTGGCTCAGACCCAATAAAAGTATTGTAAAATCGCTTGGTGGTCTCTGTGACCATGTTGAACGGTGCAGATGCTGACACTTTGATGTACTCAACAAGTGTCACGAGCTTCGGCAACGGGACGGGAACAACAACATTAGCGGGAACATGGAAAATATTGAGCCAATTCCCAAAAATTTTTCAATGTTTGAATGCTTCATTGCTCCTGAGTATTGAATTGACAATATTTCCTTCCCATATTCTTTCCGGAACGGAAACGGTAATGGCGAAATAACCAAGAAACTGGAAAGTACTTAAGCGATTACAAAAATTCTTTCACTGTTAGAATGCTTCATTGTCCCTGAGAATATATTTCATCACCATTCTCCCACAGGAACGGGAACGGAAATCCAAAAAAAAAAACCACTCTATCGAGTTCAATGCGTATTTCAATTTTACAGTACTGGGCCGATTCCAAAAACTATGTCATCGTTAGAGTGCTTAACTGTTCCTAATAACATAAACTATATTTCATCCCCATTCTCCCACTAAAATGGAAACTTGGAAACTACTTAACTAAACTTACTTACTTCAATTAACGTAGGACCTGAGCTACGCCAGGCGGGTCAGTTAGTACATTATAAATTTCCTGCAATGAATTATTTATTCTTAGTCTTAAAAAATAAAATAACAAAATTTAAGTCATAGGGCGGCATTTTCTTCAGTGCCCCAGGGCGGAAAATGTTCAAATCCGGCCCTGATTTGGCCACACCCAAAAATATTGCAACCGCGAGTTTGCTTGTGTTAAGTGTGAAGGGAAACATGCAACTGAAAACTGTCCATCAAGCAAAGTACAGAAAGCAAAATGTGTAAACTGTCAAGCTAATAACCCTGCCAGCTATAGAGGCTGCCCAGTTGCTAAAAGATTTCAAAAATCCAAAAGCAAAATGACAGCCGGTGAAATAAGGCCTATATTAATTCAGCAAACACAAAAAGAACTCCTGAAGCTTAAGAAAAAGGTAAGAAAGAACTTCCGAAGGAAGATGTTAAAAGCATACGCGATGAAAATAGATCCTATTCACAGATTGTTAAAAACGTGCGGAAGAATGAAGAAACTTCCATTAAAGAAATTCTTGAACTTATTCTTAAAAGAATTGACAATCAGGATTTGAACATCAAACGGCTAAGTGAAGAAGTCGCTCTTAAAAAACAATGATGGCCAGAACACTAAAAATTGGAACATGGAATGCAAACGGTCTTTTACACCATTTATCAGAATTAAAAATCTTCTTAGACATCGAACACATAGATATTTGTCTGGTGTCCGAAACTCATTTCTCAAGTGGACTGGTTCTTGATGATTTAATATCAAACTATATTTGCTACCACGCTCCTCATCCAGCTGATAAGGCAGGTGGATCGGCAATCCTGATAAAAAACGATCTTAAAACACCATGACGAAGCTATGTTTACAAACGAGAATATTTAAGTAACAATAATAAGTATTGGTAGGAAAAAGAAAGACTTCAAGTTGGCATCAATATGCTGCCAAGGCGTTCCCCAACTGAAGATGATTATACAGAACTGACAAGCCTACTAGGACATAACTTCTTTGTTGGCGGTGACTTCAATTCTAAGCACACCCATTGGGGATTAAGACTTATAACAACAAAAGGCAGAAGGCTTTACAAAGCATGCCTCAAATACCATTTGTTGCACTTTTTCCTTCTCTTGGGACTTCGTATTTGTTTATTACTAATTCAAAAAAAAGGTAAGCTAAAAAAATTTTTAGCCAATATGGCTGCTCAATTATAAATTCTTTGAAATTCGCTTTATCGCTTTTTCTCAAAACCTCTCTGTCATATAGCCAACAATGAAGTGACTTTCCCCAACTCTCTCATCAATCTTCTTCATGATCGTCGTTTGTCTCGGCCGTTCATTCAGCCACAGTGGGTTCCATTACGGATATTTAGCACCAATCAGCGTTTTGCGTGAGAGGACTACCGTTTTATTTGGAATACCCTACTGTCTCTCAATATTCCCCTTAGCCACCAGATTTCCACGATCTTGGGAAATTATGGTCGGCTTACAGCTGACGGAAGAGTTCAGTGCCTTTACAATCTAGATCTGGTGGACTTTTGTTCAGATTTTTATCAGGGGAAGACTGACAAATAACGTGATTTTCCTGCAACAAAGTTTAAGTGGCGATTAGTAATTAAAGTTAAAGTTAAAAGTTGGGCACTCGGCCATTGAAAAGTGTATTCGTTGGGTACTTTGCCATTGATGTTTTTGTGGTGATTAACTTATGTATCAGTGTTATTGTATGTGTGTGATGACGGTATTGTGTGTATGTAGCTATATATGTGTGATGGATGATTTGTGTTGGATGAATGGTTTGTTTGCCTCAGTGTTAGTATGTGTGTATGTGTGATGACTATTTGTGTATGAAAATAGGTTTGTGTGTGTGATGATTGCAATGGTTTCTTATATCGTTTCTCCGTGTGGTTTGTGTATGTGATGTTTGATCTGATGTGTTTAGTGTAGGTTTGTGTATTTGATCGTTTGGACAGACTCCTTCTGTATTTACTCTATATTCACACACAGCGTTGCGTGCGAGTCTCCAGCCAACCTGCTGGCTCGACAAGATTGATGACAATCCAGGTGGAAGATGGGTTAGGAAAAAAGGAATTGGGAAGTGAATAGGATGGGTAGAGAGTTTTGCAGAACCGCCCGTTCTGTTCGAAAGTGGTTGGTTGCTTTTGCAGGGTTCTCTGTGAGTACGCCACTGGTTGATGGGACCATGGCTCCCCACAACTCACCCAAAACCATGCAGCTGCGACCAAAATTAAGAGAAAGGGTTTTGAGACAAACTATCGTAAGATGGTTTTTGTTGTGGTAAATTTTACCGCAACAAATCGCGATCAACATCTTACTGGCCATCGGATACTAGTAAAATTCCAGACCTTGTTGACTTTTTCATAGTTAAAGGTATCAAACGAAACCATATAAGAGTCGAAGGTAATTATGACTTATCATCAGATCGGTGATTTTATCACTTTATGAATCAGAGATAATGGAAAGAAGTAATCCTAAATAAATAAAAATAAATAGGGTGGCGCAACAGAGCGAGGAGCCCCTGGGCCTAGCACATTTCTCACAACCATGCCTTGTCAGGGAATGGAGGGGACCTACAATTTTTCGCCGGTTACGAACGGCTAATCGAGAAAGCGCTTTTCATGGAAATGAGTACTAACGGAGAACTTGCCAATTCCTCGCGAAAGGCGATACCCGTGGAAAAACATTTTTGCATTTTGCCTCTGCTGGGATTCGAACCTCGAACCTCTGGGTTAGCAGGTGGACATGCTAACCATTACGCCACGGGTACCACATAGTAATCCTAAGCTTGTGAATAATAAAACAAACTGGAGTGAATTCAGAGAAAAGCTTGAAAGCTATATAAATCTCAGATCCCCTATGGAAACAAAAGAGCAAATCGACCTTGAAGTAGAACAATTCATTGCCGATGTTCAACAAGCTGCACAAGAAAATACACCAACTTACTCGAGTAGGAGACAAGCTGAAACAAAATACCCTGTCGAGATAAGAGAGTTGATATTGGAGAAGAGAAGAGCTCGAAGAAAATGGCAAAATACTACACTGAGGGAAAAACTGTGTCCGATATTTAAATGGGAAAGCATTAAAATTGCAGTTGTTGGCGTTTTTAAAGCAACACATTTGAATTGATTTGAAAATAGTTTGTTTCAAATACAAAGTGCTTTGGGAAAGCAGATAAGTTACTTTGGCTTTTGAATTGAATATTTCACTTCATTGAATCGAAATCTTACTTTTTCGAATTTAGATCAAAAGAAAACGTATTAAAAATAAACGAGAATACGCTTCAATTTAAAAAAAAAACTGCATTTGCGTTTTCGTTATTGAAATACATTAAAATTAAAGTAAAAACACATTTGAAGCAAACGAAAACGCTTTTCTATATCAATAGTTCAAAGGGGTTTTCTTTGTTGAAATCTGTATTGCGACATTCGCGTATTAGTAATTAAAGTGTCAAGTTCTGTAAACGAGTGAAGTAAAATGAAACTTTTGGTAAGTATTGTTCCTTTTTATTACTTTTACCACAACATCTTGGAAACTGTTGCAATTTATTTTTAGAGTACTTTTCTTTGAGCAAGCTTATTCAAGAAAGAACACCACATTTTACGTGAAACTATATGAAGCAACCCTTAAGCCGAAACTACAGGAATAAAGAGATGGGGACCCTTAAAACATATTTGGGTAATGCGCTTTGAAGCCAAACATAAGGATTGTAAGTCTAACTTTAATACCATCACATCGAGACTAGACCCACCTCAGTCTCATGCAATTTAAGTTTCTTTACAGTTTTCTTATTTTTTAACTCATTGAAAAAAATGGAATCGATGTCAGTAATGTCAAAAATAATTTTTATTTAACTAATTTAAATTTAGATAGAAATAAGTATTTTTAGACTTTATAAATAATGGATATGCTTAGTTAATAACACTTTTTTAAATATAAATAAAATATGTAACTTTAATTCAACAAATTTATTTTTTATAAAATTTTTTTCAATTAGTCAAGTTTGGTATTACTCGATATTACCATACGGCGATTACTAATTGAAAACATATTTAATTCAAATCAAATACGACACTTATTTAAATTGAAGTAGCGAGCGCAATAGGTTGAATGAATCAAAGCTTTGATTTCAGAGTATTTCGATTGAAATTCAAAGAAGAATTTCATTTAGAAATAATGCACATTGTCTTTCACTCATGGTCATTAAGCATTTAAAAGAAAAGCCATCCGTAATTAAATCAGAGCTAATAGTTTTCAGAGTTACAGTTCTCCTGTCATTCAAATCATTGTCAAAAAGCATTTGTTTCAAATAGAGTTTTCATTTCATTTTTATTCAAAAGCGTCGCAGCTTTGACTCTAAGAAAAACCCCTTTAGTGCTAAATTGTTGCCTTTTTTGAAGTTGACATACCAATTCTCACACTCAAAGAAATAAAAAGTATGTGTCGAAATCAACTATCAAACAAAAAATCACCTGGGTACGATCTAATAACTGCTCAGGTTATGAAAGAAATGCCATCAAAAGCCTTCATAAAACTCCAATTCAAATTAAATGCATGCCTAAAGACCCAATATGTCCCACATCATTGGAAAATTGCTGAAGTAATTGTTATACCAAAGCAAGGTAAGCCACCAACAGAAGTGACGTCTTACAGACCAATATCGCTTATACCAATAATGGCAAAAGTCTTTGAAAAATTGCTACTGAAAAGACTAAGCAAAGTCAAAGAAGAAAGAAATCTAATCCCAAATCATCAGTTTGGATTTAGAAATAAACATTCCACGATAGACCAGGTTCATAGAATAACAGATGCAGTTGAAAAAGCATTAGAAGAAAAACAAGTATGTTCGGCTATATTTTTAGATGTTGCTCAAGCATTCGACAAGGTATGGCATGAGGGGCTAGAGTACAAACTGCAAAGGGACCTACCCAGGCAGTACTACGAAATACTAAAATCTTATATCTCAAACCGGCTCTTCAGAGTACGATATGATCAAGAATATTCAAAGCTAAGTAAAATACAAGCCGGTGTTCTACAAGGAAGCGTCCTAGGACCTACTCTGTATTTGCTATACAAGGGATATTCCAGTGGATAACAACACCATTATGGCTACTTTTGCAGATGATACTGCTGAGAAATTGCAAAATGCCGTCGACACCGTTAGTGACTAGCCAAAAAATGGCGTATCAAGATCAATGAAGCTAAATCTGCACATATAAACTTTACAAATAAAAAGTTAAGCCACGTACAAATATCCATCAACAATCAAGCTGTACCTGTTGCTGTCATTGATGCTGATGAGCTAAGGATTTTACCTGAGAGTATTAAGTCATTAAATTCATATAACCAATACTACAATCTTACCAGATAACAACATAACCATTCCAGATATATCCACAGCCAAGCTATCCTTTTGCTTTGTTTGCCACTAGGTGTGCTTCAATAGAATCCTTTTGCAGAGTTCAATCATGAAAATGTAATCGCTCAACCAAAGGTGAATCACGAAACGGTTGCGTGCTACAGTTGATGGTTGATATTCAAATATGCCACTATATGTAATGTCACTACAAGCTTATATTAAACCACTTCCATTATTCTATTCACCCTATTCGTTTACCAATAGTAACTTAATGTCCCATTTGCAGTCAAATATCTCATTTCGGGAAATCCGAAGCCATTAAGTCCACGGCATATATAGTCCTTTTGCGTTTTCATACATATACATATGGTATTGACAATCAGCGCTGACTTCCCTCGCCATCGCCATCTCCCATGTCCCACATCACTTCATCTCCTCTCACGGAGCCATTAATCAAACAATCTGCTAGAAAGTATCTCTAAATAAGCAAATTCCCAAAATCGGATGACAATAAAAAATCACTTCGGCTCAATGCTGGGGAATAAAAAACTAAGCAAATACACGAATAGCGCAAAAAAAAATAACACCAACAACAACACGAATAGACACTGAAATGGCGGCAGATCTCTCTCGAGCCACCAGACCACCATCACCACGTATCCTTGTTTCACAAATCTTGATGGCACTCGATTATGTCAATCGAAGGAAGAGTAAAAAATAAACTTTTCGCCCATGAGTGGTCATTTACTAGAGTACGTATATGGATTCCATGGGAATGAAACTAAAAAAATAACAAATTTACCTTCAGATTTCCATAAGGATATGCGGCTGACTCCCTAAGCACTCTGAATGATTTCAGGGATGAAACTTTTATTCTTTCGATGTGTGACATTTTCGAATTCCTTGTTGGCCTTTGGACGTATCTTGTTGTTGTTCTATTTTTTTTTTTTATTCAACTGTACCAGCCATACCTCCACGATCCACACCCGCTCGGGCAGTAGTGATTATGGATCAATTTGAAAAAGGACGAATCTCCATTCGCATCAGGGACCATACGTTAACCACAAACTACTCTCCAGAAAAGGCAACAAAAAATTTAAGCGCACATCATTTATTATCCATGCGCTATGGGATGGGAGGATGTCCCTTCTCATCCTATTTCTAGATTGGATGAATAAAAAACTGTGAAAAAGTCATGTGAAGGATTTTATCAAGTAGCCCCACATTGACATTTCTATAATTTTGCCTATACTTGCTGGAATAAAATATGTTGTCTTTTTTTAACAGCATAGTCAATGTCAGTTGCCTCTTTTTTTTTTTTTTTGCTTTAATGTGCTCGTGTCCATTGTATGCATGTATTTGTTTCAGGATTATATCGTTTTTTCTAAGGTGTCAGTTAATTGGACATAGAATCAGGAAAGATTGTCAAGCACCCTTGTTTTCTGTGAGTATGGGCTATGGGGCTTTTATAATGAATCAGAACATTAGGTATAATAAGTATAAGCACTTTCATATATAAAAAGTTCATCAGATGGGGATTTTTTTGGTTGTTCTTAGGCTAACAGAGCTTCTGGAACCTAGAGGCCCATTGCACTTCGTATTGGAATTTATAGTGTACCGTACCTTTCCCTTTTCAATTCCGATTGGTTATACATAAGTGGAAAGCGATTTTCATGGCAGTAAAATTATTTTCGGATGACTTGAGAAATCCTCGATTAAAACAATGTTTTTCTAGGATTTCAACGCTTTAGAAATAAAGGTTCTTCGTGGAATCCTACAAGGATCTTTTTAAGGCTCCATTCTTTTAAGCCTGCTCATTTATGACTTATTGTCGATGTAATCAAATTTATAGTTCTCGCCGTTTATAAATGTTCTTCAAATTTACTTACAATTTTATTTGGGGCTGCTGGAAGATAGGGTGTAATTGATTTGAATGAAGATGTGAATAACAAATATCAGATAGTCTTTTGAAAATATCCTGATTACTAATCCGAGTAGGTAGATCTCAATCAATTTAGTATTTACAAAAAAGTTTAGACAAATCTTCATTTCCCAACGTTTTGCCAAATGGTCATATTGTTCCTAACAAGTCCTCAAGGACCTTGAAAATTGACACCTTTAAGTCATAAAAATTCAACAAAATTATTTATTTAAAAAATAAAAAAATTGTATCCACTTTTTGGCCTTAGTGTACTTATGCAGCATGATTTACCATACTTTAAACCTCAATCTACTAGACTAATGCTATAGTGAAATCTTTACTAACTCCGCTGACATCCTACGGCCTACGGGTTACCTGTTTTCGTTGGAAAGGTCTTAATAGATAAGCCAAACTTAAATGTTGCCTTCAATTCTTATTGCATGTCTCTGTTTTCTTTATGCTCTAAGAAAATTCCAACTGTCTTACTATGTCTTTGATATGCTGTGTCTTCAATATCATTCTAGAAACTGCAAATACGTTTTTTTTGCATCTCAGAGATTTAACATTTAAGTGGCACTGAACTTAGAGCAGGGTCAATAAATTCCTTTCCCATCGCTTAGTAAAGCCCAGCATTGAATTAGCTTTGTTAATAATGAGGTTGATGTGTTCATTAAATTCGAGGGAACTAAAGAGAACACCGAGGTCACGAAATCTAGAAACTTGAGATAAAGATTGCTGCGATATTGAATATTCCCCAATGCTAGGAGATCTTTTGCGGGAAAAGGTCATACTTTGGCACTAGGAAGTGTTTAAAATTAGTCCGTTCATTAAACACCATACAGCAAAACTATCAATATATTTTTGCAAGAAGTAGCGATCGGAAGCATTTTTGATAATTTTTAAAATCTTCATATCATCAGCAAAGATTAAAATGTCGCTATAGGAGATGCAAGAAATTACATCATTTGCAATAATGAAAAGCAAGGGACCAAGATGACTACCTTATGGCACGCCAGATATAGCTTTGAAAGGTTTTGACAAAACGTTACGAAATTTGACTTCATAAGAAAAATTTTTGAGTAGGAACTTATCCAAGCAATATATACTGTGGGAAATCCAAAGGCTTTTAGTTTATAAAGAATGATGTTATGAGTCAGTGTAAATGCAATCAAGCTCGTTTCCACATTCAAGGGCATTGCAACACTGCTGCTGCTGGTGGCAGACAATATTCCTTGAAAAAAAGGATACGCTTTCGCAGACTACTTGTTCAAATACCTTAGGTATACATGAGAGCTTTGAAATAGGTCTGTAGTTTTTAATATCGGTTTTTTCACCCTTTTTGAAAACAGGTGTGATAAAAGATTTTTTCCAAAGAGTGAAGAATATTCCAGATTTTAAAGACAGTTTGAAAAGATGTTCGAGTGGAGAGCGGAACACTCCTTTAAAACAATTGGCGGAATCCTGTCCGGACCAGAAGAAACGTCATCATTAAGAGAAGAGAGGTAGTAAGTAATTCTGTCTCTTTGAATAGGGATATTATTAAAATTCACTTGCAAGCAGTGAGTTAAATATTCAAGGCATTTTTTGAATGAAAACAGGGGTCGAAGTACCGCACCAGTGAACGAGTGCCACTCGTGATCGAGGGAGTATCACTCGTGATCGAATGAACCAGTATCCCCTTTGGGATGATAACAATGATAGCACTCGTTGCCTCACGTATCGAAAAGCTGTTAAGGCACTATTAGCATCGAATATTCAATGATACATTTTGTTTGTCAGTCCGTCCCTCTGTCTGTTCGTATATGGGATATGCAGCCTAACCTGCTTAACCGATTTATATTTTTCAGAATTTGCAGTATGATGGTTCTGTAATAGGACAGCCTAGTGGGATTTTTGAAACTGGGTCTCTAGGTCTTGAAATACCACCTTTATGATTAGGTATATCTTTTTTTCTCGAAAACGGTTCTAACGATTTCGATTAAATTTTGTGTGAGAGAAAATATTGTGTTGTTTTTCTTAAGATTTAAAAAAAAAAATTGAAAAAAGTCTGAGAACGGTGCCCCACATAGTACCGTATTTTTTTTAAACCGACTTTCACGGTAATGGCTAGCACGATTTTGACGAAATTTTATATTTGGAAGGTCCTAAATATTTTCAGAAAGATTGCATTTTAACATTTGAAGAATTTGAATTGACGTGACTTTGTTTTTTTTTATTTCATTTTTTTTTTATTTCTTTGAATAATTTAAAATGGTGTCTTTAATTTTTTTCATAAATTTTTTTTGTTGAACAACTTCTGGCAATACCTTAAAACTTGCATACTTGATTTTTGAAAAACGTTTTCTTTAAGAAAGGTAAAATTAAAACCTGATTAAAAAGAAAACAGGTAAAAAGATTTTTACAAAATTTTCAGTGTTTATATGACGTATCAGCAACTGCAGAAGCATGGTGTTTTTATATTTGCGCTAAAACCCTTTGGAATATTTTACATATTTTTTCTTTTCAATATTTTGTGTGATTTTATTCAATTTTCACAATTATTGTGTTGTTGGCAGCGCTGTACCACTAATTATATTATGAAGACCAAGTACAAGTACTAAATCATTGTATTCAGTTTGAAGCTTTTGATACTGTCCCTGTTTCAAAGTCGTGCGAGCTAACCAAAAGGTTAGCGAAACTCAAATAAAAAGAAGACAAGTTTTAGTGAGAATATAAAAAAACTTAAGCATTGAATGCACTCGGTTGGTGGTGTTAACTGCTACCTAGACGGTTGTGATTGTCTTCCGGTGCATGTGTAAACGGCCAACGAAAGTGATCGGTTTGTACGGGTAAGTACTTCTTCTTCGAATTGGTTGGCTTCTTATTTTTGTTGATTATAGGCACTTTCTTATTTACAAGTTTTCTTTGACTGGGATAAAGTAATCTATCTCTTAAATAGTTACCAGAAAAATGTACACAGTTTTCTTAGATTTTCATTTCAGGAATAATCTGTGAGCTCTTGAAGAGTCAAATAAAATAAGTTGTCCTGAAATACTCCAGTTTCAAATTTTTGAAAAATTTCCCGAAAGCAACGTACCGTGCCCGTGTGCTTCTCCATCAATTATTAAACGACGATATGACACACTCGAAGAACAGTTTCGTAAAACCGGTGTTAGTTTGCTTTCTTTACACAGGATGTTTCATAAGCAAAAAACGAAAAATGTATGCAGTATGAAATTTTGGAGTTATCTTTAATGCTACTGCTTTATGGTGCCTTGTTGTTTAAAAATTATTCCTAGAAATATTTTTTTATAATTTTATTTCACACCACATAATTAAAAAAATAAATAAATAAATAGGGTGGCGCAGCAGAGCGAGGAGCCCCTAGGCCTAGCGCATTTCTCACAACCATGCCTTGTGAGGGAATGGAGGGGACCTACAATTTTTTGCCGGTTCCGAACGGCTAATTGAGAATGCGCTTTTCATGGCAATGAATTTACTAACGGAGGACTTGCCAATTCCTCGCGAAAGGCGATACCCGTGGAAAAACATTTTTGCATTTTGCCTCTGCTGGGATTCGAACCTCGAACCTCTGGGTTAGCAGGTGGACATGCTAACCATTACGCCACGGGTACCACATAATTGGCACATTTAAATTTCGCCATCTGATAAAAAAACTACTTTTCAACTTCGCTAATACTTCCATTTTTGTAAAGCTCTTTTAAACATTTTAGCACATTTGCAAGAAAATGTACGATACTTTATAAGGTAATGCCAATATTTGGTCCCAGAAAAAAAAAACATTGTAGTGCTTATACACTACAAATGATAATAACAATGCACACCTGCCGTGTCATCAAATGAATAGTGAATATGCATATATATGAATACAATATGAAAATATGAATATGCAGCAAAGTGGACAAACGTATCTGGTAATGTTGGAAGTACACATCAGCACATTGAACCTTCTCAAGTGACGAGATACGTTTGCCCATAGCAAAAGTAATTTGAAACAGTAATGGCTTTCAAAAGCCATGCAATATGAATTGCACGATGTTGGAGCTCAAGAGCAAAGTCAGAGACCGGCAAGTGTGATCATTTTTATGTATGAGTGCATGTATAGACTTAAGTTCTTAATATGTAAGAAATTATTTTTGTATGAATAGTCATAGTTTCGATCAATAAACTAATCATTCCTATATCAGAACTCATGGATTTATTAGGCCCCTCAGCCACCCAGGCTTGGGAAGCCTTCATAATATCCCAAAACAAAATATAGTGCAACATCATAATTACTGCATCTACTAAACTCCTCTTCTTCATGTATTTGTGGCAGCATATTTTTTTTCAAGGTATTTCAGGTTGTATAAGGATTATGTTTTTAAGCTTAATAAAGGCTGTTTTTTCGACGTGTGATTTTCAATCGACCAATTTAGTCTTCTGTGCTCATAGTATGGCCGACAGTGGATGCCAGTTATCCTTTAATTTATGGTCATTTTGCCACTTCATCGTGTAAACGGAGCAGCACGGCCACTATGAGCACAACCCTATCTCTATATTAAGCAACATTATTGGCCACTGCAAAAATTCAAATTTAAATTCAATTCAATTGCTCGGTTTGATTTTAATCTTCGAAGGTACGATCGTGGTGTTTCTTCTAAGGCTTCTCAGCTCTTAGGTTGTAGCCTAGAGGCTTTCTTGAAATATCGTTGCTGTTCTTTTCTTTTCAAGCTAATCATTAACAAGACTCCCAGCTATCGTTACGACAAAATAGCCTTTTGCTTCTCCAATCGTTATACGTTGTTACGCTTTATCACGTTTGCTTCTTTAACTTCACGCAGGCAACTTTCCGTTTGTGCTGTCAGCCTGTGGAATAATCTTCCCACTCATTTGAGGTCTGGAATCGAACACAGAAGGTTTTATAAACTCTGCTTTGAACATTTCTGCAATTTGAGCTGAACTTCGTAATATACTTTTGATGAGTTTTTTAGTTGAGATAATCCACGTGTTTTTTAATCTAATAAATGAAAAGATTAGTAAAGTTTTTAACAATTAAAATACGTCAAATCTCACTGACGATGGAAGCATTGCTTCTGAAATGTACATATGAGGAAATATAAAAAGTGTTTTAATTGTAAAAAAACTTTACTAATCTTTTCATTTAATATACTTTTAATTATAATTACATCCTTTTTTTGTTGTATTAAAATATTCATATATTGGTGGCGACTTTGCTTTTCTCTTACTCATTTCCCCCTTTTTTAATGTTTGTTTAAAAGATTTATAAATGTAAATAACTTTTCAATACCTACGTTTTAATTCAATTCTTTTTTATTTACATTCTTGCATACCTATATTTATTTTTAATACTTTAGATATCTTAATGTAAAGTTGTCATATACACAGTAAATATCAAATATCAAAATATCACTGCGTACCTATTGTAATTCATGCGTAATCTAAGAATAAGGAAATAATACTTAAAGACAACAAATACAAAAATCTATTTTATTTCTGGAGATAGCACGATATTCGTGGCACTGCAATCTATCAATGAATTAAGCTTAATTAGGTTAAAATAAAACGGAATTAATTAATATCTCGCTTCGTTTTCGAGATATAAATATTGGAAGTCGAAAAACATTCGTTTTTGTTCTGTATTTGTAAATAAACTGATAATAGCCAAAAATTCGCTAGAATCTTAGAATGTTATCAGTTTTGTGATTAAAACATGAAACTTTTTAATAATTCGACTTATTTTGGGTCGTTTTACAAATTGGCATATACCTACCAATACTTTTGCCTTAGTTCTTATACCCATGTTCAAGTCATAAGCAAATATATCTCCGTAATGACAGAAAAGCAATAAGGTAAGTTGCTTTCCTGGAAGTGAAGCTTCCAAGTTTTAACTTTTAATTTCCGCGTGCGTATCTTTGGCTTAAAACTTTTGACAGTATCGGTTAAGGTACCTTTCACAGGCAACTTAACTAGGTAATACCTATCAGTTCAACCGCCTAACGTGATTGCTTTTTTTATTTTTTTATAGGTATACATGCGAAGGTGAAAATTAATTCCGTGTCCCCTCAGTCAAAGTTCAAAAGTACGTATACCTATAATAAATAATATCTGAAGTAAGCTTTGTGGTCAAGCCACTTTTTGTTTTTGCATCGTTTTCAATTCGAAAGCATTTTCATATCCCGCCGAGATGGAGAACGTTCCCACTGTCATTACGAATTCCAAAGTATCCTCCATATTTTGCGAATCTCAAGTGAAATCATTTGACTTCAAACCATTTTTTATACCAACCAAGCAACCCTAAAAAAACTCCATCTTCAAACACAAATGTGATTCTTCTTTTATGCTAATGCAGTTGATTCAAGCGTTCCTTCCCCATTGGTGCGTCCTCTCTGCGAAACGGCCATGAGTGTAGAGTGTGTTCTGTTATATGCTTACGAAATAGGAAAGGGGTGGGCGAAAGGATGAATGAACGGCCAGCCTTCCTTTTTTTTCAAAAGTTCCAAATGTTTATATATATGTATATGTGTATTTTTAGATATTTTACTCGAATCTCGGGAGCTGGGGTTAAGAAACCGCTTTGTTATTCCATCCCATAATGCAGATGAGTGAAGAAGGTCGTTTTTGTCTTTTCCGTCGTTGATGTTTTTTAAGCGCGTGTAGCGTGTAGCGCACACGTGTGGGTGGGGCAGAGACAAGGCACGTTCTCCATTCATTTATACAGGGTCCCCCTTTTGCTGTCAGTTGGCTTATGATTTTTTTATTTCGTTCGAGATAAAGAAACGAAGAAACGGTACTTTTTTTTATTTATTTTCTGTTGGATTTTTCACTCATGAGCATAAATTTTCCATCTGAAGGGTGGCATGGCAGATCGTATGTTCCATATACGTTTTCGTTTTTTTAACATCTTCCTTTTTGGAACAATCGGTGGTGCTGTGCTGTGTGTTGTGTGCTTTTTGACTTCTTTCAGAGGGGTTCTTCTTGATGTCTAAATTTACATATCTATGCGTATATACACATGCGGCGAAAGAGATATCTATGCACAGCAGATGAAGACTGAGGACTCCCCTTTTAGTGCGCATTTTCCCGCTGTCAGCTTCTCTTTAAAAAAAAGTGTAAGTAATGGAGATGAGACTCCGGCTGGGTTTACTAAATCAGACTCGCATGTGATTGGGTTGCTTATTTAAAGCGTCATCTGCATTAAAAACAAAAACAAAGCAAACGGGCATATCAGACATTCAAAAGCAACACAAATAATCTTCTTCTATTTTTGTGGCTATAGAGATTAGCGATAATGACGAGAACAGGAGCCCAACTTCAGTACCTATGTTTCTTTTGTTAGTAAGAAATCAAAGCTTTTCAAGGGTTTCACTGACACCGGTCACCAAATGCTCCTACAATTTGAAACGTTGGCCGCGGGCCTTAACTCCTTTTTCTGCGAACTCAAATACCATTTCGTAATGGAAAGAAGTCTCACCGTTTGCACTTTAACTTATTTTCAATGTGAACTAACTGGCACAGGGAGGCAACTTCGCTAAACATAAGTTCATGCTCTGATTGTGGATTATGGCATATCAAAGAGGAACACACGTCCATAAGAGATATCTATAAAACTATGTATCATATAGTATATAGTGTGGTCAGTTCGCGCGAATTTCTTAAGTTCAACCACAAGCCCGTATTGCCCGGAGGCAAATTTTGTTCGCTTTGCTTTTTACTCACAGATAGAATAATGAAGCTAAATGCGAAGCGGAAAAAAATTTCTCAAGGGAGTATTAATGTGTGGTGTAAAAATAAAAATTCGCGCGAATTTTCATTTTTACACCACACATCCATACTCCCTTGAGAAAATTTTTTCCACTTCACTTACGTGAGTAAAAAGCGAATCGAAGCGAACGAAATTTCCCTTCGGGTAGTGGACGAACATAAAAGATTCAATTTTGGTGGGGGCAAAACCCCCATTTGGCTTAATACAAGCTATTAGCTTACAAACTAAGAAACTTAATAGCTAAGTCCTAAAAACTAGTTGGAGGGCTTAGGAGACGAAGTTTTAGGCAGGGAGTACTCATATAGAAGTCAAAACAAGAGGAGTGGGAGTTGACATTCCTCAGCATTCGGGAGATGGGTCCATTGGAGCCGTAAGAGGTTCGATGGGTGGAAAGATAGAAGAGACGGGGATTCCGGGTGTTACGAGGGTTAGTATTTAGAAAAATGGATTTGTTAAGGGCTGGACAGTCAATGGTACCTGTGAAGATTCGGTGAATGAAGAGAACGAAAAAAATTTCTCTTCGATCTTTCAGCGTATTGAGGTTTAGGAGTTTGATTCGGTCTTGATAAGGAGGTAATATCAGGGGATTACTCCAATTAAGACCTCGAAGAGCAAAACGGAAGAAACGGCGTTGAATGCTCTCAATTCTGGCAATGTGCACTTGTTGGAAAGGCGACCAGACTTGACAAGCGCATTCAAGAAGTGGACGAACAAATGAAATGTAAAGGGATCGGGTTACGTAAGGATCTGCTAATTCTTTGGACCATCGTTTCCCGAAGCCAAGTGCTGAATTTGCCTTAAGGATTATATCGTCGATATGCTTGAGGAAATTCAGCTCCTGGTCGCAAATAATCCCAAGGTCCCGGATCACCTCAACGGTGGAAATGATTTGACCATTTAGAAGATAGAGACGGGGAGTAGATTTGATGTGTTTACGTGAGAATGTTATTGATTGGCACTTGGAAACATTTAGCTCCAGGCAGTTTTTGGAGCACCATATTGAAAAACTGTCGAGGTCATGTTGGAAGTGGAAAGAGTCTTCAGAAGAAGAAATGATCCGGTAAAACTTAGTATCGTCCGCATAGAGAGAGATAGAGGAGTGTTTGATGATCATTTCAATGTCGTTAATACTGAGAATGAAGAGGAGAGGGCCTAAATGGCTGCCTTGGGGAACACCGGATGTAGCTACAATGCGGCTGGATAAGGCGGATCTGAACCGAACGCTGTTTTAAAATGGTTTTCTAAATAAGAAGAAATCCATCTCAACAGAATGGGTTGAAAGCCGAGGGTAGAAAGTTTAAAAAGAATAATTACTTCACACAAACAGACCAGGAGAAAGTAGCTAAGAGCAACACAAACATTGAAATTTTCAAATTTCAAACATTAAAAATTCAAATAAAAGGAAACTAGAATATATACATTTTGCGCATCCACTTAATCCTTTCTAAGAAGGAAAACAAATTTTAAGATCCCATGTGCATCAGATTCATATAAATGCCGCTTCAAAATGGCAACAAAAGACATGGGCGTAAATTCTTTTCTTTGGTGGGTCTTATTGCCTCTTCAAAGTGGAAACAAAGCCCGTGGGTGTTATTTATTATTAGGCTTGGGCTTGGTAGACAAAAACTGCAGTCGCAATCCAATATTAATGGTGATGAACTTAACAAAAAGTTCCTAGCACCTGTTAACCTACCCTCTTTTATTACGAGATTCCTACTGAAAACTTTTCGTTCTCATCCGTTTGTTTTTCTGGGGTAAGTCAACTCGACGTTTTAGAAAGTATTCTTTCAAAAGAATCCAATGCAGTTGGAGTGGACGAAATAAATCCCATCTTTCTCAAAACCATAACAGCACTCTAACTTCCTTATTTTACACAAATCATAAACAGTGTTCTCACAACCGGTATATTCCCAAAGCAATGGAAGTTGGCTAAGATTATACCCATTCCAAAAATGTAGCAAGCAATTAATATAGACCGATTTCAATTCTTCCTTTTCTCTCAAAAGTTTGCGAAAAAATAATGCAAAATCAAATGAACGAGTTTGTAATAAAATGAAAATAAGTAAATAGGGTAGCGCAACAGAGCGAGGAGTCCCTGGTACTAACGCATTTCTCACAACCATGCCTTGTGAGGGAATGGAGGGGACCTACAATTTTCTGCCGGTTCCGAACGGCTAATTGAGAAAGCGCTTTTCATGGCAATGAATTTACCAACTTGCCAATTCCTCGCGAAAGGCGATACCCGTGGAAAAACATTTTTACCTCTGCTGGGATTCGAACCTCGAACCTCTGGGTTAGCAGGTGGACATGCTAACCATCACGACACGGGTACCACGAGATTGTAATGAGGAACAGAATGTTAGTCGATATTCAGTAAGGTTTTCAACCTAAGCGCAGCTGCACTACTGCAATATTGAAAGTAGTTGAAAATATCAAGAAAAGCCTTGACAGCAATGATGTTACTTACTTGGTTCTCCTAGATTTTTCGAAAGCCTCGATATGGTCGACCATGTTCAACTCCATAAAAAACTACAGTTCTCGTTCAACTTCTCTGCTCACGCGATTCAACTAATTAAATCTTATTTGAGTGACAGAATGCAGGCCGTCTGTGTTGGCGATAAACTTTCAGAATTCCTTCCTTCACTCAGAGAAAAACCGCAGGCTAAAATTAAGTACGAGTAGGCTTAATTCAATTTTTTTGCATTCTTAGTTTTGTTATCTGAAAAACGACACGTTTTATTCTTAATTCAAGAATTTTATTCTAAAAACAAGTTTTCATTCCGAAAATAAGAACACAAAACTTGATTTGAGTATGGCATTCTTAATATAAGATTTGTTTAAAGTTATAGTAAGATATACGTTCTTAAATTAAGTTCTTTATTGTCTTGATTTAGTTTCGTTTTCTTATTAAGAGCAAAACATTCTTAATTTAAGATTATTTAATGTTAAAACGAACCGATACGGTCTTTAACCAGCCGATACGATCTTAAACGATCCGATACGATCTTAAGCTAAGATTAATATTCTCAAATTAAGCCGAGGCGATTTTAAACTTGTATGATGCAGTTTGATTACAAAATAGCTTAGATCGTTATTTCATTTTGAAGCGTGTTTTATTCCAGTTCGGATGTGATATCTTATTGAGTGATTAAGTGATATTTTTACCATGGAAAACTTTACTTAGGACGAAAATGACATTGAAAACAGTGTAAAATCTTGTGATGTATACTTATGTGGTTAAAAACACTGACGGAAACTTTGTTCAAGTGACTGACAAAGTCAACGATGTAAGAAATGGAGTAGACATTGACTACTCAGCTGAAGCCGACGCCATTTCCACCACCATGGCACCAATTAGCTTTACGTAATGATGTTACTAATAATTTTGAACTCTATTAACTGAAAATTTTTATATTTCAGACTGAAACAATTTATGCTCCAAGCCAACGATTTGAAAAACTTGGATGTGACCATCATTTCCAATTCCATTGAAGAATTTTTTAGTCCACCACTCTATTTACATATACCCTGCCCATTAAACAATGGAAGAACCTATTTTAGAATTAAGTATATTTAAATAATTTTTGTGAAATAAAAATTCGAAAAATATAAACACATTGAAATTATAAGTGCTTTTAATTTCATTTCGGAGGAGAGGGGGTGGGGACGAGGGATGGGGACAAGGGGTGAGGAAGAGTGGGTTGATTCTGAAGGTAAGCTAACAAATCTATTTCAAGTTCGTTCAGGCTTAATTTAGGAATATAAAAAACTTGATTTAAGTATTTTTTATTCTTATCCCTGGTATATTTAAGAATGCGCGATCTTAATTTTAGATCGTAATAGTCTGACATTAAGCTTTTGTGTTCTTATAATTAAGTTTAAATAATCTTATATTAAGATGAGAACATTCTTGAAATCAGAATTTCAGGCTTATCAAAAATAGGCTTAAAATAAGAATTTCGGGAACGGAATAAGAATTTTCGAGGTTGACAGACTTTCGTCAACGAATCGGCTTGTTTTGACACCGATTTTCTTGAATTTAGCTCGTTTTTTTTCTGAGTGCTGTGCAACGTGGTGTCCCTCAAGGATCAATATTGGCACCACTGCTCTTCTCATTATACATTAATGAAATTGTGTCCATTATCACCCAAACATCTAGACACTTTTACGCCGATGATATCCAAATTTATAAAAGTTGTTCACTCGGGCTGATAGAGGATTGCGTCAACACAAATAATGAGGAGCTTGGTTTGATATCTGACTGGTCAATTAGCAACTGTTTGAGTCCAATTCTACTAAATGCAAATGTCTTGTTACATCAAAAAAAAAAGCTCTAGATTTAAAATATATCAATATTGCACTAGAGTTTGTTAAAACTGCGATGAACTTAGGGATTGTCTTTAACAGAACACTGACTTGGAACAATCATATTTATTCAATTGTCGGAAAAGTGTCCGGAGTTCTCCGTACTCTATGGACCTGTCAACAATTCACACCAATGAATACACCCTAATCATACCAGTGCTAACTCATGGCTGTGAAATATTTCTCAATCGTGATTCCTATTGCAGAGCAAAATTAAAAGTCGGTCGCATTCAACAGCACTATTCGTTACATTTACAGACTTCGGAAATATGATGATGTCTCGGATTTGAGTATGAGGCTTCTTAATATGTCGTTTGAAAACTTTTAAAATTTCACACAGTAAAAATTCTTTATACAATATTCTACAACCTCATAAGCAACAGTATCTTTACGAAATTCTTCGCCCCGCGCTTCGTGGAATCAAACCGTTCGATCACAATTATTCTTCCCAGATTTAATTGTCTAACATCTGAAGACAATTTTTACCATCACCGCAATCCGTTTCCGGAACTCACTTCCTTCTAATTTGAGAAAAAATAGCAACATGGAAAAGTTTCGCAAAAAATTTTATCTTATTTTAATATAGTTTCTCCTCTGCCTTAATCTTCTTTGATCTTTTATTACTGTCTATTCAATTTTTTTTCGCTTTAATTTTAAAATTTTTGTAATTTATTAATTTACTAAACGCATATGTGATTTATTAATTAAAATTTATTATAATTGGATTTAACATCTCTTTTTGAAAAAGCACATCATTTACAACAAACTATCACTATTTAATAAGGTTTATCTTAAAGTGTTAGCTTATAAATACTTAATAAACTAAACTAAATAGTCTAACGGTGTAAAATTGCACGATTTTAGAGGAAACGCCACATAACCACGGCGCGCGCGACACGACGCGAGATAATGCGCTCACCAAAAGTTTGCTCCAATAAATTGATTTTTTCGTTGGCTGTGTGTGGCACGTAGCGCCATCTTGTTAGAACCAAAGGTCGCTTATGTCAACATCCGTCAATTCAAACTCAAAAAAGTCATTAATCTTGGCTCTATAGCGTTTCCCATTGACTGTAATATGGCCGACTTCATTTTTGAAGAAATATGGAATCTTTGCCCATAGAGCACACCAGAGAGTATATTTTTGAGGATTTATCGGCGCTGCATCTCAACAATAGCTTGTGGATTAATCAAAAACTCAAATGCGACAATTTTTTTTTATTATCGTACCCATTCAACCAAAATTGGCCTTCATCGCTGAACAAAAATTTTCTTGTGAAGATCGAGATTCGAGACTGGTGGCCATTTCGTTTTGGACCCATTCGCCTAACGTTCGAAGCGCATGATGTTCGTTCGGCTTCAATTCTTGTACGAGTTAAGTTTTGTAAGGCAGCAAAAGAAGGTCCTTCCGCAAAATCTTCCTTAAATTTGATGAATTGTTGCGTGCGATGGCAGATGTTCTCATTCGGGTCTCCTTCTACACTCTGCTCCACAGAAGCAATAGCGATTAATGAATGGCATCGCTGAGGATGTCAATTATCCACTACATCAAACGTGGTGCGAAACTGATCCATGGTTGATCGAATTACTGACTCTGCTGGACAATTTTTTGTCGACCGAATATTGAACGCAGCGGGCGATGAGTCCCGCTGAGCCCAGCAGGTGTTCCTGACATTTTTTTTTTATTTTTTACAATTTTCATCAAGAAAGCTTCGAATAACTTAGACCAGAGTAAAACTGCCGGCGAGCGGGTGAGCTAATTTTATATATGATTCTTTCACCCGTGTGTATATTTCTATACTCTTCTGAATGGCTGGACCGATTTTGATGAATTTTTATGAGTGTATTATACTATAGCAGATTCGCAATGGTAGAAATAGAAAACTATAAACTGCACATAATTTTTAAATAAATAAACTAAAATAAAACATTAAAGTTATACGTGTACGTTATAAGATTGTGTGGACAAGGTCAAAGCCAGGTTAATATTCTTGATATTGTGATGCACAAAAAAGAACGAATTAAAAACAAATACAGACAGTATACGAAAAATCCTAAACCAAGCACAAAATTCTCTGTTTGAGCTCGTTATTAACAACCTTAAAATTTTTATTTCAAAACTGTTTCAGTACTTTTCTAAGAAAGTTACTTTTAAAATAAGCCAAAAACAAGCTTAATTAAAGACCATTACAAATTTGAATTAAGCTCGAAAAATCTAAAAATGAGAATGAGGCAAAATTTTAGTAAAAAGAAAATGCTTGAAACAGTAACAAAAATCTTTTTTTTTTTGAAATTATCGTTAGTGAGATTAAGCTTCTTGCTTGGAGCACGGAAAGTTCTCTTTAACTCAAAAGTGTAGGTAAAAATAAATGAGCGACAGCCTTTTTTGACGTATTTCCGCAGTTTTACCTAAGGCTGATTTATTTTCTGGAGGATTACAATCTCTTCAAGATTCTGTGTGGTCTTCACATTAACCTTTTTTGTAATTCTATCCTTTTTTGTGAAGGTAATCCAATCCCTTCAGTGTTTTCAAAAAAGACAGTGCAATGCAATAATCTGAGTAAAAAAAAAATATACATCGTGGTACACCAGTATAACATTTAAAACGATTATAACTCATGCTCCCTTGGGTTTCCAAGGTTTCCAAAACTACCCATTTGAAAAGAAAATAATAATTAGTCTTAATGGCTCTGAGGATGATGGCTTGAACGATGTTTTTGTTACACTCCTACGTCCAACTCTTTCAATCCTTAGATTAATCTTAAATCCTTATACCTCACAATAACGTTTTTTTGGTTGTATGAGTAAATTGTTTTCATAATGCATCCTACACTCAAATTGAAATACGAATATTTTGGCTATCCCAAGAGTGTAGGTTTAGGAGTGGGCACTGTGCATCAAAATTTGCAACATCATTAATATCATTTGACGAGGTGCTTAATTGTTTTTGGTTATCCTTTTATTTTTCCAAGTACCTGTAGCGAATCATTGAAAGGTAAGGATATTTTGTTAGTTTAACGTGCTGAATTGTCTGACCACTTCAGACACTTTTCGAGGAGTTAAGTGGACTCCAGAGCCAGAGAAATGAAAAAATTTTTCCGATGACATATGGGGAATCGAAAATATGCCTGGTCATTATTTTTTTCTGGCTCCAAAAGGATTAGAGCACAACAGTGATATAAGTGTAAGAATACATTCTTGGTGCCGAAGAGAGAATAGGTACGTATGCAATTTTTTTTTTTTTTTGTCTTCAGTTCAGTCAGTTGCCAATAGCCTTTCATGAATATGATGATGATGATGATGATGAATAAAAGGAAAAGGTTTTTACTTTCTCAGGTGAACGTTAAATGAACTCATCGACTTCAGCTTAAAATAAAATTAAATTTGCAATGAACAATTTCGATTACTTCAAAGTGATATAAAAGGGTATATCCGCTGACGTGTGAGTGCCAAGAAGAAATAAAACGCATGAATAATTTAATGTTATTTTTGGATAAATTGAACGAACCTTACAAAGAAAATCAAGCTTTTGTCAGTTTGGCGTTTACACAATAAACAGCTTCTCTTCTCTCTCGTACAAACCATAACTCGCAGCAGAATCATTTGAAACAATAAAATCAAAATGCATTCGTTAAAGGAGATGTTTTTCACAGTTTTTCGACGCGACGGAAGGATTTTTTTATTCTTCGATTTTTCCAAAAACCCAATTTTCGCTAAAAAAAAAAATGGCTGATTTGTTGTTAAAACATTAGTACCTAATTATTAAGAAAAACGAAAAAACTTTCGAAATATCTGACCAATTATGTGAAGAGGTACTGTGCAAAATTTTGAAGCGATTGCGGTTCAATAGATTTTGAGTTATCGTTCACACGAACTTCAAATATGACAAGTCTCAGAAAAACGGTTTAAAAAACGCAGATGTGTTTGGTCGTTTAGCGGCATACAGAAGTCAACAAACTTATTTACACCATGCCGTGAATATTAATAACAAGACCGGAAAAGACCCATTTACAAAGGAATTTATTCAGGGTCGAAAATACAATAGCGCACCGCGCTACTGCCACTCAGTTATAAAGCCCGGCATGTAGCAATAGACGCTCAAATACTCTTAACTTCTACAATTTTACTCCGATCGACTTGACATTTTAACACAATATTCTTGGTATGTTGTGCTATCATTAAAAAAATTTAAAAAATTTAAATGCAAAGAAAATGAAAATGAATAAGTATAATCTGATATTTCAAAACCACGTCGAGAGGTAATATAGTCACACAAGACTCATTGAAATGTAGTTGGTGTGTATAAGACCAGCAAAGTAGCATATCTTAATAGAATTTAAGTAGATGTGACTCTAATACATTTTAGTAATTTAATATCATCTACAAAACACAGACAAAAAGACGATTCGATGATATTAGGGATATCATCAACTTCTTCTTCTTTTCCATTTTCGGCGTTACTAGTAGTGATCTTGAAGCGATCACAACTCTCCCACTTTTCTGCTTCACACTAGTGATCCGCCTGTGGGGTACGCCGCGTTGACCTCAGAAATCGTCGGCAAGCCTCCCGGTTTTGGATTGTTCCATGTCTGAGGCCAACCAAATGCTGCTGTTTTTGCATTTGCTTGTACCAGGAGTGTTTTGGCCTGCCTTTTCTTTTTCGTCGCGAATTTGTTGAAACGTTGTATACGATATCGGATCTCTCCTTTGAACATGACAATACCAACTGAGCCGGTAGTGCTGAATTTTGTCCAAGATGGTACTTTTGACATGAAGGCTTCCACGGATCTTAGTACTTCTAATTCGATCAAGCTTTGTTACTCCTGCTGTCATCCGAAGCATCTTCATTTCGGCTGCCGTCAATTTGCTCTCATAATTTTTGTACATTGTCCAACATTGTGAACCGTATGTCAGAGTTGGACGGACAACTGCTGTGTAGAGTCTTCCCTTCAACTTAGGGGGCATTTATCGATCACAGAAGATAGCGGAGTTTTCTCGCCACTTTATCCACCCTACGCTTACTCGATGATTGATGTCATCACAAGTTGCTTCACTATTGATCATAGATACCAGATATTTAAACTTTTCACACTTGGGAAGCACATTTCCATTCAAATAAATGTCTGGAATAGGCTTGTCTGGATCTGAAAAAGGGCAGCACAGGTATTCCGTCTTTTTAGCGCTAATACGGTACCCATTTCCTTCCAGAACATCAATCCAAACGTCAAGTGCTCGTTGCAGGGATGTAGGATCCTCGCTTATGATGGCTCCATCGTCAGCAAAGAATAATTGTTGTACTTTATTGTCCGTTACTTTTCCTTCGAGCAAATAATCCAGAACAGCAATAAAGAGCAGTGGACTCAAGACACTTCCCTGATGTACACCTACTGTTATTTGTAATTTTTCGGTGACCCCAGCTGGGCATCTCACTTTTGTAACTGCTCCCTCGTACATGTCCATAATTATTCGCACATAGGCTTCAGGAACTCCTCGGTGTCTGAGGGCCACCCATATCAGATCTCGTGGTTGTCGATCGAATGCTTTTTCGAAGTCAACCAACACAATATGCAAATCCTCTAAGGCATCTCGGTATTTTTCCGTAATGATCCTAATGCTTTGGATTGCGTCTGTAGTTGACTTACCCGCGACAAACCCGCATTGGTCATCAGACAGCCTTATTATTTTTCGCAGTCGGCTATCCAAAACCCTCTCAACGATCTTCATAGTGTGGGACATCAACTTGATCAAACGATAGTTGTCACAGCTTCTGGTATCTCCCTTTCCCTTGTACATTGGAAGAAGAAAACTTTCCCTCCATTGATTAGGCAAACTGTCACCTCTTACAAGTTTGGAGATGAGAATCGTGAGCCATCTTAACCCGATGTCTCCCATATTTTTCCAAAACTCATATGGTACTTCGTCTGGCCCAATCGCTTTGCCTTTTTTGGAGTTCTTAACTGCCTCCCTAACTTCTTCGACTGTGACGTCGGATACTTCCGTAAAGTTAGGTGCAGCTGTTGGAAAGTGGCACCGAGGAAACTGTTCATTCAAAAGATCATCACAATACTGTCGCCACCTGTGAAGAATTTTGTCGTCATCCACAAGTAGCACTCCTTGAGCATCATTGATGAACTTCGGCGAACGAATCTCCTGCGCATTTCTCCTTCTCTGAGCGGCTATTTTGAAAATGGTTGCTCCCTTATTCAAGTTGCTTTGTCTTAGCTCTTGGATTGCCTGAATTGCTTCAGCAGCTGGGGCTAGGGATATCATTAACAAAAAGAAGAAAGAGCAAAAGTCCAAGATATCATTAACAAAAAGAAGAAAGAGCAAAAGTCCAAGATGGCTACCCTGAGGAACACCAGAGACCAGAGGCGACTGCTTAACGGCGATGAGGACACAAATTCCGCTGTCAGGCAGATTGCCCCATTCGGCTTGGACGATGATCAATAATGCCGTCCTCCCGACCTAGAGAAAGTTAAGCTTGCCATATGCAAACTTAAATAAAATAAGACTGCAGATGCAGATGGTCTTGATGCCGAACTCTTCAAGGCAGCTGGAGACCAGTTGGAAAGGAGCATGCACCAGCTGATCTGCATGATATGGTCGAAAGAAAGGATGCCCGATGAATGGAACCTCAGCATCGTATGACCGATCCTAAAGAAAGGAGACCCTCACAATTGCGCCAATTATAGAGGGATAAGCCTCCTCAACGTCGCTTATAAGATCTTGTCTGCTGTAATGTGTGAATGTCTGAAACCTCACGTCAACAACTTGATAGGTCCTTATCAATGTGGTCTTAGACCAGAGAAGTCCACAATAGACCAAATTTTCACATTACGGCAGATCTTGGAAAAAACTCGAGAACGTAATATGGGTGAATCTTATACAACTGTGATTTTTTATGTCTAGGACTGTATTTACTGTTTGGCATGATTTGTTTTATTAAAAAGTGATAATTATGATGAATTTGATAGTATTTTACTGTCGACAATGTATATTGAAGCATAAGTATTGATGGATCACGAATAATTTGCAAAATTATATCCAAAATGTCAGTACCGTGGCATGTCCGCATTTCGTTTTTCGAATTAAATACATAAATTTCTATAAATAGTCGTATTATAATCTAAAGTTTTGCTTTTATTACTAAAACCTATTGTACATTTGATCAAATTATGCTACCATTGTATCACAATATTGACTAGTAGAAAGAAATGATGGTCATTGCTTCATGTCCTGGATTTTCTTCAATTTTCAAATTTAAAATATTTTCCGCTTAAACGCCATCTTTTATCCAGTTTCTGTCCCTCGCTCTAGTGTCATTCTGAAGAATGACTATTTGTGTACAATTCATAGCTGTGTGGTTATTTTTAGACTCGATGTTAAAATATAAATAATTTGTTGTGTTTTTTAAAAGGTATGTCATAAAATTACCGGTCAGTACCATGGTATTGAAATTCAGGCGTGTTAATAGAATGATTAGTTCAATTATACTGAATAATTATATAAATTCACGTGTGAATTCAAAATTATATGGCCAATCATTTAAGTTACGTGTGAGAATTTTAGTTAGGTTAATTATACATCCACGGTACTGATATTTGTCAGTACCGTGGATGTTAGTACCATGGTAAACAAAGCAAATTATATTTAAAAGAATATTTCCTTGATGTTTTAATTTATCATAATGCTTAATTGATCTAGTGTTATAAAATTTAAATTTTAATTTGTTAAAAGCTTCAAGAATTTCAATATTTAACTAATGTTAAGCTTTGTTTTATTCTAAGAATTTTAGAAAAAATTTTATTTTAATTGTACTGTTAATAAATTTTAAAGATTGTCAAAATCAAGAAAAAAAATACCGTAAATGTCTCTGTATAATTATCAAAAACCTATTATTTATCATTTGCTTTATTATTTTAAGAGATTTAGCCAAATATTCTGAATATTTCATTTTGATGTCAGTACCGTAGTACTGAAATTTCTAATTTTTGTTCTAGCTGCTTTTCTATTGCAGTTGTAGTAGAGCTACGTAACGGGCTTAATTTTGAGCATAATAAAAGACCAATAACACCCTAATCACAAGTTTTAAAACATTTCTGATTTTAAAAAAAATTTGACTTGTAAAAATCACAGCTATATAAGAATCACCCAATATCGATATTCAATATCTTTTTATCGATTTCAGGGCCGCGTATGACAAAACTCGTACGACTATGCAGGATGACTTTGGAGAATCCACGCTGCTCCGTCAAGGTCGGTAAAGAATTCACCGAGACCTTTGATGTCGAAAAAGGTTTTAGTCAAGGCGACAAACTGTCATGCGATTTCTTCAACATCATGCTTGAACAGATTGTAAGAAACTCAAACGTCAACACCAGAGGAACAATCTTTCAAAAGTCTCTACAATTACTCGCCTATGCAGACGGTATTGACGTAATGGGAAGAAA
Organism: Melanostoma mellinum; assembly: GCA_914767635.1. NCBI lineage: Eukaryota > Metazoa > Arthropoda > Insecta > Diptera > Syrphidae > Melanostoma > Melanostoma mellinum. The sequence continues at coordinate 60,955,630 of OU612060.1, forward strand.
AAAGCGTGATGTCGTAGGTGCTTTTGTGAGTATTGAAACAGAAGCGGCAAAAATGGGTTTGATGGTTAATGAGGGCAAAACGAAGTACATATATGCTGTCATCAAACAGGGGCACCGAACATCGACGAATTGGACAAAACGTCACAATAGACAGACATAACTTCGAGTTAGTACAGGACTTCGTCTACTTAGGATCCGCTATAGACACGGAAAGCTACATCAGTGCGGAGATCAAACGAAGAATATCTCTGCTTCTTTGGGTTAAAAAGGCAATTGAGAAACAAAACTCTCTCCAGAAAAACCAAGGTAACCTTGTATAAGACCTTAATCATCCCAGTCCTGCTTTACGGCGCGGAAGCATGGACCTTATCGAAAGCGGATGAGGAAACCCTTGGTCGTTTCGAAAGAAAAATTCTCCGAATGATCTTTGGTCCCGTATGCGAAGACAATGTGTGGAGAAGAAGATACAACAACGAGCTGCTCATATACAGCATACCTACCGCAACATGGGCATAGCCAGAAGAGTACGCATCGCGAGGCTACGATGGTTGGGAAATGTAGAGCGGATGGACCCAAACGCTCCGCCTCTTCGAAAGCACATTGCAGAGAAATCGCAGAAGGGGAAGATTTCGTCTTAGGTGGCGCAATCAAGTGGATGAAGACCTCAACCGACTTGGAGTGCGAAACTGGAAAGAGCTCGCCCGAAATCGAAGTCGTTATAGAAGGATGTTGGTTGAGGCCCAGGTTCACCCCAAACTATAATGCCCACCTAAGTAAGTAAGTAAGATTTATTTCAATAGGGTCACTAGAATTCTTCCCAGCTGAATGCACTACTCAAGTGCATTCATGATTCATTTCGGTGCTATCAATATTATCTTTAACTTATTTTTATTGATAAGGCACTTTCTTATTAATAAGTTTTCTCTTAACAGGTAAAAAGTAATCTATCTTCTTAATTGTTACCAGAAAAATGTACGAAATTTTCTATAGTGATATCATTTAAGGAGTAAAGTTTGGCTCTTCATGAGTCAAATGAAATTCCGTTCGATTACTGACCAGAGAGTGACAAAATGTGGTTCTAGATTACGCGATAACGTAAGCGGTAATAACAAATTCACATAATTCCACAACGATTTATTTGATAACGTGTGCCGGTTCTAGCAGGTTAGGATCAACATAAATTTATCCAACTGCACATTGCACATAAGACAAAAACCCGTCATTCGCTTATTTATTACTTTATGTAAAGAACAGCAGCAGTTAATATTTCACAGAAATAATTTTTATTTCACATGTGGGTAGGATAGTGTCAGTTGGACAATTTGCCATGTAGTTAAGACAGCCGCAACAACTGACCTTTACCCTTAATCAAAAGAACCCTTCATGTGTTTCACTAATTTGAAAATAAATTGAGAGACCATAATGGGCTCTTGATGACAAAAGGGCCATAGTCTGGTCAAACAACTGATGTTTGATGGCTTATGAACCCCTTTCCTAATGCTCTACTTGAGCATTGTCTTATCTTATCCCTTATTGAATTCCAATTACTTCAAAATTCATTTTTAAATATAATTTAACTGAGACGGTGGTTGTGTTAATCATTCAATATTTTTTGAACCCCTATCCCAAGAGAATGGTTGGCAGCTAATACACACTAAGTGGTTTTGAATTTTGAACGAGTTGATTTCAATTTTCTTATCAATATAGGTAGACTTTTCTTTTCTACTTGGTTGAGTAGTTTTTAGACAGCAATATAAAAAAAATGAATATTAATAATAACAACAGCAACAAAAATGTCAGAAAATTTTTTTTTAAAGATTTGTGATGGGAAGATAATTATAACGATGTATTTTTACTTTCCTATTTTTGAAATTTCTTTTATTATTCTATTTAACTGTATTAGCGAACGTGGAATTTATTAAATACTATTTACAGTAGAAGCTTGCAAACGAAACCAGAAAAAAACACAAAAAGGAGCTCTTCATTATAAAAAAAAATTTATTTTAAGTTTAAGTTATGTTTTCATCAGTTCAGTTCATGTGGCCAATCAATTTGCAAAAGGATGAGAACTACTTTTGGTTACCCATTCTTGCAAGGAAAAACGGGTTTTAAACACACTCGTTGGACGTAGAGTCACTTGCAGAGCGTCTAGCTTCATTCAATTTTTGATGGTGCAACAAGAGGCTAATATGAGAGCCCTAGTGTACCGACTTAACCTAATGTAACTTTTCAACAAGACATTGCAATTATTCAAGCTTCTGTCAAAACTAAGTGTTGAAAAATTAAGAGTTTGAAGAATAAATTTGTTTGAGACGAAAACATAAACAAAAACAACAACATCGTATGATTGTGACTTGCCAAGACAATTCTGTTATGACGAATAATATATTTTTTTTTTTATTATTTTTGCGAAAGAAAGTGTTGTTGTTCAATCATTTTGTTAATAAATAAAATAAATAGGGTGGCGCAACAGAGCGAGGAGCCCCTTGGCCTAGCGCATTTCTCACAACCATGCCTTGTGAGGGAATGGAAGGGACCTACAATTTTCTGCCGGTTCCGAACGGCTATTCGAGAAAGCACTTTTCATGGCAATGAATACTAACGGAGGACTTGCCAGTTCCTCGCGAAAGGCGATACCCGTGGAAAAAACATTTTTGCCTCTGTTGAGATGCGAACTCGAACCTCTGGATTAACAGGCGGACATGCTATCCATCACACCATCAGAACAGGTTATTTTAAGCTTGTGAACAGTGTACCTTTCTTCAAGAGTTTTTTCACCCTTAAGAAATATTTGTCACTGTCACCATTTAGCGAGGTGTTAGTAATCAAAAAATATGAGTCGTTGCTCTACTCTATAACAGAAAACAAAAATAATTTAAAGCTACTGACAAACTTATACAAAATCTAATTAGATAGCCATATAAAATCAAATATTTATTATGACAACTAGCTGACCCGCCCGGCGCGGCGCTGCGCGGGTCTCATTCAAAAGCGTTGTTCCCTAAAAATTGCTAAAAAACCAAAAATTGTTAGAAAAACCGGCTGGGGTAAGCTGAATATTATCTGAAAGTTTAAAGTTTCTTGTTGCGCCAGCGCAACAGAGCGGGAAGACCCAGGGGCTAGCGCATTTCTCGCAACCATGCCCTGTGAGGAAATGTAGTGTACCTACAATTTTCTGCCAAAAGAAAGAGAAAGCAGCGCTTTTCGTGGCAATGAATTTTATCATCGGAGTAACTGTCAACTGCTTGCGAAAACATTTTAACATTTGAAATGCGAAAGAATTTTTAAATCGGTCAAGTAGTTTCTAAGTTCCCGTGATTGTTCTTGTGTATGATCCCGTTGGAATATGTAAACAAATATCATTCTAACAGTTACAGAATTTTGAAACTGGTCGAGCAGTTTCTAAGTTCTCTTTCCCGTTACTGTGGAAATATGTATACATAAAAACCTTTTTCTTGGGTCACTGTTTCAATTGGAAAAAAAAACCACATCAAAATCAGTTGTGTAGTCTCAAAGACTTTAAAAAAGCGTACAGGCAGACAGCGTAAAGCGACTTTGTTCATATTTTGCAAATATAATATAAGGGATAAGGAAGTTCAAATAACAGCGGAATGTATTCAGCTGCCAATCATCCAACTGTTGCAGATGTTTAGGCTCAACAATACGTGGTATTATTGAATTGTGATTTATATGACACGTGTGTAGGTTTAACATAGCAGTGTCATATATTGTTTACTTTCTCAAAAATATGTTAAAATCTTTTGAGGATAACAGATAATTGTGAATGTAAAACAAATTATTTGCAACAAAATAATATTGCCACTGTATATTAAGATATAACCTATCCTATCTTTTAAGTAAGACCAAACTGCACACGGTGTACAAATTTTATTAAAATCGGCTAAGTAGCTTAGGTGTCCATCGTGGACAAACATTGTGATACGTGATTTATATATATTAAGAAGATTATAGGGAAATAACACACAATATAAAACACAAATTTGCTCAAGAGCAGTGGCGGATCCAGGATTTGGTCAAGAAGGGGGGGGGGGTCTATTACTCAAAAATCGATTTTTCAAATGGAAACCCCCATTTTTTATTGCAGATTTGGAAAGAGCGCAAAATAAAATAAAATACATGTATTTTCGTAAAATTTTGCGCTCTTTCCAAATCTGCAATAAAAAATGGGGGTTTCCATTTGAAAAATCGATTTTTGGGTCACTGGGGCTTCAAGGTTACGTCAAAAATCAAATTCAAGGTCACCATCGGATTCTTCGTCGAAAAACACGTCGAATATAGGGTCTTTGATTTTTTTTAACTCATATTCTGCCATATTTCCAGGGGTTTCCATACTTTTGTCGCACCCTGTATATGCATATATAATATACATATATGTACTAGGGTGGTCCTTATTTAGGGTTTGTCCGAATTTTTTGTCACAATAGTCCTAAATCGGTTCAAAATCTATTTAAAAGACTTCATGCCAAGTTATAGCTCTTAACCCCTCCGACAGCCAAAATTTTAAATGGAAATAACATGCGAAACGTTCTGTTGATTTTTTGAATTTTTTTTTTTTTTCATCATGAAATAATAAAGAGATCATGTCGACCAATAACAATTCTTATCAAAAATTTAACGCTCTACGAAAAAGGTCTTTATAATTTTTTGGTAACTTTAACGGTTTCTGTTGTTTAAGGTCATAAGTATTTCTACCGTCTTTTATTGATTTAAAAATGAAAAAAGATAATATATGAACTTAAATAACTCAGAAACCGTTAGAGTTAGGAAAAAATTAGAAGTACCTTTTTCGTAGAGCGTTAAATTTGCTATAAGAATTGTCATTGGTCAACATGATTTGTTCATTGTTTCATGATGAAAATGCACCTTCTAGGCAAAAGTGAAAGCTTACACGGCACGCTCTAAAAGGCGCTGATATACCATTCAAACCCATGTAAAAAATCGTTCCACTGAATTTATATTTTGTGAAATAAAAGCTATGTTACAATACAATTTCTGATTGCGCTTCATGAATATTCAATAAAAGAACATGTGTAATCAATCATGATCCAACAACCAATTTATCAATAAAGTTCTTGAATTTTTAAAATAATAATTCTGCTCATGCTATAGTTTCCCGTCCCATTACGGGGGGGGGGGGGGGGCGGATCCGACCCCCCCCCCCCCCCCCGTGGATCCGCCTATGCTCAAGAGAGTAGAGCTTTTGAATCATGGACCTTAAACCGGCTTTGACTCAAAATCTATTAAATTTGGAGAGGCTGATTCAAACCATAATTACTTCTATGATGAAGAAAGTGAAGTAGCTCCAAATTGCGCAATTGGTATGAGGCTTCTTTGTAGTTTAAACCTGTGCAGGACACGATGTCAGATGAATCAATTTGTCTTTTTATAAGGTGACTACGTGTGCCCCCGACCGACTTGGTCCGCGTAATATAGTGACATAGGAGGGGGGGGGGGGTTGATCCCCAGAAACCCCCCTCCCTGGCTACGTCCATGCTGTAGTGTGTTGTGGATAGGAAAGTGAAGTGAAGAGGATCATGTTGCGTTGCTAGCATACGCCGACATGATATTGATCACCAGGCAGATAGAACGGAAGGAGCGTGGGACACCAGGTAGGTACATTAGGGCAGTTAGCCTTAGACAGCTATTACTTTTGAACGATTGATTAAATATTACTTGTTAGAATAATAATAATAAATAATAAGAACTGGCAAACCTGGCGAGCTCTGTTTTGCCTCCAGATGGCTTCTCACGGTAACTTTAAACCTCACGGAGCCCGAGACCTTTCCAACGAATGCAAAACCGCACTGAACCAAATTTGGTAGTCAGATTGAATAAAAAGTAGGTAGAATTGAAGAATGGGTGATCAATATAAGGTCAATGAAACCTATCCGTTATTTTGAAAAATATTTTGTACTTTTCAATAAATTTTGTTGTTTTGAAGAAACGCATAAGACTTTTCGTTTTTTATGTTAAATCCACAAAACTTTGTGAAATTGAATAAATTTCATCATTCTTCATTGAATTTAAGTGAATAATCATTCTTCAACTTAACTAAATGTTTTCTTTATTTTGAAGTAATATTCTTCAAAGTGAAACAAAATTTATTCGTTTCAACTTTTTGATTTCTTTAAATTGAAAATGTATTCTTCAATTTGACAAAGTGTTTTCGAACTCTTCATCATTTTCACGTAATATTTTATTCAAGTTGAAAAAAAATCTTCACTTTAACATTAAATTTTTTTTGAAATTGAATAAAAATTCTTCCTATTGGTGCATCTTCTTCTTCAAATCAACAAATTTTTTTGTTAATTTAACACATCCATTTCATCAATATGATGCCTTGTGTTCTTCAAATTGAAGATTTTTTTTCGAATTATTGCACATGCGTTCCGTCAAATTGATAGAATATTTTTCGGTTCAATGGATTTTTTTCTTCAAATTTACTATCATTTCTTTAATTTCACGCATATTAATCTTCATTTCACCGCTTTGCTTTATTCGAATTGATATAAAAATTGTATGGATCTCTTCAAATTTTTGAGAAATCATTGTTAAATGAGAGAAACATTTCCTTTAAATCAAACAAATATAAATTTTTCAATAACAAATTAAATTTTTATTACAAAAAACTTATTTATGGTTTGCTTTGGACTATTTTTATCAAAATTCGTCTCAATTTTATAAAAAAAAAGTTTTGTATAATTACCAAACAAATTACAAATCTTGAAAGATAGAACCGAGTTCTGCTTATATTTAATCCCGTCGAAGTATACCACTGTACAGTTCCAGCAACAATTACCAAGGGTTGAATGTTTTTGCGCTCATTCTGCCTTCGAAGAATCTCTTCCTCACATGCCGCTATACTGGATCCAACAAAAAGGAAGATTGCAATATTATTTATTAATATTATTTTTAAATTTTCTATTCTCTATGCAGATGCTTTTAATTTTAGCTTACTTTCAAATAAGTCTGCTTTTACATTCATTTCAGCTAGAATTAATAATTATCTAAAAGGAATGATAAAAGGAATGATGCAAACTTAATAAATTTTTTTCAAATACATTCAATGGGATATTACTTACATATTATTCATGTTTCCTTGTTTTCCACAACACTTGCGGTTTTAATATTAAACTTGAAATACTACTCCAATCACAGCTTTACACAAGAACTTCACTTAAATGAATGAATAAGTCTTGACTTTGAGAACGGTTAAGCAAAATTAATAATTAAGAAATTTCTTCGGTTTGAAGAAAATTTCTTCAATTTGAATAAGACACTAAGCAGTATTTGAAGAATTTTCTTCAAATTGAAGAAAATACAACAAATAATCCGTTAAACTGTTCAACTGCTTCAGCTTGTACACTAACAGGTTGAGGAAATATCTTCAAGTTGACAAATTTCGTCAATGCGAAGAAAATACTGCAGTGATTTCTTTTAAAATAATGAACAATTTACCATTTTGAGCACAGTTAAAACTAAAGATTGAAGAAAATTCTTCAAAAGGATTAATTTCTGGAATTTAAAGAAAAAAAATATTCCACTCAATGAAATTTATTCAATTTGATGAAAATAAAGCGAACGATTGGAATCGTTACGAAAAGAAAACAATTCTTCAAGTTGTTAAATTTCGTTAGTGTGAAGAAAATACTGTCGCATAAAATATATTATCATATCATATTATTTCTGAGAAGTTATTCGTGTGGACCACAGAGTCGCACTCATTTTCTTTTGTATTTTAACAGTTGAATAATTACTGATGAATGAATTTAAACAAAAATCGATATTCCGATCAACCACAAACCTTTTATGTAAAAAAAAATTGCAAACTTGAAAAAAATAAAATTGACTTAATCTTCTCGACTTATCTTCTGCCATTTGAATCTAAAAACTAAACTTAAAAAGAACCGTTTCTTAATGAAACATATTTTTTACGTTAGTGAAGAAAACTTGAATAAAAAATTGTGTTTTTGAATAACTGATTCATTGAAAACTAACAAAATGTTTTTGTTAATATGATAAAACTTCATTCGTTTGAATAAAATACTAAATCAAGCAGTATTTGAAGAAACCGTGATCGTTTTTATTATTTTGTCTTCAATTTGAAGAAAAGAATAATGAAATATTGTTGATTTGAATAATTTATTCTTAAAAATTTTAACGAAAATGTTTCGTCAATATCACTTACAAGATGAGGTAGATCTAGCCATTCCAGTTTGTCAACATGACAAAATTTCGTTTGATTGAATAAAAAACTAAATCATGCAGCATTTGAAGAAAATATTTTCGTTTTGAATATTTGGTCTTCAATTCGAAGAAAAAAACTATGAAAAATTGTTGTATTGAATAATTGATTCTTCAAAGATTAACAAAATATTTTCTTCAATATCACCTACGTGATTTGGTTCAGTGCGCGGAATTCGGTTCGTGCGTTCTCTAGTTACCTATAGCGTCAGGAAGGAAAACCCGACTTATTTTTATATTATAGATAACGTGAAGTTTTCATTCAACCAACGCCAACTTTAAAAGGGCATAAAATCATTTAGTCATACAGTCAATTGTAAATATTATTTTAATTTTAAGAATTCTAAACAAAGTTTTTCAAATTGTTTCTAATTTTCAATTAGGGCAGATAGATATAAAGTTGATAAGAACGATCTTAAATCACAATGGAAAGCTAGAAAACATACCCCACAAAGACAAAAATTTTCAATCCTATTTGATTGGTTACATATATGTACGCACTTAGATCAACTGAAATAAATATCCATTGACTGTCCTCTTTATCTCAAAACTTTTCCTAACAAGCCGAGACCATGGCGTCATTATTACAAAACCAAATCATTTTAATTTTCACCGAATAGCCACAGCCAATAAAATAAAAATAAAAATAAACAAACAGAATAAAAGAGGAGTCCTGTGGTTATTTCCAATTCAAATGATGGCTATGGTGATCATAATTGAGGAGCTAAATAAGCCGTCATTTCTAAGTCACACGCAGCTAAAGCGCAAATTGAACAAAAAAATAAAAATAAAATGAGTGCCGGGCGTGTCAAGAATGCGAACCTAAAGGATTCGAATTAAATAAAAGTTCTTGTGTTGTGTTGTTATCCCTTTTCCTTAACTGCTGCCTTCTTTAGAATGTTGTTGGCTTGTGTTATGTGCCATTGTTGGCTTTTCGTTCGTATACCCTTTTTTATGGTCGAATGAATTTTTATTTAGGTCGTTAAGGGTTATTCAGCGATTAAGTTTGATGGAGAGCAATTATAATGCTGCGGCTCAGTCGGCCATTTGGAATGGAATAAACACACATCGGTGCAGAGTCATCAGTATGCGCAGCTAAAGGGTTGATTAATGATTAAAGTCAATAGAATTTGATCACCATTCAACTGAAAGCAGTCATTATTAGCTAAGGCGGCCTCATCATTGAATGGATTTTTTCGGTTAGTAAATGTAGTAATGTTGTAATGTGATGAAAGTAATATGCATCTAGGTCCCTACCTTAAAATTTTAAGAACTTACACCAAAATAAACCGATGAATTCCGGTATATACTAAGTTTGCCAGACGATAAACAGCAATCCTTCAATAACCCAGGCAGCTACACTATTCTGAAAATGAAGAAAAAAATGCCCATGTCTTAGCCTTTTATGCACACTTACAACAAAACCAAAAAGAACTAACTCCAATGTTTTATATTTGACCACAAAACCGGATCAAGGAACAATGATTAATTTACAGCCTCTAATAAAACCCCGAAATAGGCATTTAACCAACACCATCTACACTCATTTATCCAACTACCGTAGCGCACATATATAGTAAAAGCATGGAATTAAACATTTCGCCTAACATAATCTCAGCGGTTAAAGTTAATGAAGTCATGGTTCCCATACATGCAGTCGTATGTGTCACCCTCCGAATGCTTAGTTCTTATTTAAAAGTAATCCGTCGAATTCGTTTTAATGACTACGGCCAAAAGTCACTGGCAGTTAATGAACATACCCACTCCCTCTTAATATTGTTTTAGTCTGTACAAAAATTAACATAAAAAGTATCACAAGGACACCACGACCCAACCAGAGGGCCCTCCTTTGAATCCTTTAGAATACAACAGTGAACATTTACTTCCCACACATTCTAAGCAACAAAACGGACAGATTAAACGATTTACTGTACTGTTTTACTGCGTTTGGACCGCGTTTAAATGCCTTACCCACACTTCTGTTTTGGTCAAAACGTTAAGTGAAACATTGCATAGGCAGAGGATATCGTGTGACTAGAGCTCTTATTAGAGCAAGTAAAGAGAACCGTAAAAGTGACGGAAAGGATGAGTACTGTTGTCGGTATTTTGGTGTGATCTGGGGTTTGTTATAGGTGGAAGGATTAATGGTATTGTTATGGTGTGCCATACCTGCTACTGTAGTAAAACAACAATGGCTAAACGTGATATTAGAAACTATCTCGTATGGATTTTCGGAAATGTCACATTGTTATGTTTATCCGCTGGTTTTGTGCAAAGCTGGACTGTGAAGCTATAATATTTTGTATGACGGCATTTTCTTTGAACTTATTGTTGGACGAAAATACTTCGTTTCAAGGGAGGGATTTTTAGAATTTTGTCTTTGTCATTGATGGGATTAAGAGAGTTTTGGCATTTTTGATAAGAAATATTATTTAAATCCCAACAGCAGCACAATTTAACCTCTTTCTAAGAACTTCTCAATCTCATAAGGGGCCTTAAGTTAGGAGTATCTGTATTGGATGCATCTTTATGTGAGGATTATCTTACAACCTATTGCCTGAAATCAGTCTCGTTCTAAAAACAGATACTATATCTATCATGCTACCATGTTGTAGCCGAATGAGGATACCAAGACTCGTGCGAACCAACGCTGTAAAACGATATGACGTCCAGAAAGCTATATTCGCAAGATATTACCGGTGCCTTCTCCAATCGAGTGTTCCTTCTTTTCATCAGCACTAAGATCAGTGGCAGCAATATCAACAAACCATCGAAATCGCAGGCTCTGATGTTCTGCATTTCTTTCGGCCACAAAACGAAACCTATAAGGTTCGATAAAGAATGCAGGCAGGCAAATGCAACCAAACAAAAACCAGGAATGCCTTCCTCCCGAACTAAGAAGTTAACCTTGCCATGTGCAAACTTAAATCAAATAAGACTGCAGGTGTAGGTGGCCTTGACGCCGAGCTTTTCAAGGCAGCTGCAGATCACTTGAAAAGGAGCATGAACCAGCTGATCTGTATGGTCGGAAGAAACCATGCCCAATGAATCGTATGCCCGATCCTGAAAATTCAGATACTTTCAATTGCGCCTTAATAAACCTATAAGCCCTACGTCAGCAATTTAAAAGGTCCTTGTCAAAGCAATCGGTTTTAGGCCAGAAAAGTCCTCAATAGACTGAATTTTCACATTACAGCAGATCTTGAGATAAATCCGGGAATGTAATATCGATAGACACAATCTTTTTATCGATTTAAATCCCGCGTATGACAGTTCAGAGACTAGCTGCACAGAGTCATGTCTAGTTTCGGCATCTCTGCAAAAGTTGCAGGATGACATTGGAGGATTCACGCTCCGCTGTCAAATGAAAGAAGTTAAGATGTAGGTGTGAAAAGAAGGTACAAAAGTCAAATGTCACCACCAGAAGAATGATCTTTCAAAACTCTGTACCATTACTCGCTTACGCAGACGATATTGATGTAATGGGGAGAAGGAAGCGTGATGTCGCATATAGGTGCTTTTACGAACATTAAAACGGAAGCGGCAAAAATGGATTCGATGGCCAATGAGGGTAAAACGAAGCATATGTTGTCATCATACAAGGACAGATACCATCGACAAATTTGACAAAACGTCACATTAGACAGGCATGTCCTCGAGTTATTACAGGACTTTGTCCACCTAGACACGGAAAGCAACATCAGTGCGAAGATCAAACGGAGAATAACCCTTGCCAATTTTACTCTTTTTGGTTAAGAAGGCCATTGGGAAACAAAACCCTCTCTAGAAAAACCAAGGTATCCTTATATGGGTGTTTCTCTGCTATTTGGAAATTCGTCCATACAAAGGTGTCCTAAGCAAATTTTATGAAATATTGAAAATATTTGTTAATTAAATGAAGGGCAATAGCATACTAAATATATATCTTCAAAAAGCCCACGCATTTTCCTCTTTGTTTTTTAGTTATGGACGATTTTATGCAAAACCCTGACTGGGGACTGTTGTAAATATTCAGGGGAATGTTTTAAGGGCAAAAACGAGTATTTTGGTTTATTAAAGTAACCAAAGTTTTTATTTTTCTTTATCGTGTTTAAAATACGAAACTTTTTGGATTAAATCAACATAGTTTTAAAACAAGTTTTACTTATTAAAGTGAATTTTCTTAGAGCTCAATACATTTGTTTTAAACTTAACAAAATCAACTTCTTAGTTCACCGGTTTTTTAAAACTAATTGTATGACACTAAAGTCAGTCTTTATAATAATGAAAAACCGAAATATAAACAAAAAAAATTACTACAGCTAATCATTTATCACAACCATGCTATGAAATGACAGGGGACTGTTGGCCAGGGGACTGTCATTTTTTCATAAATGTTTAATAAAACAAAATCTTTTAAACATATCAGATTATCGAAACAGATGTGGCTCCATACTAGATAATTAATTATTTTAAACATGTAGTCGTTATTAAAACTGCTAAAACAGTATAAAAAAGGCTTACCAGGGGACTGTTTCCCTAACGGCCGAGACGCGTGTATCACTAGCAGATGCAGTCGCCACACAAAAAAAAATGGCGGCTGCTCGTAGCTCCACGACCGAACGAACTTCACACCAATTGCGTTTCGTTTCACGATCTTAATGTTTCGCGCCAAAACAAAATTTGACTTCAGCGCGGTTTTCAAATTTTAACAGGGGACTGTTTCAAAAATTTGAGGACAGTATTCGCACATAGATATTTTGAATAAATTATATTGTAAAAAATATAGTTGTGAAGTATAAAGATACTTAATGTTATTTTTATGTATTTGGATACTTTTTATTCAGTTATCAACGGTAAAAAAATTAATATTGGTAACAAGACTTGTAATTCTGAGAAAAGGGACGTACCAGGGGACTGTTTTTTGGGGTGTTTGAGGTTTATTAATTCAAATATAACATTATTAAATTACTAAATAAGCTGTGGCGTGCCAAGAATGCATAATACTTTGTCATTATTGATACAAAAAGCTGAGGAAAATTTAAATTTATTCCATAAAATTTGCTTGGGACAGCGATTTTCCATTTAGTGGAGAAATGCCCATATAGAACCTTAATAATCCCAGTCCTGTTTTACGGCGCTGTAGCTTGGACTTTATAGAACGCGGATGTGGAAACACTTGGTCATTTCAAAAGAAAAGTACTCCGAATGATCTTTGGTGCCGTATATGAAGACAATGTATGGGGAAGAAGATACAACGAGGAGCTGCAGGAGCTGTACTGCGACATATGGGCATAGCTAAGAACAAGAACGTAATCAGAACATGGGAAACTTATTCATTTCATTCATAGCTCTCTAATACTTCTGCTAACTTCTCTTGTGCTATCTTTCCTCTTTGTTGTTCTTCTTCTTTTTGGGTGCAAGCAAATTGACTCAATAGCGATGCATCGGGCATCGCATGTCTCATCGTTGATATCAAACCAATCCCCCACTGTTGGTGATTCAACACTCAAGCACAGCCGGCCTTTGTAGATTACCAAAACTAGCGAAACTAGGCGAATGCGTTCAGATTGCCACATTGGCTGTGTACATCGACAAAACAATTAGAACTTCATTGAGTTATTTTTATTTTTTACTGATACGCTAAGATGCGGTCTAAGCTTCATATTAGTGTTTCCTTCAGTATGAGCGCTGAATAAGAATCATTATTCCATAGAGCTAAATGGACACAAAGTTGGTCTACACATACATTCTTAGGTAGTAGGTACCTACTCATTCAATGCAGCTTATCTTTTCCAATTACAAGAACTGCATCAATATCCTCAACTCTAAAGGCATAGGTGTTTTCCTAGCTAAAGCAAATCCAAACCAATTTCATTTCCTGACAATTTACTAAGTAAACTGTCCCTGCTTCTTTCTCTCTCTCGGCACTAATCTCCTTAACTCTTATTTGCTCTTCCCTATCGTACGCACCAAGTACATAGTGAGCCACTTAAGATAGCCGACAAAGCACTCGTGCTATATGGACTTCTTTGGAAAGCCTTTCGCCATACAATTTCTCTATCTATACTAAAGAATCTGCAAGGATTGCGTTATCCTTGCTTTTGAGCCTACAAAGATGACAATCTTGCACTCAATATGCTAAAGTATAATGCAAATAAGAATTTGTTTTGCTTGCAAATGTGGTTCTCATAGCCAAAGATAAACAAAGGATGAACCTACTCTGCTATTAATACCTTAATCCTTTCTTTTACCACATATTATGTTTCTTCTCATTCTTTTTCTGTCCTTTTTTTCTTTGTGACACTTCTACTGGCTGTGGACTATCGGTGAGGATTAAAAGTTTATACAGACACTATTTACCATTTCCATCTTCAGCTTCTTAAAGTATTAAGTAAAAAAACAAGCGATCTGAAACAATGGCATTATTCTTGTTTGAGACTTCATTAAGACTCAATTTCAGTATATGGGCTGGAGACATCCACGAGTGTGTGTGCTAAAAGAGAGAGAAGAATTTTCGTCTACTTGTTGTGATAAATTAGCAGGATTTTGCCAAGTGATTATGGGTAATTAAGATGAGAATAGGGGTTTTTACATACATAGGTAGTTATATGGTAGTATCCTTCGATAGCGTTTCTACTACTACTACATTTTTTCAGTTTTGTCCCAAAGGATTGGACTACCCACAGGATACGTCTGTGAATCTTTTTAGAGGCAAAGATCTTACACCGTAATCCTTTGGGTTTTTGGTGTCAATTTTTCTAGTTCCCTACACAAAATGACACTTTTGATATCAATACATCAAAACAAAAACACATCACCCAGCTAAAATCCTTTCCATTTTTCCTTTTGATTGGGTTTTGATCCCCGCCGAGTGTTTTTTGTGAGCAGACGGATTCAAGGAAGGATTATACAATTTCGTTTTTCAAATAAAGGATCTGAGTGAACCGAATTCAACGATAAATTGTGGTTCCTCGTCTTTGCGAAGAAAGTCTTCGTATGATGCACCGTCGAAGACTTCGGGGGCGAAAAGGATTCTCAATAGTTTGGAAGAGAAGCGTCGCGTCGTAATCCTTTGATTGTTTGAGACAGGGTAGAGTTCTTATAAATGTAATAATAACGTGAGAAGTGTGACCCTCGACTCATTTAAAAGAAAGACATAACAGAATGTATTAGGGTTAAAAGGTGTTATTGTGGCCAATAAACGATTTTGGGTTCCTGCCCTTTTTTTGTAAAAAGTAATTTTTTTATGAACTGTAATCCCCATACAAACATGTTTTGGATAAAACAACGATTTGGAAGTTCAAAGAGTATAGAATTTTTCACATCGAAATGGGGATTGAAATTGAAAAAAAGTTGTAAGTGATCAGGTAGACCTCGACATGGTTTTAGTCTTGTATCAGGTGTTCGGTTGGTTTTTACTTCTTTTTGAATAAAAAAATATCTTGTCATTTTGCTTTTACTTCATCTTTGTCTAGAAAGGGAGATCGTGAAAGGGGTTATGTGAGGAAAATACTATATAATCTGCTTTTGCGCTAAGCAAAATTTCTTTGGGGTCTTTTATACTCCACTGCTTACAGTGACTACATTTCATGCTATAGAAGATTGATTAAAGCACTCTTAATTGAAGCGAAATGGCTATTGGAAACTTGCAATTGGTCGCGAAAAGCAATACTCATGAGAAAATAATTTAATGTGTCTGGGATTCTGACCTCGAATTACCACGTAACAGGTACACATATTAACCACTACACTACGTGCCCCACTCTTCCCTCCCTGCGTCCGGCTCACGGCCCACAGTGGTCAGTGGACCCAAATATGGCATTCAGCTTCCAAAAATGCTTTTTCGTTAGTAATGTAGGAGCTGAAATTTTTATGCAAATGAACTAAAGACAAGTTAAATTTAGTACCTATCCAATAGAAATTAAATGGGGCTAAGTTGGATAATTTAAGGATATGGCTTCTTGAAGTGGTCGCCCCACATAACCCCATGGGAGTGGCGAAATAAAAACGTCTTTAATAGAGTATCGCATTTTTTTAATTTCGACTATAGGTATAGCACTAAGTACTATGTACGGCAGGTTTTGCTATCGTGTAGAAAAAAAAGCAAAGAGTTGTCTTTGGAGCAACAAAGTTCCTTAGTCCAACCCGCCGTTAGAAGAATGGGAAGATATTCAATTTTCGCTCAGATAGAAAAGTAATATTTTTTGACTTTAGTGAAGGACCGTAAGCTTTTTACCTAGGAATCCAGGACCAGTCCATGGATTTTCATGAAATTTTCGGAAATATGTTTCGAATGGCGTATAGAAAAAAGTTAAAAAAAAATGTCACCGCTCTCAATTTATTAAATATTTTTAAAATTAATTATTAACTTTTAGAATTTTCTTTTATTTATGTAGGGTGTTCTAGATACGGTTTTCCAAAGGCTCTAGATGGATAGGTTTGCTCAGGACAAAAAAAATTGCATGCGAGGGGATTTTTTGCGTTTTTGTGTGAATTTGGCAAAGAAAAATTCATTTGTTGACTTTTATTGGTTTGACAATTGATTAAGAACACCAACCCTCAAATAAAAAATGCCGCCCTGACCGGGAAGCATTTTTTGATATCATGTTATATATATATGACAGCCTTGTGAAAAAAGCACGCCCAATGTGAAAAGAAACCATCCGAAATTTACTTCGGAAATTTTGCATTTACTCCATTTTTGTTAATTTGCTCCGAAGTTTCATGACTGAGGTTCGAACCCTGCGTTTAGTCTTTCCACTTTAAAAGCTCTTCAAGTTTTCTTTAAGTCTTCTACAATTTCTGAATGAATAATCTTTTATTGCTTTCTGATAAACATTAGACAATGTGGGCTTGTCGCAGGCAAGTCAGTCAACAGATGCAATCCAAAGTATAAAGATTCTAAGAGGACTTATATATAGGTACCTATTGTGCTGGTTGGCTTCGAGAAAGCATTTGATCGATAGATCGAATAAGGATTGCCCTCAGGAAACGATGAGTTCCAGAAGCCTATATGCGGATGGTCGAGGATATATATGACGGAGCAGTGACACAGATACACTGAAGTTAGCGAAGTCAGAACAGGTGTACCTCAAGGAAGTGTCCAGAGTCTTCTGCTTTATATTATAGTCCTTAACCACCTGCTCCAAGACAAAGTATCAGTCATAAAATACATCAACTGTTTGTTGCTGTCAATGGAGCCATCATAAACGAGGTATACTACATCCCTGCAACATGCACTTGACATTCGGGTAAGCGTTTTTGAAGGAAGTGAGTTCCGTGAAAGACTCTGCTGCTCATTTTCTTATCCAGACATTTATTTGAATGGAAACATTCTTCCCAAGTATGAATGGCAGGAATATGAGCCTTGCTACCTATCAACATTCAAAGCTAAAACTAAAATTTAACTAAGATGGCTGCACACACTTTTCAACTTAAATTTATTGGAATAAAATTATAAGAAAAATAAAAGTTTTGTTCAATTCCTTGCCAGAATCTTTGGCATCAATATTGTCTATCAATGAGATGACACTGGAAAAAAAAAAGAAAACGTCTAAAAAAGCTTGACGATCTTGATCATTCATATACATATTTACATGAGTTTAGACAGAGAAAGTCAGTTGCTTAAAAACTTATCCTCCTCATCAACACCCGAATATTTATAGCATAGGGAATAGGAAGTATGTTTTTGCTGTAAACATAATCAATGATATAAAAAAACAGTTCAAATCAGAAGCGTTTATTTAAATGAACACAGCGGATAGTTTACAACTTCGGAGCATTTGACACGAGCAATCATACTCAATTTATTTTCTTTCAACACACATTCATGGAATTCAAGTTAAAAAAAAAAGGACAAACAAGAAAACGTTTCCCGTTTGTCCATATATTTACCACTTGACGGGTATGTGTAATAAAAAAATATTAACTTTCCTCTCGTGAGATCGTTCATCAAAAGAATATACTTTCGAGTGGAAAAATATGTAAACGGACGCAATGTAATTTTTTATTTTTCAAATTGAAACTCTCCAAGGACACACTCAATTTCGATGGGAGAAGTTTTTGTGACAATAACGTGTTTTCAATTTTTTTGAAGTGTAATTGGCGTTAAGAGGAAAATATGTTCCGTGAAATTCCCTAATGTTGGAGAAAGCTCCCTCACTTTTTTATTAGAGTATTTTGTTAACTGTGAAGGTTTGAATAGAATCCACCCATCGAGAAAACTAAGACTCTCCTACGCCTGAGTTGTAATAGAAACTAGATCTTGTGTGTGGAAGGAAACATTTGAAGTTTATTTGTTTGTCTGGGATGAAAAAACATAAACGTTTAAACGCAAATTCATCAAAAAAATTACTGTAAAAAGAGCCCCTTATTTTTTTTTTAGATAAAAACTCTTTCAATCAATCAAATTTATATAAATAAGGTTAAATGGCGAAAAGGAAAACTGCTGTGTTGAC
Organism: Melanostoma mellinum; assembly: GCA_914767635.1. Classification (NCBI taxonomy): domain Eukaryota; kingdom Metazoa; phylum Arthropoda; class Insecta; order Diptera; family Syrphidae; genus Melanostoma; species Melanostoma mellinum. Next base: position 60,974,334 of record OU612060.1, read on the forward strand.
AATTAATGGTTGAACTATAAGCTAACTAAGTGGGACTCATCCGCCTGATAACCCACAGGCTCGTAGTTCAAATTCCAACAGAGGGAAAAATGATTTTCCGCGGGTTTTGCATTTCACGAGGCATTGGCAAGTCCTCCGTCGTTAGAAAATTCATTGACATGAAAAGCACTTTCCCGATTAGCCGTCCGGAACCGGCAGAAAATTGTAGGTCCCCTCCTTTCCCTCACAAGGTATGGTTGTGAGAAATGTGTCCTATGACTCCTCGCTCTGTGGCGCCACCCTACTTTTTTTTATATAAGCTTACTTACGTACATGGAGTCGATACAAGTTAATGTCAAACCTGAGAAAGAATTCTTCTGTGCGGCAAAGATTTACTGTGGTAAAATAATATGAAGGGTCTGAAATTAAAAACCGTCCTGTTTTTAAACATTATTTCAATTTTAAGGGCTTGTGGCAATAATATCAGCTAATGGGCTGTGTAGAACCAAGAGTTTCCATAGATACAGGGTGTCTTGCAAATTATGCGATAAAAGCTTAAGACGGATAAGTTGGCCAAGACAAGAAAAAACCATACGGAAAGGGGGTGGGGTCTATCTTTCAATGATTGGGCGGAAAAGGCAATTTTTAAAAAATTTACTTAATTTCTTAAAAAAATAGTTTAAAATCAACTATTCCACATATTCCGATGCTTTTGAAAGGCAGTACCTTGTTCTTTAATTAACATTTTAGTTCAACTTGATTTGGGAATAGTTTTTGACTAGTCATGTTTCGAAGTCAAAGTTTTGAAGAAAAATCAAATCTTCTTTCCTAAATAAAATTAAATAAGTTTTTTTCCTTGAATAATCAATACTGTTATTAGTTTTAACTCAAACACAAAAACCGATCAAAAAAAATCTTTTAGTTATTGAGAAATTAAAAAAAAACTGGTCTCTGCCCAAAAAAACCTAAATGATCCGCTAAAAAAACTAATGATCCGCTAGTGGAGTACGATGGGGTGACTTTAGAACATGTGGGCACAGGATCCCAGTACTGGAAAGTCGTTGCATTTGTCTGCATCAGGAGTATTTTACCCAGTCTAAATAAAAGTCAATATTAAGTATTACAAAGCTATTGGCTGCAGATTCTAGATATTTCACGGATCAATCAATCAATCTTCTCAAATCATCATAATACGTTCGTTCGCGTTACGTCGCAGGGAATCGTTTATCATCGTATACCATCAACTGTTTCCTTATTCCCGTTTTTCTTGGGCTATTTATCTCAATACACACACACATAACACAAATATTCCCAAGATGGACATGAACAATTCTTGAAAATAACCTGCCATATGCCATATGCAAACAGGAGCAAGTGTCACTTCTACCCAACTATATACAAAATACAACAAACAACGAAAACAGGAAATGAAAAAATCTCATCAGTCAGTCGTTTAAAACAAATCAAACGCAAAAACAAGTCAATTTCTTTCGTTTTTGTCATAAATGATGGGAACTAAATTTGTTTTCGTGAGATCGTAAGGTGCTCGCGTCTTAGGTATGTACATTACACGAAATGATGAACTAACACAACGTTGGTCACTGAGCTGGGTCTCCACCAGGCATTGGAGATACCTTACCAACTATATGGTTGGCTATGTGAGTTTTCAACGAGGTGCACTGATGGGAAACCATAAGCACCCAGAACAAACAAGTTGAAAGAAAGGATATCAATATGCCACTTCTTACTCCATGTGTAAGCGTTTAGCTCTAGCTAACTTCATGGAGGGTGTCCTTTTGACGAAGTATTTTCCTTGTGTTTAAGTATATACAAACATATATGACATCGGCAGACGTTTGGAGAAAATAACCGGCATAAACATTGTGTCCATGTCGAGGAAACCTATTACAGATCATATATTTTTCATATTTTTTCAATTACACATCCCGTTTGTCTATTTGTGACACTTTCACATTTCCTGTTTTGTAATTTTGTAAGGGGTGCACAAAAGTAGAGACCTGGTGGTGCATTTGTGAGTTATTAGGTGCCAAGATGTGTAGTGTTTTACTTTTTTTAAGACAAATGTTTGTATTTTAATTAACTTTGAGCATGAGCATTCCTTTTTAAAAACGTAGTGCATTCCTTAACCTTTGGGGTTTCTTCGATCTGTAAATAATTAAAAACGTATTCTTTTTAATTTGGAAAAAGGAAACTCAGAAGGCACGGGCGAAAGCAAATGGCTTTTTTCCGATAAACGTGGGTAAACTATCCAAGTCTGTATAGACGAGTATCATTCCATGTAAAATACGTGGGCATTCTTAGTACTTTTTTATTAAAAAATATGAAGGACGGCTAAATATCAGGAAAGAAGTGGCATTTGGCTCTACAATCTTCATCGATAAAACAGATTGTCTACTAAAATTCAACAGAACTTGGAAGGTCCTTGTACTGTTATCACGAAGACTAATAGTGTCGTCGAGGCGGAATTGATGGTTAAATTTTTGTTGGAGGTTTTTAAAACACTAAGAGGAGCACTTAGACCTAAATACCGGTCCATTGTTCTACCAGATAGTTTTGTTTTATAGCTGTTCAGATGATGTAAGGAGCCTAGGTTACCATCTCTCACCATGTCTGCACCGAGTATCTGTAACTGCATGTCATTTACGGTTGTGCTCTTGAGTGATACATTCATTGGTTGAAGGTCTTATACTGAGGACTCTGACAAACCAAACGCTGGCTCATATCTTGAAACAGCTGTCTATGATTCTTGCCATGCAAGTTATGCTGTGATGTCCTGGCACCCAAACGAGACTCAAAGAATTAAGTACTCCGGCTTCATTCAGTGAGGTCTTGCGATCCTGGACCATTTTCTAAGTAGTTGGAGGGTTAAGTAGAGCCTTATGCACAGCTTGGAAGACGGAAGCGTATGTACCTATAATGAAACGCGCAGTCGTATGGCACCACTCCTCACAACGGCACCAGCGACAGATCCACCATCGGTGAAAATGCGATGACAATCTTTTCTTGGGACAAATTATAGAGGGAACCAGTCCTGAACAGACAAAAAGTTGACCGTGAAGTTTTACGCAGTTTTGTCATTGGGATCCTTGAAAGCGAAAGGCTTGTCCATTAGAAGTGAGTCAAGATATGCTGCGAGTTACTTAAAGCTCCAGTGTGCATAGCGCCAGAGACCACATCTCTTGAAACGAGAAATAATATCCGAAGACGATAAAATTGTTCGTTCGACAATCAAATAATTCAAACTGTGGGAGCTGGAGACATTTTTCTGCTTAGTTCTGAAGAGTTACGAAAATTCTTCCAAGTGGGCATTATACTATGCCAGTTAATCACAATTTAACAATTTTTTCGTCAGTCTGCGTTAGCGTTAGTCGTCAGTAAAAAGTGGGTACATGTGCAATCCTCACTTAACATTTTCTTTGAAAATAAAATTCGTCACGCTAATGATTACGAGTATGCACACAGAGTAACCAACAAAAACAAGACAAATTATACACATCCTTTCAGGTCAACCCTTACCCAAATCTGGGTCAAATAAGTTATGGTCAATAAATTTCCCAGTTCAAATTTAGTTCAAATACCTGCACTGAATGTGACCGTCTTCTATATCCATCAAAAGGATTGAATGGCGTTTGACCATAAAGAAAAATCCATTCCCATTGCAGCTGTTTTAGTTTCTTCTTTTGAAACTAAAATGTCATGCTGTGAGGTAGGAGTCGAATGTCCCAGATTTAATGTTGTTGTGTTTCTTACTTATCATCAACTTGCATGTTGCATGTGTGCCGTTTCTTATATAGGTATAAATTGTCGTTATCCCTAAGTGAGAAAAGGGTTTCTCAGTATTGTCTGACCATCTTCTTTTTATGAAATTTCAAAAAAAGGACACCCAAGAATAAATCAAAAATTGACTTTACTCAGGCAGGATGTTCTTTGAGAAGTATAAAAACACTGATAACACACAAGTATCCTTTTTCGAGTTGGACACTTAAAAAAAATATTCGTCTATGTTGGAACTGTGCAATAATAATCATCCTCTGGGTACCATCAGTACCATTTACTTTTCGGTTCCTTGACAGTAATTTATTATTATTCAATGACAATACGAAAAATACACATACGCATTGTACCGCACTAAGAAAGTCAGGTTACATGTAAGTTAGTGCATGTTCCCACAGCTTGCATCCTTGTGAAGGTTTCTTTTTTTTAATTCTTGCACAATATTGGGTACACATTATTGATGATGTGATCTATCCTTTTGGGTATCCTTTCTTCGAATAGAAATCGAAAGGTACTGTTAGTTTTGATAAGAACAGTTTGTTTTATTTGATATTTAACAGCATTCTTCGGAAAAGTAAACGTAGGTTCATGGTTTCCCCCTTTTTTTGATGCAATTTAGAATGGGATTCTATAGAAATCCGAAACATTCAAATCTATTTTAACCTAAAAAAGAAAAATAGAAACCAAAACAGACGACGCGACGGTTGGTTGTAGGACAAGAGTTTCTCAAAAAATGGCATCAGACTGTAGAGAATTGTTCTAAATGATAATTCTTATTTGCAAAGAGGACTTACATAGTCATGAAGATGTTTAGTATAGAAGCAACATGCACAATAGCGCTATTTAGATACATTATAAAGGATAATTATACCGCAAAAACGTGTATGCAAAAAAAGAGAAACAAAGTTAGAAATAAGACAAAATGTTATTTAAAATCTTAAAATCTCCCAAAAGTTCTAATATTTAGTACATTCATCATTAGATATTTTATTTATTGATAAAAATTGGTTTAACTCCCAGTGACATTGTCTCCCACTTAACTTTGAATGAGAACGTATCTAATGAAACAACAACATGGTTTTGTTCAAAACAGCCTTCGTATATTTTCTTCATAAAAGCTCCAACGCACTTGAAAGCGAACAAGAGTTCGATTGTAAACACAGGGTGTTTTGCGTACGGTGCGACCAAAGATCAGGAGGGATAATTAAGGCAAGTCGTTAGTAAATTTGTTGATATGAAAAGCGCTTTCTCGATAAACCGTTCGGAACCGACAATTGAAAATTGAAGCTTCCCTCCATTCCCTCACAAGGCATAGTTTTATTTATCTTCTAATAAAATACAGTGCTTTTATTAATTCTTACTCATACACAGAAACCCTAACGATAGAATCTTTTCTAGCTTTTGAGGAATTAAAGGTCAACTTTAAAGGGCTTTTTTAACACAAAATTTTAATGATAGCCAATATATAAGCAAAAGATGTGCTTGTCCTAATTTCAGTACCTAAATGCTTTCAATTCTCAAAAAAAAATCTAAAAAAAAACAGTCGTCTACGAACTTGTCTGCCGTGAACCGAATGCCAACAATTGCCTCATTCGTTGTATTCTCGTCTATCGCAAACAGCACTACCTCGCACATCTGGCACGACGGACCTGCATTAAGGTTTCTTTCTTTGCTATTTTCAGGTCGCAACCACCGATGCCTCATGGCTCACGCACGAGATCTCAGCAACTCAATGCAAATTAAATACAAATAATTTTTTCAGCAAACAAAAATCCAAAAGTGTCAAGACATTTGAAGACATAGTAACTATTCACTTGACATTACATTAGCTATGTAAAGCTTTGGCTATACAAAGCTACGAAAATGTCAGTCGGGGGAGGCTTGAACCCTCGAAACTCACTGGATCCGCCGCTGCCTTGGATTGATCCTTATGACCTTCCACCATATGAGCAACGCATTCAACTTTTGCAGATGTAACTCCTTCCGCAATCGGCGAATTTTATAATGATTTAGTTTTTCTTCACCAGATTACAGGGCATCCTTTAAGGATTTTTCACTAGGTGGCCAAAAGAAAAATATCTCCTCAAACACCCCCTTACTTTTAAGAGAATAAAATGATTTACTAATACAAGCAAGCACTTTTACATGAGTTCTGATTTCGCTAAAAAAGCTGCCAACTACTGATTTGTATCGCATTGTGTATTGTGTTGCAGTTAGCTGTGAGCTGTTTACATATTTCGTTGTGTTAATTCTATTTAGTGACTTTTACTTATTCACCCCTATTATGGAATCCGGCGAATGCTATTTAGCGTGAGTTTCAACCATTCGCGAAAATTTTGCTATTATGGAATTCGACGAAAGGAGTTGAATGAATCTCGGTAACAAAACCTGCACTACCGACTTTTCTGTTCAACTTATTTGGTATTAGTGAATTCGCAAACCATTCGCACTCCATATAATTTTTTCCATTTCACATTCGCGACATTTTTGTAGCGAATCGAAATTCGTAAAGACAAAAACTTACTAGAAAACAACAAACAAAACATGAAACGTGCAAAAACGTTTGTCAAAATTTATGATATGGAATGTTCAGGTATTTATTTTACTTCTTTTTAAGAAAGCGGTCCACCAATATAAAAAAATTTCGTAAAATAGTTGAGCTGATGAAAGCTGAGCCCGATGTTGCAAAAAACATAACAAAAAAGTATTTGGAGCAGCAAAAATTTTGGAAAGGCTGCAAACATCACTAAATAGCATGGGTCCACTATTTATGGAGATTTTCAAATCGAATCTAATGAGTTTTTTATTTGAATGTAGGCTTTCATCCGAAACATCCAAAATACTCTTAATTTGGTATCGTAATTCTATTCCCGCCGTATTACTAAACACGGAATAGCTGGGTTCCATGGATTAAGTGAAAAATGGTATAAAGGTAACTTTAATTAAATGGAAAATGGTATAATGGTAACTTGTCCATGGAATAAGGCTATTCCGCGAGTATATCTCGATGAGTTTTCTCTTACATCAAATTAATATGCAATTGAATCCACTATAAATATCACTTTTAATTTAAGGGCCGGTTTGTTCAAGCTTGATTATTTATAATCAATGATTATTCCAGATGATAATCATGGATTCAGTTTGTTCACGAAATTTTTAATCAAGGAATCTCTGATCAGAGCTTTTAATCATAGATTTTGCTAACCAGGCAATTTTTCTGGGTTAGCTACATTTAAACAATGATTAACTGATATTTAGTTTGTTCAGGCTTGATTTTTGAAATAAAAAATTGTCATGCTGACATGTCACATAAAATATTTTTTTTGGAAATCAATAAGCATCTTCACTGAATTTTTTGAAATGAAGCAAATTCGTCTATAAATTTATTAATGAAGAGATTCCGCCAGATGTGCATCAAGAAAACATAGCACTTGTTGAATCAATTGATGTCGCCAGGATGAAATTAGATTAAAATTTCTATAGTTTTGACATTTGAAAAAAACTGTATGTATTTTCAATAATTTCCTTGATTAAGTTTTGACATATAGACTGGAAAATGGAACGATTTTTGAATAACCCATGATTTGCTAACCAAGCTATGAAAAAGGTGAACAAACACTCTTTGGTGATCACAGATTCTTAATCATGGATTAAGAAGAATCCTTGATAACCAAATTGCTTATTTAACCCGCTGTCAACAAACCGGCCCTTAATCTGAAACTTGCTTTATTTTAATTTCAAATTTGTTTGCGTGTCAAGTTAAATGAATTTTTTCGTTTTGTCGACATAAATGACAGTAGCACAGAGTAGAACCACAGAGGACAGCAGCAGTGAAAAACAATAAGGTAGTCCTGCAATTGATAATACAGCTCATTCGTCGAATTCACTAATACCAAATAAGGAGAGTACGAATCTACCGCGAATCCTGTCAACTCCCCGGGAGTAAAATCCTGCGAATTCCATAATAGGCATGATTGTTTACTCTCGTTTGTTAAACTTTCGTCATTCAACTACTTGCTACTTGCAAAGAAATTTTGAAACTGAGATGTCGACTCTTGATAAGTGGTTGAAAAAAGTTGATTTAAAGACCTCGACGAATCAAGATCAAAACAATGGAAATAAAGACCTGAAGAGAGTAAGTACATATTTCACTGATAACTTTTTTCGACACCAGTAATTCACCGATAAAGCTAATTGTCTGTTTGTATGTGTTTAGGACGATTCCAAAAACGCTATAAAGGAGAATAACGACGATAGAGACAATTCTCCTCAATTTAAAGAGAATGAAATTATCGGTGAGTATTTACGAATCTTGCTCATTGAAAAGAAATGTTTTATAAGTATCACGAAAAATTTTAATTCTCAAGTTTAATAGCCCTAATCCAAAACCAAAATAGGTCTCAAAAATTAGAAAAAAAAATATAAAAAGCGTGTTTTAAGAATGGAGTAAGCCCGAACAACGTCCTTATGAGCCATATGAAAACGGTCAATCCGAAATGTTGCTATACCTCCGATTTTGCTCAAACTTTGTATAAATGTTTCTTTGCTATAAATACGAAATAATCAAAGGATTTTTTTTTTTTTTGTAATTTTCTTCTCCCCTCCAGCCTTACTCAAAGAACCGAACATAGTGATTTTATTGGCTTCAGACTTTGGACTCTAAAATTGTCTGTTCAAGCGATTAGGACGATTAAGGTGTCATTTTAAAGCCGATAAAGTATTCTTTTCAAATCAATTAAAAGATTTGAGTTATTTTATTATTTTATTATTTTATTTATACTTTTGAAATCAACACATTTTATATACATTTTTGACATTTTTGAAGCAGTCCTGTTCTTTAAATATCAATAGTAAGTCCCTAAAAATTTACCTAATTAAACCTTACAATAAGTACAAAATAAAAAATTCAAAGTTGATTAAAAAAAAAATTTTTATGTGCTTTACATTCCTTTCAAATTTTGAGTTTTTGAAAAAAGCCAATCTTTGGGCACATTTTTGGGAATTTTGACTACCAGATATCAGAACGGGAGTAGGCAGGATTTAAAGGTCTATTCTTCAACTTCAAGTCCTTTCATTTTGTTATTCGCACGCACACTGAAGTTACAGCTGATTAAAAACATTGACTATTTCGTATTTCGATAGCAAAGGAACATTTATACAAAGTTTGAACAAAATCGGAGGTATAGCAACATTTCGGATTGACCGTTTTCATATGGAATGGGTCTTATGCAGTTCATAGCGAAATGCGGATATAATCTCGAATTTGAATTGTAATGAATTAATTGAAAAGTATGCATATATGTAAGTCAGAAATTTCTAAAACTTTGTTTTGTTCGTGTGAAAAAGTGGACAAAAATTAAGCTAGTTGCTGAGAATCATTTTGCACTTAACGCAAAACGAGTAGTTATTCTTTTTATTTAACATGAGGGATTATCGTTGTGAAACTGCGAGCTGCAAGACAAAAAAATAAAACTAAAAAATAAAAAAAAAGATTTGCAAAAAAATCTCCAGAAAGGGCGTTTGATTCTGCTTGATGTTTTAACTTTGAAACAAAACGCTCTCAGAGAGTTGAAACTCATGCTCCAGGGTCCATATCCAGACGGACAGGAAGAGAAGTTTCCTTTACACCAAAAAAATGTTTAAGACAACACTGACAATAAAGAAGACGATAGGAAAAGACGCAAAGTTTCGCATTCTCTCGTCACAACAGGCACCCGATCATGGACGGCACTCCGAATAGAAATGATATCAGATCAATTTTCTTGACATCCGGCTCAAAATTGAAGAAAATGAGCTGATCAAAAGATTTTCAACATTTCTAATGGCGAAAACCACAGCAGAAATGATTCAAGAGGGTCGATTCTTGGTTGAAACCATATTTGGCGAAGAAAAAGTTTCCGACTTTTCATCAAATGTTTGCGATTGTTAGCCAGCAATTCAAGAAATCAGAGATCTCGACACTTCTATGACGAAGGTGCAAAAATGTCGCATAAGCTGCTTCGACTGATACCAGTGACATGTGGGATTTTGCAGAAACTGTTGTGCTCTTTAATGGTCACTTCACCTCACTCCATGATTGTTGAGAAAGTGCTTTCTCATTATAATCAAATTAAATCAAACCACCGACTGTCAGCTTCAGATGAGACCATGAACTCGAGATTGTTTGTGGCCCTGAATGGAATGGAATGGCATTATATGATCCGAGGCCAGCTGTAGCAGAGTTCCTTCGCAAGAAAGAGAGGCGTTACCGCGAACCTGATCTCACCTTGTACTCCGACAGAGATTTCGTTCGGAAGTTTTTTCGTAAAAATGGCGGTTTGTGATCTTATAATCATATCTATTTAATAGACGAATTGTGATCGACGGGTTGTGACTCACTCATACCAAAACATTTGCAATAAAAAAAGTAGTCCCAGAAATTGTTGTTATTTTTCATATCCAACTTATTATTTTTTCATATCCAACTTATTATACAGGGTGATTCGCATAAGGTGTGACAAAAAGATAGGGTGTGTAGGTTGGACCTAGACAAGCAAAAAATCGTATGGGAGGGGGGGGGTCCATTTTCCCCCGTTTAGGCGGGAGGGGCAATTTAAGAAAAAAATCACTAAAAATGGACAAAAAATTATTTAAAAATAACGGTAATACCTACAGAGTCGTGCTATAGCATTTTGAAAAGCCAAAAACTAATACATTAATTTAAATTTAAAAATAAGTTTTTCAAATAAATGGTTTTTGAAATATTAATTTTCAAAGTCAAAATTTTGAAAAAAAACATGATTTTTTTTTAAAACCACTTTTTTCCAAATTTTACGTGATTAAGTAGTATTTTTCTGGCTTATTTTCAATGCTCTTATTTATTTTTGATCAAACACAAAAAACCGGATGTCAAAATAACCTGTAGTTTTTGAGAAAACCAAAAATTACAAAAACTACTTTTTTCAAATTTTTTTTTTAAGTTTTGTTTTTCGTTATTGGATTCTTAAGTGAACTTACGAAATAAAAGATGAATTTTCTCTTTACATTTTTTATTGAGAATTCACTTAAAAATCCAATAACGAAAAAAAAACTTTAAAAAAAAAAAATTGAAAAAAGTAGTTTTTGTAATTTTTGGTTTTCTCAAAAACTACAGGTTATTTTGACATCCGGTTTTTTGTGTTTGATCAAAAATAAATAAGAGCATTGAAAATAAGCCAGAAAAATACTAGTTAGTTACGTAAAATTTGGAAAAAAAGTGGTTTTAAAAAAAAATCATGTTTTTTTTCAAAATTTTGACTTTGAAAATTAATATTTCAAAAACCATTTATTTGAAAAACTTATTTTTAAATTTAAATTAATGTATTAGTTTTTGGCTTTTCAAAATGCTATAGCACGACTCTGTAGGTATTACCGTTATTTTTAAATAATTTTTTGTCCATTTTTAGTGATTTTTTTCTTAAATTGCCCCTCCCGCCTAAACGGGGGAAAATGGACCCCCCCCCTCCCATACGATTTTTTGCTTGTCTAGGTCCAACCTACACACCCTATCTTTTTGTCACACCTTATGCGAATCACCCTGTATACTTGCCCATAAATTTTTAATTATATGCTGAGAAAAATCCTCGAGCACGTGCAGAATTTATAGAATTTATATATCTAACGGAAGTCGTGAGTATGTTTTTTTCCATATATAAATCCTCATTGACAGTATATTTGATGAACTGTCATTCATTCGTTGACAAATTTCTTTGATTAGCACCTAAAAACTTCATTAGAATTAGCAAGTTATATATTTTTTGACATTTTGGGGAAATCATGTACCTATGTTCAGAAAATTTCTGACATTATTTCAGTTAGGTGTTGTTCACGCATTTTCGAAAATTGGTTGTGGCCAGATTATGATTACTACGTGGCCACGGCGGACTACTTTTCGTTCGTGTTACTTAAAAGATGCCCTGCCAGATTATAATATGACAAGTTGATGTTCCTGGCTTGCTCTCACGCACAGGTATTAACTTATACCGGGAAGGCTCATACCAATTGCACATCTTGTGCAATTACTTCATTGCCCTCGTCATAGAACTAAATATGGATTGAATGAGTCAAATTCAAAAGATTTTCATGTTAGTAAAACTATCTTAAAGTCCTTAATTCCAACTGGACTATTTTTGTTATATTGTGTGTTCTTGATTTATAGCTGTCATATTAAGTATTTAAATATTTTCGTGTCCTCAATGTCTCAGGGCCACTTATATTAAACCTCGTGGTTTTCAATCGACTTTGTTATCAGATAGTTTCATTATATTTTACAGTCAGCTACCCATAACTCGCTCAAGCTCAATAATCTTCAAAGTTTGGGACATTAGTTTACTCGATTGGTAGTTTTCGCAACTTTGCGTGTCTCCCTTCTCTTTGTACATTGGTAAAGAAATCAACTTTGTCTACATTGCTTAAGGAGACTTTTCAGCTTGGAGATCGAAACACGATGTCTCCCGTCTTTTCTAAAACTCATATGGTATCTCATCCGTTCCAGCACCTTTTGGCAGCTCTTCACTCTTCACTGCCTCACTAACCTCTGCATCTGCGATGTCGAGTATTTCTGTTGAGTTAAGTTCAAAAGGTTATCACAATACTCTTGCCTCCTGTGCAGAAATTTTTCGTCATCCGCAAGAAGCTGTCTTTGTGAATCGTTAAAGAACTTCGGTGGGCGAATCTTCTGAGCACTTCTATTTCTTTGAGCGGATATTTTGAAGATGGTTATACGTTATACCCCCTAATTCAAGTCATAGTTCCTGAGTATCATAGATACTCATCCTCATATTGCGAGCAGTGCAGAAGGATCACGAACCAAAAACTTCCAATATCGAGTACCACAACTTCTTGCGTGACGTACATTTTACTAATGGCGTGTGTTGATGCTATAAATTAGATCACTGTAGGACCCAGCAACCCCGTTCATGTTAGCTAATCCTCAATAATATTATTAGTGCGAAAGCAACTCTGTCTGTCCGTTTTTCTTCGTTACCATCTCCCGCCCAAACTACAGAACTGATTTAAATGAAATTTTGTATAGAGATAGTCTAAAATCTGAGGATGAACTTCATCCCTATATTCCTGGGAACCTAGAAACTACTACTACACTATCCTTGAGTAGAGTCCGGTATGAAAAGGTATCGCGAACGGGAAACTGGAAACTCTTAGGTTATCTTCAGCTTTAGCTAGCGGATGATTCTGACAATTTTTGGTTTTGAGATGATTTTGTGTGAACAGGGCTTTGAATCCTGCAAGCACGGTAGTTTTTTTCTATCAATTTTTGCTTAGAGAGATTTCTTGTAGCTTCACAGACTGCAGGTACTTCTAGTTGAAAAGCGCTGCAAAACTCATTATTGATCTAAATAAACTTATGCGAAATGAAGTGCAAACTTTCGCTGTGCATACCTATGTTGGAAGAGTAGGTTTTCTGTGTTAGGTATATATTATAGGTAGTGCCTAGACATTTTTTAAACATTTTTTTTAACGAATCTAGCATCGAACATATTGCAAACCACCCGCACGATTAGAAGAAAATTACTTTCGACATTAATGGTTCCACCTCCAACACTCGCTGTTCAACATAGCGAAAGAATAATTATTGTCCACTTTCTAAAGAAAACAATTGAAAAGACCTGCAGCCAGTCAATTTACTCAACCCTGTCAATTATCCTTTCACCCAAATCTTCTCCGTATCGGAAATCAAACATCTTTCACCGCTATAATTATATAGAGGCTCGCATTTTGACGTCCACCCTTCTGTCGTTCAATCAGGCAGCCTTCCTCAGTATATGAAAAAGAAAGGAAGTTGGGTCTTAAACTGGTATGTGGTATCCTTAGTTCCTTCCCAGAATCACCTTCTCCTTAAAATGCAGTCTGCGCGCCACAACAAACCAGTCTCTAATTGCGTATACGATAGCTCAAGATCCTGTATTAAAAACATCTTTTCATGGATTTATTGCACTCTACAAATTGAAAGTTAATGCAAGGAAGAAGAAAAAAAACGATAGGAACTGCCTTATAGCCTAAATCATGCAACCAGCATCAACTAAAGTATCTAGGACCCGTTGCGCATACCTATATCCCTTGCATTATGAAAGTATTTGTATCGCATGCAACGAATATAATATGTTCGTGTTGTGTAGTCTGCAAAAAAGGTGAAAAAGAAATAAAAAAAAACAATACAAAAGGGTGTTGAATAACTGGGCAGGGCAGTGACCAGTGTCCATATGCACAGAATTGATGGCAGCATGCTGTGAGTCTCACTGTATCTATTCTTTTATGCATCCCTTCTCAAAAGTACCCTTTTGTGCCGACTTTGTTGTCGTACAGTATCGATTGGTATTATCTGGCTATCGGATCGGTCAGTTTTTGTGCAACGCAAAGCAAAATGATGGAAAGGATAACATTGCGTTGCACACTTCTTTTTTTTTTTGAGAGAAGTTAGAAACGGGCAGGAACTTCATTTATTTTCCTGCTTAATCAACGACCTGGTGGCTAGTTTTCCATTTACACAACCTTACAAGGTCATCTTAACCGATGTGTAGGATGCAGTTATAACAACACCTATATCTCCATCAAGGCAAGTAGGTTTTGCGGCTGTTACCTACTCATTTTCTTCTCCATCTTCGTAAACGACGCCCCAAGCATTACGTTCTGGAAAAGGGTAAGGTAAAGCTCTTCCTGTTATTTGCCTCCTATTAGTGATACCGCGTTATGGTATGGGACTTTAACTTTGCTAACTTGATTCAACATAGTCCCATCCTGCCCAAAAGTCGCAAGTCATAACGTTTTGATCTGGTCACATAACAATTTGAGTATTGAGTGAAAAGTTGTGACTTGACTGGATCGTTGTGAGGTTTTAAAAATGCCGTCTTTCAATACTTGAAGCGCGAGTGAACTAGAAAAAAAAAACTCATATAAAAAAGCTGCGTACTCTCTTTTGAAGCCATGCATGTACTTTACAACCAACTTTCAATCAAAGACCCCACGGGTATGTTGTGGTTTTATGGATTCGTTTCCTATGTTACCTTGATGATTTCGATCGAGACCGAAACGAAACTCTACTAAATTCTGTTCAAGATTTAATTGTTCAAGATTTAATTGTTTATCGCCGTATTTTATGGAATTGATAGATACAAAAAATGGGTACATTCCACATGAATTTTAAATAGCTCATCTAAACTTCCTTGGTATATACCGACAGAATAAAGCTATTGAATTAGAGTTTCAACTTATCTAATGTCATTTCCATTGGACAAATAGAACCCTCCAGGAATCAGGAGCATTCTCATACCGTTCTATTGGTGCAACAAGATTCGCTTCTCATGACTCTGAGAAGTGACAGCCACTTCTCGATTCGAAGTGAGAATCAACTGAAGAAGCACTAACACATGTTACTCAAATGTCAAAAAGAATAATTTTTCAGTGATTTTTTTCACGTTAAACTGAATAAAAACGACTTTAGGTGTTCCATTGGTTTTAAAAATGAGTGCTTCCCCGAGTGAAACCAACGACATAATACTTAACAATTTGTAACGTGCGCTTAGTTCGCAAAAATAAAACTCTACCTTTCAATTTAATTCTACCACTTTATTCAGTATCTACTTTCGATATACACTTTATCGAACTCAACTCAATTACGTTTATCCAATATTCACACTATCACTTTCTAAATAAAACTGACTTCTGGTTGCGTCAGCTCCCTCTTTATATAGGAAAGTGAACCATCGAGAGATTTCTAGTAGTTTTTCTATGAACCATGATGTCTAGACAAGTTCCCCTCCCGGTATTTCTGCACACATACACACTCACTCACAAAAGACGTCTTCTTTTAAACCACTCCATTATAGTGCTCCCAGATGTGTTTTTCGGTGGAACGTTTTCGATTAGGAAATTGGTATTAATGTTGGGTGTACATTACACTGCCCCCTCCTTAAGATTGTTCGTCCCGAATAATTTCATTTGCGGCCTCCCCACTATATCGATGCAGCCGGTCACAATGCACTACTTTTAACTTGCCTCTTAGTCCTCTTTGGATGTGGTAGACCACGTCGTTAATCCTCGTGACAACAGTATAAGGACCTTCCCAGTTCTGCTGAAGTTTCGGTGACAATCCCTTTTGACGATGAGGATTATAAAGCCACACACGATCTCCTGCTCGGAATCCTGCCGTTGTCGCTTTTGTGTCGTACCGTGTCTTCATCCGGTCGCTGTAGGTTTTCATCCGTTCCCTTGTTCTTTTATGGATGTCAGCGAGTCTCTCCTTGAGGTCGTCCACATACTCGTTTGTGTCCTGTGGCTCCTCGGTGGGGCATCCAAATTTAAGTTCGCTGGGCAGCCGCATGGTTTTCCCGAACAGGATGTCAGATGGTGTTTGTCCTGTCGAGCTATGTACTGCATTTCTATAGGCCATCAGGAATAGCGGTACGTGCCTATCCCAGTCTCTTTGGTAGTCGCCTACGACCTTGGTGAGGTGTTCTTTCAAGGTTCGGTTGAATCTTTCAACCATCCCATCAGATTGTGGATGAAGCGGTGTGGTTCTTGTCTTCTTAATGCCTAGTAGTCCGCACACTCCTTGGAAGATGTTTGACTCAAAGTTCCTCCCTTGGTCGGAATGGAGTTCCATAGGCACACCAAACCTACTTACCCAGTTAAACACAATCTGGTCGACCACCGTTTTGGCTTCTTGATTTGGGATGGCATACGCCTCAGGCCACTTACTAAAATAGTCCATCACGACCAGAATGTACTTGTTTCCAGCGTTGGTCTCTGGAAAAGGCCCAGCCACATCTACTGCAATCCTCTCAAAAGGCGATCCAACGTTGTACTGATGCATCTTACCTTGAATCTTCCTACCAGGTCCTTTGGTTGCAGCACACTTGTCACATGTTCGGCACCACTTCTCCACGTCATCTCTAGCATGTAACCAGTAGAACCGATGTCGCACCTTCTCCAGTGTTTTGTTTACTCCCAGGTGGCCTCCAGAAGGTCCGTCGTGCATCTCCCGAAGAACTTCTCTGACTTTCGATTGCGGTACGATCAGCTGCATCACATGTGACTTACCGTCAGCGGATTCCCATCTTCGCCTGAGGACACCTTCTTGCACATATAGTGAGTCCCACTGTGCCCAATAGGCTTTGAGAACTGGACTCCTGTCAGAAATGTCTCCCCATTCCGGTTTCTCTTCATTTTCTTTCCATGCGAGAATGGGTTTGATATCTGGATCTTCCTGTTGAGCAGTCCTCACTTCCTCATTGCTCCATCCGCTTATTGGATCAGCTCTTAGTCGCTGAGCGGTAATGATTTCTTTGTCTTCTTGCCGCCTGCAATGCTTGCAATCCACTTTGCAAGGTTTTCGGGATAATGCATCGGCGTTTGAGTGCAGCTTTCCTCTGCGGTGTTGGATCTGGTACTCATAGATCTGCAATCTTTCTATCCACCTTGCGACTTGACCTTCTGGATTTTTGAAGTTCAAAAGCCAGCTCAGAGCACCGTGGTCTGTCCGCAGAAGGAATTTCTGTCCATAGATGTACTTATGGAATTGCTTTGTTGCCAAGATAAGAGCTAGCAGTTCCCTTCTGGTCACGCAGTAGTTTCTTTCGGGCTTCGAGAGGACCTTGCTGTAATATGCCACCACTTTCTCTTCGCCATCATGCACTTGGGATAGTACCGCCCCGATTCCAACGTTGCTTGCATCTGCGTCGACGATGAATGTTTTGCCAGGTGTTGGATGTGCCAGCACTGGAGCGTTAAAGAGGCGGTATTTGAGTTCCTGGAAAGATTTCTCACACTCACCTGACCATTTAAACTGCTTCCCCTTTTCGGTGAGCTGATGCAAACTCTTTGCAACTCCAGCAAAGTTCTTAACAAAACGTCGGTAATATGTGGCAAGTTCCAGAAAACTTCGGAGTTGATGTTTGTCCTGTGGTGTTGGCCAATTTTAGTTTTCAGGATCAGTCTTTACTCCTTGGGATGAGATGATGTGTCCCAAATACTTGACTTCGGTTTTGAAAAGTGCGCATTTTTCTGGATTCAGTTTAAGGTTAGCCTCTCGAAGTCTCTGAAACACGGCTTTTAGGTTCTTTCAATGTTGGTCAAATGTTTTCCCGTAAACAATGACATCGTCCAAGTAGACTAGGCACGCTTTCCACGTCAGTCCTTGAAGAACGCACTCCATCAAACGCTCGAATGTTGCCGGAGCGTTACATAACCCAAACGGCATAACTTTAAACTGCCAGAGCCCATTACCTGTAGAAAACGCCGTCTTTTCCCGATCATCAGGGTGGATGTCAACTTGCCAATATCCGCTCTTTAAGTCCAGCGTCGAGAACCACTGCGCTCCCTCCATGGCATCCAGGGTATCACTGATTCTCGGCAGGGGATAGCTGTCCTTCTTAGTTACATCATTCAGCCTTCGGTAGTCCACACAAAAACGAGTGCTTCCGTCTTTCTTTTTCACTAGCACCACTGGTGACGCCCAAGGACTTTTGGAATTTTCGATAAGACCGTCCTTTTTCATTGCTGTTATCATTTCCTCAACCTCACCTTGTTTGGCCAGTGGAAGACGTCTTGCAGGTTGACGAATCGGTCTTGCATCTCCTGTGTTGATGCGATGCTGCACCAACTGTGTCCTACCATATTGCCCCTTTTGCGATGCGAAGATATCAGTGTACTCTTGTAGGAGACTTTCAGCCATCCTTGTTTGTTGGTGATCAAGGTTGGATGAATTCAGTATTTTAGCTCTGATGGTTTCGAGCTCCTCCGGAGTTATAGGTTTTCTCGGAGCTTCGTCTGTGATCTTCGTAATTGCTGCAACCGATTCGCAACGTCCAACGACTTCTCCTTTCTTCAACCTTACATCGTACGGTCTGGTGTTTAGTAATCGTACGGGGACCATTTTGTTTTTCGGTGCTACCAGTGTTTTCCCAATGATGACGCTTTGGGAGGAACACTCTGGGTCTGGTTCCACCATGAGGTATCGAAGGCTTCCAAACTCACCCTTCAGTTTCGTCCAAACGAACACTTCAGAAGAAGGAGGCAGAAGAAGATCTTCCCTGATGACAGTTCTCAGTGTCGACGTACTTTCGTTCGAATAAGTCATTGGAAGTTCCTTATTTTGGTACTTCAAAACCTGATTACCGATGTCCAAAATAACTCCGTGCTGTTTCATAAAGTCGATTCCAATGATGCACTCGTCACATATATCTGCCACCAGGAATTGATGAGTAAACACTAAGTCGGCCAGTCGGATCTTAAGACACACTTCTCCATATACTCTTGCTGCTTCTCCCGTTGCGGTTCTTAGACGGTAGCTATTGGTGTTATGAAGCCACGTCGTCTTTACCAGGTCTCGACGTACTATGGAGGCTGTGGCACCGGTGTCAATGGTAGCCACATGTTTGTTCCCGTTAATAGTAGTCTCCACAGTCAGACTTTTGTTGTCTCGTTTGGTCTGAGAGACCTGGATGGTGGTTCTGGGGCCATCGATACAAGAAACCAGCCTCTGCCCCTCGAAGTTGGTTCTTACTCGTTTCCCTGATGGGAAACGGGCTGATAGGCAACGCTGGTGTTGTTGTTACCTTGCTCTAGGTTGGATCTCTTGCTTCCACAATGTTGACAACCTGCTTTGTTTGGTGGTAGTCGGCATTGACGCTGTAAGTGCCCGGTCTTGTTGCAGTTCCAACATCTTGCTAGTCCGCTCCGGTTCTTTTGTATTTCAGCTCTTTGGCACGAGCATTCTTCGACTATGGCCTCTCTAAGTCGATGTACTCCCTGAGAAGCCTGTTCTGCTGCTTCAATTGTCAATGCGAATGCTAAAGTTTCGGAAAGAGTACGTGTTCTAGCAGTTCGCACAGACCTCTGAAGATGTATATCGGAAATGGCACGAACGAAGGACTCAACAGCGAGCTGGTTGATGATTTCTTCTCCAGCATCCGGGTATGCCAGGTGAACCAGTCTTTCGACGTCTGCTTGGAGCTGCTGTAGACTTTCACCCCTTTTCTGGACTCTGCTATTGAGTTGGACTCGGAAGACTTCTTTCAAGTGGCTATCTCCAAAGCGTTTATCTATAGCTGCCACGAGAGAACTGAAATCGCCGCTCTTACCAGCTGGAACTGTTTGAAGTAATTCAGCTGCTGGTCCTCTAAGAGCAAGAGTCAGTGCAATGTACTTGTCTTCGTCATCCCAGCCATTTGTTGTCGCGGCTGCCTCAAATTGTCTCTTGTAGACTGGCCAAGAAGACTGTCCATCAAATGTTGGGGGTTTCATCTCCTTTTTCCTTGCAAACTCTCCAGCAGATTCTCGAATTTTTATTTTCCGGATCTGGTCTAATTCCTTGGTGAGAACATCACATCGACTTTCTACGCCTTCGAAACGATTCTCTACAACAGAAAGCTGTTCGTCAATGGCACATACATTTTTCTCAATGTTGCCCAATTTGCCTTCTAGAATGTTTTTCTGACCTTCCAAAACATTCTGTTGCGCCTCAAGTCTTTCGAGAATATTCTGTTGTTCTTTCTTTTGTTCGTTGCGTTGTTCTTCAATTAGCTTCTTTTGCTCGTTTCGTTGCTCTTCCAGACGTCCGAGAATATTCTGCTGTTGCTTGTTTTGTTCTAATAAAATCTTCATTATACTAGAAAAATCTACACTTTCATTTACTTCCTCTTCTTCCACTTCTATTTCAAAAACAAAAGTGTTTACGTCTTCCCTTTGCTGTTCCAAATAGTTACGCAAGCGCAGGACGAGCTCATTTTTCGATCCCGCTCTAGAAAGATTTCGCTTACCTAACTCACTTTTAAGCTCAATGCAGTTGAGCTCTTCTAACAACTTACCCATTTTCACTGTATATAATTATTATTTTTCTTTTTACTTTTTTTTTTTTTACACTTTACTAGTCAAATAAGTTTTATTTACACTTCTGACACCAATGTAACGTGCGCTTAGTTCGCAAAAATAAAACTCTACCTTTCAATTTAATTCTACCACTTTATTCAGTATCTACTTTCGATATACACTTTATCGAACTCAACTCAATTACGTTTATCGAATATTCACACTATCACTTTCTAAATAAAACTGACTTCTGGTTGCGTCAGCTCCCTCTTTATATAGGAAAGTGAACCATCGAGAGATTTCTAGTAGTTTTTCTATGAACCATGATGTCTAGACAAGTTCCCCTCCCGGTATTTCTGCACACATACACACTCACTCACAAAAGACGTCTTCTTTTAAACCACTCCATTATAGTGCTCCCAGATGTGTTTTTCGGTGGAACGTTTTCGATTAGGAAATTGGTATTAATGTTGGGTGTACATTACAAATTGATAACAATTTTTTTGTTAAAAAAAAGAACTGAATTGTCAGGATCAGGAGCTTACGCATAAAAACTAAGCTTTAAGAAAAACATCAGCGTATACGGTTTTAGTAGATGACACATCAAATTTCGGTAACATTCTAAACATATTAGAATGTTATGCAATAAATTAGGACAAAATTTAATTGATTCCATGTTAAATTCAATTTAAAATTGATTCAAATACACAAAATTTCTGTGTATCTAAAAATAATTCAAGCAGGGGCCGAATTACCGCACATGTGATCGAGTAATTCTTGACTGAATTATTTACTCGTATTTTTGGCATTGATTCTCACGTTATCGAACACTTTAGTACCACAATTTGCTGTGCTTAATGCCCTTCTCAACCCTCTAACCACTTCGAAAGTGATCCAGGAATGCAAGAGCTCTCTAAATGCGATCGGAAGATTAAATTCCTTGAGGTGGGTTCCGAAACATCACGCCATAACTTGAAATTAGATTGCCGATAAACTTGCTAGGCACAGGCAAGGATCTTAGACAGTCTTTTCAGGACCTGAATCGTCGCTATAGGTCTGCCAGCGTACTCAGTGGGGGCTTCAATCAACGATTGGATCTGTGAAGAGCACAACCGTAAATGGCATGCCTCCATTGGATGCAGACAGACCAAACGTATGCTCCCCAACGTTAGTTAGAAGACTGGAACATTTTTGCTAGCTCATAGGAGAAAAGACTGTAGAAGACTTATTCTGGTTGCCAGCGGGCACTCCTCTTTTGCCAAGTATTTAAACGTGTTAGGTTTAAGTGATACCACACTCTGTGAATCTTGTGGAGAAGATGAGGACACCGCAGAGCACTTCCTCTGTGAATATCCTGCTTTTTCTCGCATGAGGTTACAGATACTCGGCGTAGACATGGTGAGAGCTGGTAACTTAAGCTCCTTATCATGGCAGCGTTTTTTGGCTTTTTTCACCACCCCCGTTTTTTATTGCAGATTTGGAAGGAGCGCAAAATAAAATAAAATACATGTTTTTTCGTGAAATTTTGCGCTTTTTCAAATCTGCAATAAAAAATGGGGGTTTCCATTTGAAAAATCGATTTTTGGGTCGCTGGGGCTTCAAGGTTACGTCCAAGGTCAAATTCATATTTCCAGAGGTTTCCATAGTTTTGTCGCACCCTGTATATTGTTTCACTACTTCCTCAATATGGGTATGAAATGAAAGAGCTTGATAAGCAGAACTGAGCTCATTATGAAATAATATGGAAGTAAAAAATTGTAAATGTTAGGTTCATTTCCATAACCTTTTCAAAATAGATAAATAAGATATAGAATAAGTACTAAAAGCTAAAAAGTACCTATGTCTTTTGATCCTATAGGAACCAGTCATCGCACCACTCTCCTCATCAATGTAGGACATTGGTCAGACAAAATAGTCCACAGTTTTATCGTTATAAATGCTGTTTCCTGTTTACATATCAACCTACCCAACGAATCCAATTTTCAATCAATTTTTTTTTTTTATTCATTTCAATTCTTGTTCTAGATCCATTTGAAACAACTCACTAAACAGAGCAATTGATGCTTTGTACTCAGAATATCTATCTGTCAATACGTTCGAAGCTGGATATAAGCTTAAGTAAGTGAATATGGAATCAATTCTTTATTTCTGGACTTCAAAACAGGATTTGAGATCGTTCACTGTTCACT
Organism: Melanostoma mellinum; assembly: GCA_914767635.1. NCBI lineage: Eukaryota > Metazoa > Arthropoda > Insecta > Diptera > Syrphidae > Melanostoma > Melanostoma mellinum. Next base: position 60,997,139 of record OU612060.1, read on the forward strand.
GTGTGTGGTATGTGTGTGTGTGTGATGTCCTTCCTCTTCGTTTTCAATGGTGAAAACTAAAAACCATATTCTATTCGAATTTCAGAGTCTGTAGTACTAGGTACTTAAGATGACGAATTATATCACTGATAGATTTCGTGATATAAAGCATCTAATCGAAAGCAAATATGAATTGCAACTTTTTACCGATTTTTTATCCATCCAATAATATTTTCACAATTTTTAGCACCCTCTGCCAACGAACACAAGAAACACTTTTTATCTGTTGCACACACCACCCAATGCGATGAGAACTTTCAGATGTTAACATATTCTGTTCACTACTCTTAGTTTGTTAGTGAGTGAATAGAGAGCGCTGTTATGTAGGTTAATTGTGACGCCCGTCAGATGTGGAACTGGTGCTTGTCTGTGCTGGTATGGTTGTGTAAGAAAAAAAATTTAGCTGTGGATGTTGTATGTGGATGGTATTTTTGTGAATGCTTTAATGGTTGTGGATGGTACTTTCATCAATTACTACCGAGTTTTTATTGGGAATCTATTCACTTATATTCACTTAAGCAAAACATCGCACATGGAAAAACAACAACCCCCAATGAATAGCGTAAGTGAACAAAAATAACTCACTTACATAAGTGAACAACAGGGATGGTTGGTAAATGGAGTTTGTGAAAGTGAACTTGGTAAGTGAATATAGCCATATAAAGCGATTTATTGAGACTCGCAAGTGAAGTGAATATAAGTGAATATAGAAATTCCCAATAAAACTCGGCTAATATGCAAAACAACAGACTTTTTATCATTTAGCACATTACGCTTTTATATTGCTAACACATTTACGAAGTAAAGCTGCCCTAGCAAAAAACAATTATAGGCGTGTTTTTTTTTATGCTAGTATATAGTACAGTAAAAATTTCCCTTGGGGAACAACAACAAATCATTTTACTGTCGTAATTTTCCACAGTGAAAACAGGGATGGCATTGCTGTGGATTGATAGTTTCCAGCTTTGAAAATAAGATGGCACCACCAATGATTTCAGTTCATCAAAGCTTTTTCGAAAGGACGTGTTCAAAAAAAATGTGGTATTTGCAAGGAAATTTTTTCTCTCGATTAAAAATTAAAGAAATAAAAACTATATTCATATTGAATTTTCGCCCTGTTTCTTACCTGGTGGTGTATATAATACAGGATTTTGCACTAGTTCTTTTTTGCAGAAGCTAATAGCCTTTCTCATGGAATTATTTGACTAAAAAATATAGCCCAATGCAAGAAAAAAACAAATCAAACAAACAAACGAAGCAGTAAAAAATGGTCAAAAGGGAAAGATATATGTATGAAAATTAAACATTCTTCAATAGAAATTCAAGTTTGGGACTAACAGTACGTATTTCAACTTAGTTTAATTTGGGTTGTGTTTATTTGTGCGGTAACATTATAGTTCAATTTCACGGTTTTGTAAATAGAATCAACTTATTTTCTTTCTAAACCTATCGAAAAGACTGGTCAATAGTGTAACGTGAACCCAACATTTTATACCAATTTCCTAATCGAAAAACGTTCAACCGAAAACACAACTGGCAACACTTTAATGGAATGGTATAAATGACAGGCGTTGCTTGTAAGCCAGTGTGTGTGAGTGTAGAAAGACAGACAGACAGAGAGTAGACAGCAAATGTGGAGACAATGTAGAAGTTACTGGAGAGTTCTAGATGGCATGTCATTCGATATAAATAGCCCGCCCGAGGCAACCAGAGGGAGTCTTGTTTATAGAGTGATAAAGTTAAGAGTAAATACAAGTGATAGTCCAAAAGTCGAGTTGAGTTCAAATAAAGTGTATATCGAAAGTAGATACTGAATAAAGTGGTAGAATTAAATTGAAAGGTAGAGTTTTATTTTTGCGAACTAAGCGCACGTTACATTGGTGTCAGAAGTGTAAATAAAACTTATTTGACTAGTAAAGTGTAAAAAAAAAAAAAAAGTAAAAAGAAAAATAATAATTATATACAGTGAAAATAGGTAAGTTTTTAGAAGAGCTCAACTGCATTGAGCTTAAAAGTGAGTTAGGTAAGCGAAGTCTTTCTAGAGCGGGATCGAAAAATGAGCTCGTCCTGCGCTTGCGTAACTATTTGGAACAGCAAGGGGAAGACGTGAACACTTTTGTTTTTGAAACAGAAGTGGAGGAAGAGGAAGCAAGTGAAGTGTAGATTTTTCTAGTATAATGAAGCTTTTATTAGAACAAAAGACAGAACAGCAGAAGGTTCTCGGACGTCTGGAAGAACAAAGAAACGATCAAAAGAAGGAACAACAGAATGTTCTCGAACAACTTGAAGCACAACGAAACGAGCAAAAGAAGCTGATTGAAGAACAACGAAACGAACAAAAGAAGGAACAGCAGAATGTTCTCGAAAGACTCGAAGTACAACAAAAGAATCTGGAAGAGCAACGAAACGAACAAAAGAAAGAACAACAGAATATTCTCGAAAGACTTGAGGCGCAACAGAATGTTTTGGAAGGTCAGAAAAACATTCTAGAAGGAAAATTGGGTAATATTGAGAAAAATGTATGTGCCCTTGACGAACGAGTTGAAGGTGTGGAAAAACAGCTTTCTGTTGTTGAGAATCGTTTGGAAAGCCGATGCGATAACCAGTTCTCTGTTTTGTCCAAGGAATTAGACCATATCCGGAAAATAAAAATTCGAGAATCTGCTGGAGAGTTTGCAAGGAAAAAGGAGATGAAACCCCCAACATTTGATGGACAGTCTTCTTGGCCAGTCTACAAGAGACAATTTGAGGCAGCCGCGACAACAAATGGCTGGGATGACGAAGACAAGTACATTGCACTGACTCTTGCTCTTAGAGGACCAGCAGCTGAATTACTTCAAACAGTTCCAGCTGGTAAGAGCGGCGATTTCAGTTCTCTCGTGGCAGCTATAGATAAACGCTTTGGAGATAGCCACTTGAAAGAAGTCTTCCGAGTCCAACTCAATAACAGAGTCCAGAAAAGGGGTGAAAGTCTACAGCAGCTCCAAGCAGACGTCGAAAGACTGGTTCACCTGGCATACCCGGATGCTGGAGAAGAAATCATCAACCAGCTCGCTGTTGAGTCCTTCGTTCGTGCCATTTCCGATATACATCTTCAGAGGTCTGTGCGAACTGCTAGAACACGTACTCTTTCCGAAACTTTAGCATTCGCATTGACAATTGAAGCAGCAGAACAGGCTTCTCAGGGAGTACATCGACTTAGAGAGGCCATAGTCGAAGAATGCTCGTGCCAAAGAGCTGAAATACAAAAGAACCGGAGCGGACTAGCAAGATGTTGGAACTGCAACAAGACCGGGCACTTACAGCGTCAATGCCGACTACCACCAAACAAAGCAGGTTGTCAACATTGTGGAAGCAAGAGATCCAACCTAGAGCAAGGTAACAACAACACCAGCGTTGCCTATCAGCCCGTTTCCCATCAGGGAAACGAGTAAGAACCAACTTCGAGGGGCAGAGGCTGGTTTCTTGTATCGATGGCCCCAGAACCACCATCCAGGTCTCTCAGACCAAACGAGACAACAAAAGTCTGACTGTGGAGACTACTATTAACGGGAACAAACATGTGGCTACCATTGACACCGGTGCCACAGCCTCCATAGTACGTCGAGACCTGGTAAAGACGACGTGGCTTCATAACACCAATAGCTACCGTCTAAGAACCGCAACGGGAGAAGCAGCAAGAGTATATGGAGAAGTGTGTCTTAAGATCCGACTGGCCGACTTAGTGTTTACTCATCAATTCCTGGTGGCAGATATATGTGACGAGTGCATCATTGGAATCGACTTTATGAAACAGCACGGAGTTATTTTGGACATCGGTAATCAGGTTTTGAAGTACCAAAATAAGGAACTTCCAATGACTTATTCGAACGAAAGTACGTCGACACTGAGAACTGTCATCAGGGAAGATCTTCTTCTGCCTCCTTCTTCTGAAGTGTTCGTTTGGACGAAACTGAAGGGTGAGTTTGGAAGCCTTCGATACCTCATGGTGGAACCAGACCCAGAGTGTTCCTCCCAAAGCGTCATCATTGGGAAAACACTGGTAGCACCGAAAAACAAAATGGTCCCCGTACGATTACTAAACACCAGACCGTACGATGTAAGGTTGAAGAAAGGAGAAGTCGTTGGACGTTGCGAATCGGTTGCAGCAATTACGAAGATCACAGACGAAGCTCCGAGAAAACCTATAACTCCGGAGGAGCTCGAAACCATCAGAGCTAAAATACTGAATTCATCCAACCTTGATCACCAACAAACAAGGATGGCTGAAAGTCTCCTACAAGAGTACACTGATATCTTCGCATCGCAAAAGGGGCAATATGGTAGGACACAGTTGGTGCAGCATCGCATCAACACAGGAGATGCAAGACCGATTCGTCAACCTGCAAGACGTCTTCCACTGGCCAAACAAGGTGAGGTTGAGGAAATGATAACAGCAATGAAAAAGGACGGTCTTATCGAAAATTCCAAAAGTCCATGGGCGTCACCAGTGGTGCTAGTGAAAAAGAAAGACGGAAGCACTCGTTTTTGTGTGGACTACCGAAGGCTGAATGATGTAACTAAGAAGGACAGCTATCCCCTGCCGAGAATCAGTGATACCCTGGATGCCATGGAGGGAGCGCAGTGGTTCTCGACGCTGGACTTGAAGAGTGGATATTGGCAAGTTGACATCCACCCTGATGATCGGGAAAAGACGGCATTTTCTACAGGTAATGGGCTCTGGCAGTTTAAGGTTATGCCGTTTGGGCTATGCAACGCCCCGGCAACATTCGAGCGTTTGATGGAGTGTGTTCTTCAAGGACTGACGTGGAAAGCTTGCCTAGTCTACTTGGACGATGTCATTGTTTACGGGAAAACATTTGACCAACATTGTAAGAACCTTAAAGCCGTGTTTCAGAGACTTCGAGAGGCTAACCTTAAACTGAATCCAGAAAAATGTGCACTTTTCAAAACCGAAGTCAAGTATTTGGGACACATCATCTCATCCCAAGGAGTAAAGACTGATCCTGAAAAAGTTGACTCCGTCAAAAATTGGCCAACACCACAGGACAAACATCAACTCCGAAGCTTTCTGGGACTTGCCACATATTACCGACGTTTCGTTAAGAACTTCGCTGGAGTTGCAAAGAGTTTGCATCAGCTCACCGAAAAGGGGAAGCAGTTTAAATGGTCAGGTGAGTGTGAGAAATCTTTCCAGGAACTCAAATACCGCCTCTGTAACGCTCCAGTGCTGGCACATCCAACACCTGGCAAAACATTCATCGTCGACGCAGATGCAAGCAACGTTGGAATCGGGGCGGTATTATCCCAAGTGCATGATGGCGAAGAGAAAGTGGTGGCATACTACAGCAAGGTCCTATCGAAACCCGAAAGGAACTACTGCGTGACCAGAAGGGAACTGCTAGCTCTTATCTTGGCAACAAAGCACTTCCATAAGTACATCTATGGACAGAAATTCCTTCTGCGGACAGACCACGGTGCTCTGAGCTGGCTGTTGAACTTCAAAAATCCAGAAGGTCAAGTCGCAAGGTGGATAGAAAGATTGCAGACCTATGACTACCAGATCCAACACCGCAGAGGAAAGCTGCATTCAAACGCCGATGCATTATCACGAAGACCTTGCAAAGTGGATTGCAAGCATTGCAAGCGGCAAGAAGACAAAGAAATCTTTAACGCTCAGCGACTAAGAGCTGACCCCATAAGCGGATGGAGCAATGAGGAAGTGAGGACTGCTCAACAGGAGGATCCAGATATCGAACCCATTCTCGCATGGAAAGAAAATGAAGAGAAACCGGAATGGGGAGACATTTCTGACAGGAGTCCAGTTCTCAAAGCCTATTGGGCACAGTGGGACTCACTATATGTGCAAGAAGGTGTCCTCAGGCGAAGATGGGAATCCGCTGACGGTAAGTCACATGTGATGCAGCTGATCGTACCGCAATCGAAAGTCAGTGAAGTTCTTCGGGAGATGCACGACGGACCTTCTGGAGGCCACCTGGGAGTAAACAAAACACTGGAGAAGGTGCGACATCGGTTCTACTGGTTACATGCTAGAGATGACGTGGAGAAGTGGTGCCGAACATGTGACAAGTGTGCTGCAACCAAAGGACCTGGTAGGAAGATTCAAGGTAAGATGCATCAGTACAACGTTGGATCGCCTTTTGAGAGGATTGTGGCTGGGCCTTTTCCAGAGACCAACGCTGGAAACAAATACATTCTGGTTGTAATGGACTATTTTAGCAAGTGGCCTGAGGCGTATGCCATCCCAAATCAAGAAGCCAAAACGGTGGTCGACCAGATTGTGTTTAACTGGGTTAGTAGGTTTGGCGTGCCTATGGAACTCCATTCCGACCAAGGGAGGAACTTTGAGTCAAACATCTTCCAAGGAGTGTGCGGACTACTTGGCATTAAGAAGACGAGAACCACACCACTTCATCCACAATCTGATGGGATGGTTGAAAGATTCAACCGGACCTTGAAAGAACACCTCACCAAGGTCGTAGGCGACTACCAAAGAGACTGGGATAGGCACGTACCGCTTTTCCTGATGGCCTATAGAAGTGCAGTACATAGCTCGACAGGACAAACACCATCTGACATCCTGTTCGGGAAAACCATGCGGCTGCCCAGCGAACTTAAATTTGGATGCCCCACAGAGGAGCCACAGGACACAAACGAGTATGTGGACGACCTCAAGGAGAGACTCGCTGACATCCATAAAAGAACAAGGGAACGGATGAAAGCCTACAGCGACCGGATGAAGACACGGTACGACACAAAAGCGACAACGTCAGGATTCCAAGCAGGAGATCGTGTGTGGCTTTATAATCCTCATCGTCAAAAGGGATTGTCACCGAAACTTCAGCAAAACTGGGAAGGTCCTTATACTGTAGTCACGAGGATTAACGACGTGGTTTACCGCATCCAAAGAGGACTAAGAGGCAAGTTAAAAGTAGTTCATTGTGACAGGCTGCATCGATATAGTGGCGAGGCTGCAGATGGAATTATTCGGGACGAACAATCCTAAGGAGGGGGCAGTGTAACGTGAACCCAACATTTTATACCAATTTCCTAATCGAAAAACGTTCAACCGAAAACACAACTGGCAACACTTTAATGGAATGGTATAAATGACAGGCGTTGCTTGTAAGCCAGTGTGTGTGAGTGTAGAAAGACAGACAGACAGAGAGTAGACAGCAAATGTGGAGACAATGTAGAAGTTACTGGAGAGTTCTAGATGGCATGTCATTCAATATAAATAGCCCGCCCGAGGCAACCAGAGGGAGTCTTGTTTATAGAGTGATAAAGTTAAGAGTAAATACAAGTGATAGTCCAAAAGTCGAGTTGAGTTCAAATAAAGTGTATATCGAAAGTAGATACTGAATAAAGTGGTAGAATTAAATTGAAAGGTAGAGTTTTATTTTTGCGAACTAAGCGCACGTTACAATAGTGTAAAATTGCTTTACCACAGGTTTGGATAAAAAATAAATTGATTCTGTTTGCCATTGGAAAATCTCATCAAAGATTAGTTTTTAATATCTTTTTACATACTCCCCGAACATACCCGAAAGTTTTTTCAACAAAACAGCTGACTTTGACATAGAGCTTTCTTCACTACTGGACGATGCCTCCAAAAATAGTAAAAAAGAGCTGTAAGAGAGAATCTGATGTATTGAAAATAAGAAAAAAAATACAAATTCATATCCGGCTTTGTATCTGTATTCATTTCATAGGAAAAATAACGAAACAAACCTGGTATGAGTTTGATTTTGTTTCATCTTGAATTTCACAGGGAGCTTTGAAAAGTAGCAGCAAGCTTTGACGTTGAGCTCCATCTTGTTGCTGAAAATAGAACTGAAAATACTGTGGACAGATCGTTTTTTTTTAACTCGAATGCTGTACTATATACTAGCTTAAAAAAAAACACGCCTTATATTATGTGTTGGCAGGGTTCTACGATCAACCTTACAAGAAAACAGTCAACAGTTTCAATAAATTAAACAATTTGAACTTCGTCATAAGACGCTACTACACAGAAACATGACACAACCCCACCATTTGAAAAAAATACGTGCCAAGAGATTGCCTGTGCTCCTTCATTGCGAATTAAATTCAAACTCAGTGCAAAAAAATACTCGGTTTGACATTCAGAGCGAGTTTAGGTTTTCAGAAAACGCTCTCCGGCGACTGCAGGCCAAACCCCATCGTTTAAACGAACAAACCTTATATTTCACTTCAAAATTCAAATCGATACTCGATACTCGAAGTCACATTCAGCGGTTTTGAGAAGCAGCTGTTCAGTTAAATTTGTACCCCACTGTCTAAATTTGACATTTCTCAAATCTCGAATGCTTTTTATCAGTCACATTTGGCTCTTGTCCTTCTTATAACAATTATTTTTCAATATTACTTTCCAACTTTTCTCACTCCCTTCTTGATCTGTGCTATTAAACTAGCTTAATTACCAACTTTTTATTTTAAAATTCAAATTCAAATTCACTTATCAAAACAATGAGCAGTTTTCGTAGAAGATTAGCACGTCCTTTCATTAAGGGCACCACAACCAGCCCACAAACTGGTCAAATTATTACTGGAAGTGGGAATCCAGCATTCGATGAACTTCTTGGTTAGTATTCTTTATAATCTGTTTCATAACTTAACTCAAATCTTCTTCCATCCTGAAAGGTGGTGGCATTCCTATGAATTCTATAATACTAATCGGTGAGACCCTTTCAAGTTGCAACGCAATAAAAATGGTTATTCAATGATATTTCCTATTTCAGAGGAAGATAAGCATTGCATTTATTCCAAAGTTCTATGTAAATATTTCCTAGCTGAAGGTGTAATACAAAAACAAAAAATATTCTTGGCTTCTCTTGACGATAGCCCTGAGGAAATTTTCAAAAAGATCCCAGAGACGGTATGGAGAGACGGCGGCGAAATTAATGATTCACACCCCGAATTCGATCAGCTGTCGATGGATACTAAAAACTTACGAATTGCATGGAGATACAACGATTTGCCATACTTAAATGTAGATAAAACTGAAAGACATCATCATCATTTCAACTTGCTGAGCTACATGACAGAGCAAGAAATAGCTAAAGTCGATAAAGTGTTATGGGATGGAAGCAAAGCTAAGGACAATACTTCAGATGAAGATAATCCAAAAGCAGAATCACTCAATGAAGAGGAAGTAGAAGAAGAAGATAGCGAAGACAGCACGAGCGATTTTACATCAGTTCGTGTCATCAGTTTTTTCACCAATAAATATTTCCAAAATCTATTTGAGGATCTAGCAAAAGAATTGCGATTTAATTTTTGTCGTATTTGTATACCGTCGTTGGGCTCGCCGTTGTGGTATGATGACAACTTCGGAGAAGACTTGCTGAAATTCCTCACAGTTTTAAGGGCGTTAGTTCAAAACACCGAAAGCGCTTGTTTCATAACCATGCCAATGCATCTAATTGCTAAGAGTGTAAGTAGACTTCTCTATCTATATATCTATATAATATAAATCCTACTAATATTATAAACGTGAAAGTTTGTATGTTTGGATGTATGTTTGTTCCTCTTTCACGCAAAAACTACTGAATGGATTTCAATTAAACTTTCCAATAATATAGCTTATACATCAGAATAACACATAGGCTATATTTTATCCCTAAATTCCCACGGGAACGGGAACGTATACGGGAATTTAGAAACTACAACACCGATTTCAAAAATTTTTCCACTGTTAGAATGCTTCATTATCCCCGAGTAACATAAAAACTAATTCATCCCCATATTCCTACGGTTCCCTATATTCCCACGGGAGCAGGAACGTATACGGGAACTTTGACACTACAGCACCGATTTCAAAAATTCTTTCACCGTTAGAATGCTACACTATCCCCGAGAAACATAAAAACTAATTCATCCCCATATTCCTACGGTTCCCAAAATTCCCACGGGAGTAGGAACGTATACGGGAACTTTGACACTACAGCACCAATTTCAAAAATTCTTTCACCGTTAGAATGCTACACTATCCCCAAGAAACATAAAAACTAATTCAGCCCCATATTCCTACGGTTCCCTATATTCCCACGGGAGCAGGAACGTATACGGGAACTTTGACACTACAGCACCGATTTCAAAAATTCTTTCACCGTTAGAATGCTACACTATCCCCGAGAAACATAAAAACTAATTCATCCCCATATTCCTACGGTTCCCAAAATTCCCACGGGAGTAGGAACGTATACGGGAACTTTGACACTACAGCACCGATTTCAAAAATTCTTTCACCGTTAGAATGCTACACTATCCCCAAGAAACATAAAAACTAATTCAGCCCCATATTCCTACGGTTCCCTATATTCCCACGGGAGCAGGAACGTATACGGGAACTTTGACACTACAGCACCGATTTCAAAAATTCTTTCACCGTTAGAATGCTACACTATCCCCGAGTAACAAAAACTTTAACTCATCCCCATATTCCTACGGGAACGGTCACCATATTCCCACGGGAACGGGAGTCTTTACAGATATTGAAAATGCGAATGTAGCTATGTCGGTATGTTTTTCGTATGTCTCCCGTTCACAGAACCTGAGGAAGGACGTAGACTATATGTTTTGTCCCTATATTCCCACGGGAGCAGGAACGTATACGGGAACTTTGACACTACAGCATCGATTTTAAAAATTCTTTCACCGTTAGAATGCTACACTTTCCCCGAGTAACATAAAAACTAATTCATCCCCATATTCCTACGGTTCCCTATATTCCCACGTGAGCAGGAACGTATACGGGAACTTTGACAATACAGCACCGATTTAAAAAATTCTTTCACCGTTAGAATGCTACACTAACCCCGAGTAACATAAAAACTAATTCATCCCCATATTTCTACGGTTCCCTTTATTCCCACGGGAGCAGGAACGTATACGGGAACTTTGACACTACAGCACCGATTTCAAAAATTCTTTCACCGTTAGAATGCTACACTATCCCCGAGTTACAAAAACTTTAACTCATCCCCATATTCCTACGGGAACGGTCACCATATTCCCCCGGGAACGGGAGTCTTTACTGATATTGAAAATGCGAATGTAGCTATGTCGGTATGTTTTTCGTATGTCTCCCGTTCACAGAACCTGAGGAAGGACGTAGACTATATATTTTGTCCCTATATTCCCACGGGAGCAGGAACGTATACGGGAACTTTGACACTACCGCACCAATTTTAAAAATTCTTTCACCGTTAGAATGCTACACTTTCCCCGAGTAACATAAGAACTTATTCATCCCCATATTCCTACGGTTCCCTATATTCCCACGGGAGCAGGAACGTATACGGGAACTTTGACACTACAGCACCGATTTAAAAAATTCTTTCACCGTTAGAATGCTACACTAACCCCGAGTAACATAAAAACTAATTCATCCCCATATTTCTACGGTTCCCTATATTCCCACGGGAGCAGGAACGTATATGGGAACTTTGACACTACAGCACCGATTTCAATAATTCTTCCACCGTTAGAATGCTACACTATTCCTGTGTAACATTAACTTTAATTCATCCACATATTCCTACCGGAACGGGAGTCCTTACTAATATAACAAGTGTGAAAGGAGCTCTGTCTGTCCGTCGTTCTATGTTACCATCTCCCGCCCAAACTAATAAACCGATTTAAATGAAATTTTGTACAAGGATTGTTCAGAACCTGAGGAAGGACATAGACTATATATTTTTTCCCTATATTCCCACGGGAGCAGGAACGTATACAGCACCGATTTCAAAAATTCATCCACCGTTGGAATGCTCCATAATCCCGGAGTAACATTAACTTTAACTTATCCACATATTCCCACGAAAACGGTCACCATATTCCCACGGGAGCGGGAGTCTTTACTAATATTGAAAATGCGAATGTAGCTATGTCGGTATGTTTTTCATATGTCTCCCGTTCAAACTGCTAAACAGATTTTATTAAATTAGCTACAGAGATGGTCTAGAACATGCGGAAGGATAAAGGCTATATATCTATCCTTATATTCCCACCGGAACGGAAATGGGAATTCAAAAACTACGGTCTCAAAAGTATTTTTAACAGGGCTACAAGGTGTTGAAATAGGGGTTGAATGTTTTTTTTTGGAAATATGTTCCGCCATTTTTAAGGCTAGAAGTTTTGTTTCCTAAAAAGTTAAAAATGCTGCTGAAAGTCACTATTCCACGCTGACGAAGTCGCGGGCACAGCTAGTATATAAATAAATATGTTCTATGCCCCACATCTTTCGATAACGAATTCGATCTGGGGTGAGCTTTCTCTGGTTTTGTACTCTCTAAGTCTTCCACTTGATTGCGCCATCTAAGAAGATGCTTTCCCTTCTGCGATCTCCCTGCAATGTTGCCTTTGAGAAACCGTCTAACAGGAACGTTAATATCCATCCGCTCCGATGTTTTGGTGAGATATTTACCGACATTGACAACCCAACTTAACTTCTAGGTCGGGAGGATGGCATTCTTGATCACCATCCAAGTTGAATGGGGCATTCTACCTGACAACGGAATTTGTGTCTTCATTGCCGCAAAGCACTCTACAGAAGTGGTCTTTTCAGATCCTCAGTATGGACTGCGATTCTATCACTATGTTTCCCTACTACAGGTTTGAGGGGCTTGCCACCCTGACGTGACCTTTTTACCTTTTGGTAATACTCAATATGTTCGAACGATCGCTTCTCTTTCTGCTTCTTTTTTTGAAAATGTAGTGTTCTTCCCTTCTTTTTCCTTGTTTCTTGTCATACTAGCCGAAACAAGCCTTTGTTCTCTTTTGCATCAACATTTGTCTTGCTTTTTGTTTGGCTGCATTTGCCTGCCTGTCATCGAACCATGGGTTTCCTTTTGGGAGCCGAGTGAAGCCAAGAATATCAAATGACTGATGACTTTTTGCTATTCCTGCCACTGTTCTTCAATGCTTCACTACGTATAGGATTAAAGGATACTAAAAGGATAATAAAACAAGTGATCATATTATTTAAGAATCTCCATCGCTTTATAGAAAGCTACAAATGGTTTAAATAGTATGGTAGTTCCTCATGTTTTTATGTGGTATCACAATTTTCAGAGTGTGACAGTCATTTTTCTGACAGCGACGTTAAACCTTATCTAAGCTTATCTAAAATTGTTGACGAATTCTTTGCAGCGACATCGATAGCTGCACTTAAAGTTGATTGAGGTCACTTTCACTTGATTGCAACACCTTCTTCGATGTTCTATGTCTTTGATAGCAGTAGGTTTTTTTTTTTACTAAGGTCAAGTTGTCCTGAATGTCAAACTAAGTTCTGTTCTTAAGCCCTGAGTTTGCCCTCAACTCACCCTGAAGTAGCACTAGGTTTTTGCTGCGGCTAGTTCAGGCATGTATTGTGTGTATGTATTCGTTTATTTAGTATAAACTAAATTTACTATTTCTATTTTCTGTGGGTGAATGAGTTTGAGTTTATCTAGGGGGATGATCTCATAGTCAAGTATCTGCTTTCTAAGGCGGAAAAGTGCTGGACATTCTGTAACAAAGTGCAGAGATGTTTCTTCATTTTCGAAGCATAGTCTACATATGGGGTCCGCTACCAGCCTCATTTGATGAAGATGTTTCTTTAAAAAATAGTGGCCGGTTAGTGGCCCTGTGCAAATTTTTATAGCGTTTTCCTATTGAGGTTCAGTAGGAATTTTGATGTTTTTTTAGTATATTCTGGCAAAAAGAGTTTTAAACAGGTTTGTCCAGATGAGTTACGCCAAGCTTTATTTGATTCTTTGAGTAAGATGTTCTTGGCAGTTTACACCGCAGAAGCCAGAAGGGTTCAGGTCCGACGAATGGTTTAGATGCGCCGTCTTTAGCCAAGATGTCTACCTTCTCGTTACCATCATAGCTTTTGTGTGCTGGGATCCAGTGAAGGAATACAGAGTTTTTCCATGCTAGTTCAGTGATTGACATGACTGTCTCTTGGACTAGTTTGGATCTTATGACAGGTGAGCTTAACGCTTTTAGTGCAGCTTGGATGTCTGAGAAAGTAAATATTGTTTTGTTTTTCGTGTTCGATGAACATATTATTCTCGAAAATTCATTAATGGCAAAGACTTCAGCTTGGAAAATGGACGAGTGACTACCCTTACTGAGAAATTCGTTCTGGGACAGTCGCTGAAAATGCCGGAACCTGTACCAGCTTCCATTTTTGAGCCGTCCGTATACCAGACCATATCTTACCTTAAAGGATGAGGCTTTGTGTTCTCCCAGTCTTCCCTAGTGCGGATGGCAATGGAGAAGTTAAGTCTGAAGTTGTACATGGGAATAATAGCATCCAAGCACATATTAGAGGTATTAAGTTTTCTAGACTTGTGTTCTAGGATGTGATTTTATGTGTCCTTGATGGAAAAGACGGTGTGTCGCCATTCTTGCTTCCATTTTTATGAAAAGGTGAATTGGAGGTAGTCCTGTAATGACGTTTAGAGCGTTTGTTGGTGTTGTACACATGCATCCAGTATTGCATGTTATTGCCAATCTTTGAATCTTTTCTAGTTTGCCGTTATTTCTTTTGTTTTTGTCCACATACAACGTCTGCGTACGTTATTGTTGGTCTGACTACCAGCTTATATAGGTCGTACATCATTTTAGGTTTTAGACCCAAGTTTTTCCCGCATACGCTTCGACAAGTCCATAGGGACTTGGTTGCTCTGCTGGAAATGCGTTCTAGTTGGGGATTCCATGGTATTTTGCTGTCTAGGATGATCCCAAGGCATTTTGATTCCTTTGAAAATTGTATTGTTTCGCCATAGAGAGTGGGGGTAATAGAAGATTTAGGTTTCTTCTTTTTTATATAATTGGATAGTTTTGAAGTAGTTCATTGAAAAACTGAGTGCCCTTATACATTATCATGTTTTGAGTTCTACTATCTTTATACAAAGGCAATCTAAAATTATTATATGACCTTAAGTTATATTAGTGGATTTCGTGTGTTAGATTTACGTTTAATGATAGGTATTCTGAAACCATTTTATTTTTAGCCTTAAACACGCAGATTGCTGCATTGTATGATATCCTCTGTCTGATGTTAAGCCATTGTAAGCAAGATAGCATCCAACTTATTGAAGTATGAAAACTGCATTTCACGATAATTCTCATCGCCTTGTTCTGAAGTTTTTGAAATCTGTTGATTTCTGTTGAGTTAACCATATACAATATTGTTGAACAGAACTCAAAGTGAGGTTTGACAACTGTATTGAAAATGTTTATAGCATACAATGTGGATATACTTTTTCGTAATCTTTTTAAGATAGTAGAACTCAACTATATTCTTAGTAAAGGAAATTCAATGCTAGGCTTTATTAAAAGATGGGCTAAGGAGTCTGTCATGTTCGACCCATCTAGAATATGCTTCTCAAATATGGTCTCCTTATTATGCAGTTCACAATTCAAGGATAGAAAGTATACAGCGAAGATTTATTGGATTTGCTCTCAAGGGACTTCCTTGGATTGATCCTTATGACCTTCCACCGTATGAGTACCGTATTCAACTTTTGCAGATGCAAATATCTTCGCATCGGCGAATAAATAATGATTCAGTTTTTCTTCACCAGCAAATTTTTCTTCAAAACAAATTGATGCTCCTGACTTGCTCTCGTGCATAGGTTTTAACTACCGTGAAGGCTCATACCAACTGCTCAACTTGGAGTTACTTCACTGTCCTCATCATATAACTAATTATGGCATGAATGAGCCTCTTACTCGTATGATAAAAATCTTAAACCTTAACTCAAATTTAGTAGATTTTCTTCTTCTTCTTCTTTTTCGTTTCCGGCGTTACGAGTAGTGATCTTGAAGCGATCACAACTCTCCCACTTTTCTGCTTCACACTAGTGATCCGCCTGTGGGGTACGCCGCGTTGACCTCAGAAAGCGTCGGCAAGCCTCCCGGTTTTGGATTGTTTCATGTCTGAGGCCAACCAAATGCTGCTGTTTTTGCATTTGCTTGTACCAGGAGTGTTTTGGCCTGCCTTTTCTTTTTCGTCGCGAATTTGTTGAAACGTTGTAAGATATTGCCTTTTGGACGGGGTTCTGCGGATCTCTCCTTTGAACATGACAATACCAACTGAGCCGGTTGTGCTGAATTTTGTCCAAGATGGTACTTTTGACATGAAGGCTTCCACGGATCCTAGTACTTCTAATTCGATCAAATTTAGTAGATTTTAATCTTAGTAAAAGTACCCTAAAGTCATTGATTCGTACCAGAGCTCCACTCACTTGACTATGTTTTTGTTTTTTTGTTTCTTCTCTATCTATAATTGTCTTAATTAAAAGTTAATTTTATGTAGCTTTCTTATTATTTTTTTTTTTGTACATATATATTTTTCAATTTGAAATATTTTTCAATTCTGTTGTTTAGAGTGTGTAAGACTTTTTTTTTTTGCTTACTAACAACTAACACCTCCCTAAATTATGACACTGACTCATATTTCTGAGTCTTTATTTTGTATGCCGTATTTGCTTAGCGTTGTCAGAAGCAGTGATCTATCGATTGTTTCAAATGCTCGTTGAAAGTCTAAAAACACAGCATTTATTTTATTTTTTTCATGACGTTCTATCTTTAAGGTCATAATAAGCCAGTCAAAAGCCGTTTCACAAGAATGTTCCGAACAAAATCCTGATTGGTTTTGTATCAACAATTTATTTTCTGAGACATATTTGATTAATTATTCATGGGCAACTTTTTCAACTATTTTTTCTCATATTGGAAGCATATTAATTGGTCTAAATTTATCACAATTTATGTTATTGTGCTCCTTAGGAATTATAATTGATTCTTTTAAATTATTTGGGAAAACATCTTCTTGAAAAGATTTATTTATCAATGCCAAAAGAAATGGACCTATCACATCATAGCAGTCTAAAATTATGTATTTGAATATTTAGTCTCATAGAAACATTTTTTTATTCAATTTCTTACATATCACTTATGTAGGTTTAGTGTTTTGAACAAAAATACACTGGAAGCCATTGTCAAATTACTATAGTCAAAGAAACCTTGTGGTATTGAGTTGCATATCACGTTTATGCTGTCTATAAAATACGAGTTCAGCCTATTAGTAATAACTAAATTTTCCTATTTTATCTTCAAACCACACTTCATTTATTTCTTCTCTCTGTGCTTTTAAAACTAGAGATTTTATAATTCTCCACATGTCTTTTTGGTCTGAACAGCGCGCTATCTTGTTGCATATGAAGATTTTTAGCTTGATCTAGCTTTAGTGCATATAAGTTTTTTTTCAAATGTCAGGTATGTGTGGTGGTTTCATGGCATCTTTTGAGAACTGAAAAACGTGGAAGTTAAAACCTAGGGAGGAACTAGTTAAAATTCAACGAACGACTTCGTTTTACCCTCGTCTACCAATGAACTTATGTTTTAAATGCTATCAGCCGTATAACTCTGTGAAACTTTAAAACACGCTTTCTCATTGATTAAAACAAAAAAAGTATTTATAATCATTTTTGGACAGTGAATAAAGGTAACTTACATACAGAAATAAGTGTTTTAAGGTTGTTTTAGCGCATAAATGTCACTTATTTAAAGTATTAGGTTGACATTCAATGATTGTTTTGCAACTTTCTGAATTTATGATTTCGACATAAGACATGAGTAACTATAGAATTATAAATAAGGATTTTTTATTTACTGATTAAAGTCTGAGGAAGTTCTCATTCACTGAGTAATAAATACTGAATAATACGGCTATATGCCTCTGGTGTCTGGTCTCTATCTAGAGTGTTACCCTGTGTGCTATGCTATACAATCAAGATACGGCAAGCCATTGCCCCACGTATACAATCGATCATGGTAGGCGGCCAAAGGCCAAACCCAATATGACTTTAGATTAAGCCTTAAATTGTAAAAAATTGTATTGAAATAAAAGTCAACTAACTAACTAACTAACTATACAATCCATCAAATTTCTGTTCATGTTTTGGATGTAATGTAGACGACTTACAATGCTCCAGGCAATTGGCTTTGATTTGTTGTTATTAATGTTTAAGATATCTCAATAGTTTGTCTTTAGCAGTCTTTTTTGCTTCTAGAGAAGTTTTGTTTTTATTCTGGCTCTCCACTTTCTAACTTTGAGAGTGATTTGATGAAGCTGTCAATTTCAATGAAATTGCGGGTTTCCATACCATTTGGGTTGCAATTTCGAAAAGTATAATTGGATTGCCTTCCTTTCCTCGTGTAGCCCCTAGGTTACTGGAAGTGAAGATAATGAAATCCTAATCCTTAAAATGTTTTTTGAAAGTATCTTGTATGAGAGAAAGTTGGCAATGCAAGGCATTCCTTTTATGTCCTCAAATCTGAAAGCCAGTTATGTGTTAAACCTCGGTGTTCAGTAAACTGCAATCGTGAATCTATATTCACGTTTAATTAGTAATAAAGAACAAAAGTCCTTAACTCTCTTGTCCTGAAATTTATGTTTTTTGCACTGTTTCTTTTGTAACCTGTAATCTATATTTAATACACATTTCATTTGAACACATATTTTTTTATCGTTTCCTAAAGTATTTCACTCCTTGACTCTATTTTTGTCGATTCTCGGAGTCTGCGTTTGGAGGATTGCGTTTGTAGGTGTAAAACTGTAAAATTCTTTTTTTATCAGCACAAATTGTTTACTTGGATTTGAAACAATTGTTTTGTGATTTGTTAAAGAAAATTTATCAGCGGTGTTTTTGAGTTGACAAAAATTTATTGGATGCAACAGTTTACTTTGAAAAGTCTTCAGATAACTGGTGTTCATGCCATTACTCCAAATCAAAGAGAGGGAAGAAATCACTTCCAAACTTTAAACCAAATTTACTTATGGAAAACGTTTCGGGGTGAAATTAATTTTTTTATTTATTTAAGCTTATTTTATTTACTAGTTTCAGGGTTCGAGGATATATATCAACGGATATATATCAAGATATATATCCGATATATATCCGATATATATCAAACAGGGTTCGACGATATATATCCAAAAAAAGGAGTCACTAAACATTTCTTAAAAGTCGTGAAGTATTTCAGAAATAAGCATTTGCCAGCAGTGTGGTATAAAGAAGCAAGAGGTAAAAAATTAATCATGCCTACTGTCGTTAGCTGGAACTCGATGCGGTATACGGTACGATCACTTGTCGAAAATCGCGGAATCTTAGTCCAGATTTGTCAAAATCATCGAAATGAAATTGATAGTGACATTTACCGAATTGTCGACGATATTCAAATTTTTAACAATTCATTGGATTTGCTGCTGCCCCGCATTATTTGGCAAATATTCTTGATTAACGATTTGCAGGCAAGAACTTGACCCCTCATTAAAGGAACATCAATAATGACACAATTATTTATATTTACGCAATATCTTTTTGTGCTTCAGTTTCAAACAACCCCACCGCTGCGCTGGATTGGTGCATTGGTGGAAACTTCTAAACTTGAACACCACAGAAATTCAATGGACGCAATGGGAACACAAAAATAAGTTCCTTAATATGTGTGAACAGTTCTTGACTGAATCTGCTTCAACAGTGGGGCTTGAAAGGATTTTTTCAAGTTTTGGTCTGGTGCAGTCGAAGCTGTGAAACAGTTTGGGAATCGACAAAGCTAATAAATTGGTGTACTTGCTTAAACACCTCAACAAGTCTTCATCAATGAAAATGAACTAAATTGGATATCGGATCCTATTCATGACGATATCACTCAACCTGCTGATGTAGCGGATGATATGATTCAAAATGTCAAACTGAGCACATATTTTGATTACATAATATAAATATTTTATAATCAACAGTTTGGTTGACTTATGACTGATTTGATAACTAAAAGGCTTATTTCATTATATTCTATTTCCATTGTTATCTGCAATCTTTATTGTTTTGTTACCTACAATTGACTGATTTGAATTTATAAAAAAAAGTTTTATGTTTTTGAGTGGATTTTTTGATATATTTTTGTGTTAATTTAAATAAATAAAACATTAAAAAAGCTTTTGACAATTTAAGTTTGTTTATGTAGCACATATGCAAATAGCATTGATAATTCAACAAAACAGCTGACAGTCGGTTTTCATACAAAATTGATATATATCAAACTTGATATATATCGGATATATATCATAAATATCCGATATTTTGATATTTATAATAAATATCGGATATTTTCGAACCGTGACTAGTTTATATATGTAAAATACTTTATGGTAACTTGAAATCTAGAAAAAAAGAGGAAACAAATTAGGTTAAAAAATTACATAGGCGAAGGAAGAGTGCAGAAAAACTATTTATTGCTTTTGTATTGTTGATTATTTAAATATTTTAGCTTTAGTTACCAGACGCTGACAATCTTAAAAAAACCTTGCAATCTTATGATGTCTCAGTAATAAAAACAATT
The DNA here is from genome assembly GCA_914767635.1 of Melanostoma mellinum. NCBI lineage: Eukaryota > Metazoa > Arthropoda > Insecta > Diptera > Syrphidae > Melanostoma > Melanostoma mellinum. The sequence continues at coordinate 61,017,626 of OU612060.1, forward strand.
GTATTCCAGGATGAAACGCTTGTGCCAAAAATTCGAAATCTTGTCGACTATTCTATTGAATTAGAATCCTTCGCCGGGTCAGATCATGAAACAAACCCAGCATTTAAGGAGTACAATGGTTTGCTGCACTTCAGAAAAATGTCGGCTATTAATTCGTTAGCATTGTTTCAACACTCTGATTTGGCGTTTAAGTTGCGACGAAAGAAATTTGTCATCGAAAATTTTCATCTACCACCTGGTTAGTACAAAAAATTATACTAAAACTTCTTTCACTTTCATTATTTTTCTATTTCAGAACTCGGAGAAACAATCGAACAAAACCAGGATGATGTAAGCAGCAGTGTTTCAAACGCTTCAGAATTTTTTTAATGTTGTACACTTCAAATATCTAGTAGCAAATAAATTGGTTCTTAAAATCTTTGCTCCAATTTACCATGCAGTATTTTTCTATTTTTATCAAGTAAAAGTCGAATGCAGAGTGCGACCCTGTTAGAAGGCAAAATATTTTAACTGGAGCTTGCTGAAGTTTCGACGAATAAAAATTCGTATTGGGTATTCACAAGAAAGTTGGAATACTCGCTTAAACTTTAGAATACAAAAAAAACTTACTTTTTAAAAACTTTTGACTCATAAAAATTTATACAGTTCCTTTGTTGCGACTTATTTGCAATGACACTTTGCGATGTAAAAGAACAGACATTTATTTAATAATCTTTTAATAACAGTTAAAGAATATTACCAGAATATTACGCACTTCTTCATCTAGACTTTTATATCACAAATGCACTATCGGCACGCAATCATGTAAAAATCCTCTCTTTAGACTTTGAAAAAGCTTTTGATAAAGTAGGTGTTCATGTCATATTAAGAAAATTAAAAACTTGGGGTATAGATCCAAAAATTTTTAATTACGTCAAAGCATTTCTTACGAACAGGTAAATATGTGTTAAAACAAACAACTGTTTTTCATCCATACATCCTTTGCATAATGGAATACCACAGGGATCTCCTTTATCTGTAGCACTATTTATTATAGCATTTGATGACCTTAGCACAGTCATTTCAAAGCATAAAAAATTAGACCACATATGCTACGCGGATGATTTTTACATTTTAGATTTTAGATTAGATTAGATTAGATTGATTTTATTATCAGTTTCTTAAATTAAGATTCACATTTTAATATATAAAAAAAAAAATCGTTAAGCATGGCTTTTGTCGTCTGCTCGATTGACAGTAATATGTTAATTTTAAATTACTAGTATTAGATTGAAAAGAAAAAAAAAAAAGAAATCACATAATAAGAACGTTTATGTTAAGTGTTTCTAAAAGATAATTTACTTTGCTTTTAAAAGGCTTCATTCAAAATTTGATTTCTATATGAAATAGCTTTCCTATAATAGTTGTAAAGCTGGCTTACATCCTCCTCGCAATTAAGAATTGCTAGCACTTTTCCTTCAGACAACTGGTTGCTCCCAAGGTAAGATCTTCTTATTTCTTTTAGGATCGGACATATTCCTATGAAATGCATGACGTCTTCTCTCACGGAAAGATTGCAAAGACTGCAAATTAATGGTAGATCCTCCCGGTGCGGAATAAAATTTAATTGAAGCAGCTCGCCTCTCATTCTAAACATAGCTGAGATTAGCTTTTGGCTATTGTCAGACCGAAAGTAATTTCTTTCACAGAGATTGTGTTGCAGTACACTATAGATTTCTCTATGTACAGAAGTAGTCGCCTGGTTGATACAATCCAATCTGAGTTTCTCATCTGCTTTTGATACAAGGTCGTAGAGCGCATTCTCGACTTCTCTCCCGTCATTTCCCTGTAGATTCAGGTTAAAATCAAGGCCACAATAATCTGCAAGCTCCTTCAATTTCCCAAAGTAAAGACTCTTCCTTCGAATTATATGCCGGCTTATTATTTTCGGTAGTCTTTCGTCTTGCATTTTTGAAACTTTCAAAAGATAATCTACGTGTAGTTTTAGTGTTTTAATAAAAAGCGGTGGCAGTCCGGTTTCAATATGTAGCATGTAGTTAGGCGTATTTCTCGGTAATAGAAAACATCTTTTAAGGTAGAATCTTAGCAGCTTTTCCACCGTTTCATATTTCTCATAACCCCACGCTTGAGCACCATACATCATAATAGATTCTGCAACTGCTAAAAAAACTTTATACTTTACGCTGTGTGCAATCAGGTTATTTGCAAAGCATTTCTTCCAAGAAGCACATATTGCACTCTTAGCTTTTACTAGTTTGTCTTTCAAGTGTGTTTCCATATTTAGGTTGCTTTTTATTATCATACCAAGATATTTGTAGGTTTTCACCACTTCGATTGGTTCGTTGTTCAAATGCCATTTCTCGTTCCCAGCCGCTCTGCCTGAACCATTTTTAAAAACCATCGCCTTCGATTTGCTTAAGTTAACCGTCAGATTCCACACCTTGCAGTACATATGAAGTCGGTTAATCATAAGTTGCAGAGTTTGAGGTGAGTAGGCAAATAAAACAACATCGTCAGCAAAGAGTAACGCTTTAATTGACATCCCGGCAAACTCTATTCCTCCTGGAAGGTAGTCGGTTAGGTCATTGATGAAAAGAGCAAAAAGGTTTGGGCTCATGGGGCATCCTTGTTTAACTCCCATTGTTGTATCGAACTGATCAGACAAGTCTTCCCCGTTCCATACCGCTGCCTTATTTTCATCGTACAGGTTTTCTATGACCCTTCCAAGCATTGAAGACATTCCCGCGTTGTATAGCTTGTAGAACAAGGCCCTCCTATCAATTGTGTCGAAAGCAGCCTTGAAGTCAACGAAGAATACATATAATTTCTTGTTTTGTTCCAAGAATGTTCCCGCAATGCTTCTTAAGATAAAGATGTTGTCGATGGTTGAATATCCGCTCCGAAAACCTGCCTGGCATTCCTTTATCATTTTATTGTGGCTTATCCATCTACAGAGACGGTTGTTTAAAAGGGAGACAAATAGTTTATATGAGGAATTAAGGAAGGATATTCCCCTATAATTGTTTGGATCGGATATGTCGCCTTTTTTATGAATTGGAAAGATTATCGCTTCCTTAAACTGCTGCGGTATGCTCCCAGTTCTTATTATATAATTGAATGCATCAGTAAGTTTCTTAATGAGGTCGGGCGTTCCATATTTCAACAATTCCGCCGGTATTCTGTCCATTCCTGGAGCTTTTCCATCCTTAAGTTTGATTGCTGTTGAACGCACTTCTTCATCAGTAAATGGCGAGTCCAGAATGTCATTAACATAAAAGGGTTTCGCTTACAGGATATTTGGGGCCATGATGGCAGGGTTTAGTAGTTTTTCGAAATGCCCTTTCAATAAAAAAGCAGAAAGTTTGTCGCTGATTTTCAAACTCCTCCCGTTTATGTTTTTTATTGTTCTCCAGAATTCTTTTGAATCCTTGCAGTATGTCAACTTCAAGGCCTCAATTTCGTAAAATCTTGTTTTTTTCTCTCTACAAACTTTCTTAAGGGATTTGTTTTCTTCTATATAACGCCTTTTAAAGTATATGTTGTTGTGCTTCCGAAAAAGGATGAGCCATCCAAAGGACCTCCTCCTGGCCGTTTCACAATCAGCATCAAACCACTTTTCCTTTCCTTTAAGCTTACCCTTGTATGGCAGTGAGTTGAAGGGATATGAAGTTTTTATTACTGATTCAATATCACCCAAGCTTAGTTCTCCTACCATTTGCAGGTTTGTATTAAGATTTTGTCGGTACTCCATTGCCTTTGTTTCTTTCCAAATCAGTTTCGGGGGAAGTTTAAGATTCCTGGACTCCTCGGGTGGTATCACATACGAGTTTAATTGGACTGTTATTGGCATATGGTCCGAAAATGGCATACTCAAAACCTCAAACTCGTGGATTAGCGCCGTCCATTCCCCTCTTGCTAGACAAAAGTCCACCACTGACGAACCTTGTTGTCCCAAAAAGGTATATTCGCCACATTTATCAGACTTACTTGTACCATTCACGACATAAAAACCAAATGAGTCGCATAGTTCAAGTAGTTTATCTCCTCTTGAGTTAAAAATTGTATCTTTGGAATGACTTACTTTCCCAGCGAATATATTTTCTCTGCCTGCTTCATCCCCGATCCTTGCGTTTAAATCACCTATTAACAATATGTTATCCTCATTGTTGCGTTCTAGAAAACTTTGTAAGATTCCAAAATCCCTTTCCCAATGGTTGCAGTTGACGTATACTGGTATAATAATATATTTCGTAGAATTAATGACAATACTTAAATAGATTACTTCTTCCTCTGATATAAATTCGCACGATATATTTTTGATAGTCTTCTTGTACCCGAAAAAGCATCCACCACTTGGTCTTCCTCTTGAATGTAATCTAATTGCTGGTATCCATATAGCGTTGAAATTCATTAAATGATCGGTGTATAAATTGTAATCTTCTTCAAGAACAAATGTTTCATACAAAAACACAAAATCATAGTTGTTTAATAATTCATAAAAATTTCCATATAATGACTTAGTACTTAACCCTGATATATTGTAACTTATAATATTTATACTTTTAAATTTAATATCTATTTCTTTACAAGGGCAGACGGCGGCTGTACCCTATACTGGATTCGATTTCGAAACCGCTTGATTGGTTGGAGCCCCCACTAAGCTGTTTCCATTTTGACTACTAGGTGTCGCTCGAATAAATCTATTTGTGGCGGCTCATTCGCCTCACTTACGCCACAGTAGAGAAACAGGGAACGAAAACTTGCTTCTGCGCTAACCACCGAACATCGATGAATGTGACATACCGCCAGAAGTGAAAAGAAGAAAGACATTCAGAAGATAGACGCCACAGCAGTAGCATCAAAAAGAATTAAAATTATTTTTGTAAAAGTTTTTTCAGCATTGCTTTTAGCTGCAGATACACCAAATAAACATTAAAATATAAAATCAATATTGTTTGCCACCTTTTTTATTGAAGTTTGACAGTAGTGTATAGTAAACACTACAAATTGGTGACCCCGACGTGATAGGTGGTCAAATAACACGTCCCGGCGAGAAAAGCGCACAAAGCGGCAGCCATTTTCTTTTTCTCCTGGCATTTTCTCAGAAGACCAAAAAGGGTTAATTTGTTTCTGAAGAAATATTTATCGCCAACAAAACATCTAATAATGGTCGTAGATCACTCACCAAAAAAGCCCGGCTCTAATGTCAGCCTTCTCGATCTCGAGGAAGGTGATGTACTAGGCTATCAAGATGGTCATCCAATGTTTGCAAGCCCTATCAGTTCGGTTCCAAAGCCTCCCACATCAACCATCGAAAAAAATCAACACAAGAACCAATGGTCGGAAGATTCTAGCAACGTGAATGGAAGCAACCAAGTCCGCGTAGAGTCGGGAACCACAAGTACACCGTGTGTCTCTGGCAACCAAGGTTTACTCGCTTTGCAGCAACAACTGATGGCATTGAATGGTGTCGTTCAACAACCTGCACACAGAGCTGACAGACCCAAGTTACCACCTTTCAACAAGGAGAGGCCAGATCTATGGTTCTATGTGGTCGAGGCTGAGTTCAGCACAACAGGAACCGTGGATGATACGAGCAAGTACCACAACGTCGTAAAAGCATTGGATCCAAATACGCTGGAGCAACTCGCCGATGTGATTCGTCAGGAACCAAAAACAGATAAGTATTTAACATTAAAAATGGCAGTCATCTCACGCCTCTCAGATTCTAGACAAAAGCAAGTCCAAAAGCTTCTGAGTGAGACGACACTTGCTGGAAAAACGCCATCTCAATTGCTGCGGAAGATGCGCGAATTGGCTGATGGTGCCGTCGATGACAGCGTTCTGCAACAGCTGTGGATGGAGAGGCTTCCTTCAGAGGTAAAACCGCACCTCATCACCACCAGCAAACTCCCTTTGGAAACAGTTGCAGAATTCGCAGATCGTTTTGTCGAGCTGGTTCCAAGCCATCAGGTCATGGCCACCTCTAATCGACCATTTTCATCTCCCAGCACGGCAAGCATCGAACTCAAGCTGTTGGAATTACAACAAACACTAAAAACGTGTTTGAAAGAAATCGAAGACCTAAAAATCCAGCAACAAGATACACAACAACAGTTGCAGAATCAATATGTGCAGCGAAAACAATTCGAACAGCAACAGTTCCAGCAGCAAGCTAAGGTCCAGCATCGCCCACGGGGAAGATCCGCAACACCCACTCGGAATGGCATCTGTTATTTTCATCAGAAGTTTGGAACGGAAGCACGAAAATGTACACTGCCATGTACACAGGCGTCAGCTTTCCTAAAGCAACAGGAAAACTGAAGTCACTGTCATCACTAGGAGCGGTGGATGATAGTGACTTCCAATCTAAAAAAGAGCTCCGACTCCATATTTTCGACAACGCAACACACAACAAATTCCTTATTGACTCTGGATCTGTCGTTTCCATTTTACCGGCAAGACAATTTCGAAAAGACCGTGAAGTCGATAAACTAATGCTCTATGCAGCGAATTCAACACAAATCAAAACATATGGCACAACAGTTATAAACTTGGAGCTTAATTTACGCCGAGACTTTTCGTGGGATTTCATCATTGCCGACGTGGATACAGCCATAATTGGGGCAGACTTCCTCGCGCATTACAATCTCTTAATAGACCTCAAGAATAAACAGCTGATCGACCCAACAACTCAACTTTCGTCGAAAGGAAAAGCCATCGAGACAAAATATTACGGCATTTCGACCATACACTCGGATTTGCCAAAAATATACTCGGACCTACTAAAACAGTACGTGGAGGTTACACGACCGATAGGTAAGCCGTTCCTTAAAACATCAACTTTCGCTCATAGGATTGTAACTAATGGAATACCAGTTACCGCACGGGCTCGCAAACTTGCAGGAGAAAAAGCAACAGCAGCAAAAGCGCAACTAAAACAACTTCTCGAAGCCGGCATCATCAGACCTTCCAGCAGCAAATATTCCAGCCCAATACATTTGACTCGAAAGAAAGATAACACCTGGAGAATGTGCGGTGACTACAGGAGTCTAAACAACATCACTGAACGGGACAACTATCCTCCACCTTTGATTCAAGATCTTTTCCCGCTGTTAAAAGAAAAAAAGAGATTCACAAAACTTGACCTCGAAAAGGCTTACCTTCAGCTAATGGTACATCCGTATGACATCGAAAAGACGGCGATAATCACCCCCTGGGGGTTGTATGAATATCTTGGAATGCCATATGGTCTTAAGAACGCGAGTCAGTCATGGCAACGTTACATCGACGAAATCTTCAGAAATATGGACTTCGTGTTCGTTTACATTGATGACATTCTCATCTTCTCTGACAACAAAGAACAACACCTCGAACATGTCCGTCTAGTTCTCGAGAGATTAAAAGAGCACAACCTCATCATCAATGTTAAAAAGTGCTTTTTCGACCAGGAAGAGATCGACTTTCTCGGCTACACAGTCAACAAAGACGGTTACACTCCAACCAACGAACGTATCAAAGCAATCAGTGAGTTTCCAAAACCAGAGACCGTTTGCGAGCTTCGCAGATTCCTTGGCATGATCAACTACTACAGACGGAGCATTCCCGAGGCAGCTAAATTGATGCTTCCTCTTAATAGCTACCTAAAGCAGTCAATAAAAAACGACAGAACGAAAATCATCTGGAATCCAGAAGCTGACGAATCTTTCGAAGCATGTAAACGTGAACTTGCTGCAGCAACTCTGCTTACATTTCCATCTTCCACGGAACCAATGGCACTCACCACAGATGCTTCATCTACAGCCATCGGAGCAAAACTCGAGCAACTAGAAGGTGATACCTGGAAACCCATAGGATTTTTCTCCAGGAAGCTCAGTGACACCGAAAAAAGATACAGCACTTACGACAGGGAATTGCTAGCCATCTTCGCTGCTGCCAAGTTTTTCCATCACTTACTCGACTGTCGTAGATTCATCATTAAAACCGACCATAAACCACTAATTTATGCGTTCAAGCAAAAGCCAGAAAAAGCGTCTGATCGGCAACTTCGACAACTGGATTTTATATCTCAACTTTCCACGGACATAGTGTACGTAAAAGGCGACGAAAACGTAGTTGCAGACGCACTTTCGCGAATTAATGCCATTGACATGCCGACGGTCCTTTCACCTCTAACAATCCAACAAGAACAACAAAAAGATGAAGAACTGGTTGATCTGATCAAAAATTCAACATCGCTAAAACTTCAGAAACTCTCCACTGAGGACTCGGAAATTTATTGTGACATCGCATCAGGTATCGTAAAACCATATATACCAAAATCTCTTCGAAGAGCTGCGTTCGAGTCGATACATAACTTATCACACCCTGGCCGTAAAACTACGTCAAACAAACTTCGCCATAAATATACGTGGCCTGGAATCCGCAAAGATGCCACAAATTGGTCTCGAGAATGCCTGGCATGCCAAAGAGCCAAAATACATCGACACAACAAACTAAAACCTAACCACTTAGAAGCACCAGACAACAGATTCAATCACATACACCTTGACATCATTTTTCTACCGAAAGTGGGTGACTATCAATACTGTCTGACAATTATTGATCGGTTCACTCGCTGGCCTGTTGCCGTACCAATAAAGGATATGACGGCAGAAACCGTGGTCACAGCACTGTTTGATCATTGGATTGCACACTTCGGAACTCCAACTCAAATCACAACAGATCAGGGGACACAATTCGAATCGACACTGTTCACAGCACTCGCTAAACTCGTCGGAGCACGAAAAACAAGAACAACTCCTTACCATCCTCAGTGCAACGGAATCGTCGAAAGAATGCATCGTACACTAAAATCAGCTCTAATGTGCTCACCAAAACCTTGGATTCAGGTATTATCAACAGTACTACTGGGATTAAGAACGAGCTTTAAAGAAGACATACAAGCTACACCTGCTGATTTAGTGTACGGAACATGCTTACGCGTACCCGGCGAATTCTTTGTGTCAGCCGAAATGCCTTCAGATCCTCAGATATTCGTGGAGAAACACAGAGAATACATGCGTGGTCTAAGGCCAACCACCACTGCTCATCACAACAAAGCACGCGTATTCGTACTGAAGAACCTAGACACCTGTTCGCACGTATTCATCCGTTGTGATCATGTAAAAGCACCATTGGAAGCACCATACATCGGGCCTTACAAAATCATCCAGCGCGTATCGGATCGGGTATACAAATTAGACATCAACGGAGAAGAGAAAAACATTTCCATCGAAAGGATAAAACCGGCGTACATTGCAAAAAACGACGAGGATGAACATCACACTGAAACTGAATCGACAACATCACAACAAGCTCAACCACACCACTGGGGTTCCGTCCTGGACAAACCTCAAAAAACTTATAAACGAAAAGTCACATTCAACCTTCCTGCGGAAAGAAACTCGGGGGGGAGTGATTGTGGCGGCTCATTCGCCTCACTTACGCCACAGTAGAGAAACAGGGAACGAAAACTTGCTTCTGCGCTAACCACCGAACATCGATGAATGTGACATACCGCCAGAAGTGAAAAGAAGAAAGACATTCAGAAGATAGACGCCACAGCAGTAGCATCAAAAAGAATTAAAATTATTTTTGTAAAAGTTTTTTCAGCATTGCTTTTAGCTGCAGATACACCAAATAAACATTAAAATATAAAATCAATATTGTTTGCCACCTTTTTTATTGAAGTTTGACAGTAGTGTATAGTAAACACTACATATTTACCAGTTTGTTTTGACGTACATCTGACACACCCAGGCTACCCAGCTGTTTGCTTAGATCTTTTTGGTAAATCTGATTTAATTGCAAAATTCCATCTGCAGTGTTGTTGCACAAAAGTCCCAATGTTTTGCTCCAGCGGAAAATTTTATCATAGATATACATTTTTTCGTCTCTCACATATACTTTTATATCTGTGTTTTCGTCTATCAACTTCTTTCTTATGCTTAAAAGCTGGTTTCTCTTTTGCCGTATTGTAACCGGGAGATCTTTGAAGATAGTGACTCCAGTGTTTTGCAAGCTTTTTGATTTTTTTAGTGCAGAGATTACTTGATTTTTCGTCTCCATTTTAACCACAAAGTTCTTCTTGTTGGAATTTGTTGATCGAAGTTCTTGAATTTGCAGGTTATCGGTGCATGGTGGTGGTTGAACTATGGATGAACATACATTTCTAATCAACTCCTTCTCATCTCTGCCAGCTTGTACATCGATACGCATCATTAGATTATTTTCAGTGTTTTTTTTCCGCATTTCATCCATTTCACATTCTAAGAGCTCGTATTTTTCCTCTAGTGCAGCTACTTTGTTGGATAGTTGGATATTTTGCTCCAAAATTTGTTGGTTAACGTTGACTAAAGCCTCGATGTCACTTTTTTTCGCAGTATCTTGCAGCTTTGTGTCAAGCAGTAGAGCAATCATGTTGGCTAAATCTAGTTTAGTCATATTTCCAACATTTTCTTTCGGCTCGGACATTTTATCACAGATTTGAGCTCTTTTTAAGATGTTGAAGCTTTCTGGTGATGTTTCGCTAACTTTGCGTTTGTTCATAGGCACGAATAGGTTATGTGCAAAACACTTAGGTATGCAGTAGGTAGCAAGACAAACAATATTTATAGCATAAAAACTCACTTGTTCAATACCGGAGCGTGCCTTTTTTATTCGTTAATTTGTTTAGACTTAGAAACACTCAATTTAACTTTACTTTTTTGATTTAATCGCTTTTTTTCTCGGAGCTATTCTAAAAAATCACCAACTCTTTACTATTGACAGCTGTCAACATTTTATGTAAACAAAACGATTTAAGAACAACAAACGCACCCATCACTAATGTTCTAAATGATATAAAAACTTTGGCTTCTTGGTCCGGAGCTAAGCTGTCATTTGAAAAATGTGACCCTGCATATTTGTCGAAAGAAATCATGTAGCAAAACTCCTATGTCTCTAAATAATATAAATATAGATAATGTTGGCTTACCATTCAATGAAAACTATAACTGGAAAACTCATTGTTTGGAGCAAAAAAAAGCCTTACTAAAAGAACTAATATTATTAATTTCTTAGCTAATAAAAAATGCAATGTACACATTAATACATTATGTAAAATAACAAAGTCTTTAATTTTGAGTAAAATTGACTACGGGCTTTTTATATATGGCAACTCACCGAAATCAACTCTCAACATCATCAAACCAACTTATCATCAAAGTGTCTGAGAAGCATCCACGCATTCCCAACAAGCACCATTGAAAACATCTTAGTTGAAGCCGGTCTCCCCCCTCTAGAAGAACGAATCGCATATACAAGTACAAGACTATATGTAAACCTGACCCTGGTAGAATGGGTCGATTACCAATAAAGATGTTGCAATGGCTTTGAAATGGAAGAACCCGAAATGAATCCCATCAGCTATATCTCTATCTTTGAATGCAGCGAGCGAACTAGGAATCACCATTAAAAAAATCCGAAAATATATTCCAAAATTCCCTCCATGGAATTTAAAAATTGATTACTTTGATATACAGCTGTCAAACTTCAATAAAAATAACACTACGAGTCAAATATTTCGCCAAAACTTCCTTAGTGCTTCAACTGTACTCAAAGAAGACGATTGGAACTTTGTTTTTTTCTGACGGATCTAAGACCACACATCACACATCATTTGCATCAGTTCTTGAGGATATATATTTACATATTTACTGCAGAAGCCTTCGTTATTCTAAAGACGATAAGAGCTTGCGCCGCAAAAGCTGGAAAATATGTTATAGCGTCAGACAGCCTATCGGTTTTAAAAGCTGTGAGTAACCCTAACCACAATGCAAATATTATATCTGAAATACGGGATTACATAATCAACAACCACAATAAAATAAAGCTAATGTGGGTACCCAGCCTCATGGGCATTAAAGGTAATGAACTTGCGGATGAAGCTGCTCTTCAAGCCCACCGAACACCAATTCATAATTTTACTGCAGATACCCAACTTGATCTCCTTACAGAAATCAACAAAAAACTAAAAATAAAAACTCTTTCGGAATGGAACAATTATTACAACCACCATTATTCTAGAGTCTAGAGTTAACCAACAAAAAACAAAAATTCAACTTTTCCAACAACAACTTCGAAGTCAATGAATACATGTTTCATCAGATTGCGCCTTGGTCATACTATTGCCACCCACCAACACCTACTCCGTACATGCCCAACGACATGCCCAACTTGCAACTCTCAATTGGATATCAACCACATCATAAATTTTAACACTTGTCCAACTACAACAACTCACCACCAACAATCAACATCCACCAGTGAAGCCTTAAGAAACCCTAGTCATATGAATATAACTAAAGTATACAATTTTGTAAGAGATCATAAATTAGATATTTAGACTTTTCATTTTTCTTATTGAATGAACATAATGTACATACCTATATGAATATATAGTAACAATTTTTATTTTGTCTAAGAGCCGAAGGCCATAGTAGTTTGTGCTCCTTTCAACATACTAGCATTGTATTTTAATCACATGTTAATAAATTATAATAATAATAATAATAGTTATTACCAGAAGATATACAATGAAGAGTGTGAAGAGTGAGTATTTGTCAACTGTTAATGCATCAACAAGAAGTTGCCGAAATCCTCGTCAAAAATGTTTTAGAACCAGGGTTGCTTAGTTTCTCTGTCTTTATTGAGTGGTGGATTTGTCGATAGTGGTTCAACCCACGGCCACCTTCTTATGACTTGATAATTTTTAAACTAACCTTTTTCATTTAAAGGAATTTCAACAAAGAAATAACACAGTAAAATAAAAGTTCTTGCATTCACATTCATTTTAAAATTGTCCCAAATATGCCTTAGTATTAAACTTTTTCAATGATTTTTTATGCTAAAACCTCAGGAAAAAGTTGGCCTCAAATATATTTTTTTTTTAAATATATGTTTATATATGGCTGTGAAAGTTTCGTTGAATTCTGGACTTTTCTTTCTCTAGTAGCTTTGATCATAGATACATCCAAATAATCTTAATGAGGGACCTCTTAGGCAACCAATCTTCCGAAACTATATACTATATACTTCAAAAGCTTCTAGATTAAGAAAAATTCTCTCAAAGAATCCAACCATGCCTAGCAGTCTGAGAACAGCTGACGGCTGGACAGAATCCTGCGAAGAAACGCTCAATCTGCTTCTGGACACTCACTTTCCAGGCAGCTCTAAGAACTTATGCAACTATTACTCCATAAAATCAGGTAGCATAATAACAAACAACCCCGATCTGATTACAAGGGAAAAACTAGTTTGGGCCATTAACAGTTTTGACCCATACAAATCCCCTGGACCTGATGGTATAATTCCAGCCGAACTTCAAAAGGCCGCGGATATTATTATCCCTGTCCTTGAAGTAATTCTCATCGGCTGTACCACCTTAAACTCTATCCCCACTCAGTGGAGAGAGGTCAAGGTTGTGTTTATACCTAAGGCTGGGAAATCATCCCACGTAAACCCAAAAGATCTCCGACCAATAGATAGATAGATAGATAGATAGATAGATAGATAATTCGATTTATTATTTCAGAATAGTATATCTTTTCACATTAATTTTTAACAAAATCGTTAGAGCGTGGCCTAGCCGTCTGCCCGATTGACATCATTTTATAATAAATTCATATGTAATGTATTATATATAATTATATTAGTTTGATAGGAAAACAAGTATAAGAATTTCTATAACTATAGTAGATTTTTTTTTTTTTTTTACTTTTTTTGTATTTAAAAGGCTTCGTTTATTATTTGATTCCGATATGACATCGCAGTTTGGTAGTAATTGTATAATTCTGTGACATTAGTTTCGCAGTTGAGCATTGTGAGTACATCTTCCTCCGATTTATAGTTGCTGTTGAGAAAAACTCTTCTAATTTCGCTTAAAATTGGGCATTTACCGATAAAATGAATGACATCCTCCCGTTCTCTTAAGTTGCATAAGCTGCAGAAGATGGGTAGATCATCTCGATGAGGAATAGAGTTCAATTCAATTAACTCTCCTCGCATTTTGAAAATTGCTGAAATTAGGTCTTGTTTGTTTTCGATTTTGAAGTAGTTCTTTTCGCATAGATTATAATTAAGACGGTTGTAAATAGATCTATGTACGGAGGATGAAGCTTCGTGCATACAATCCGCTCTGTATTGTTCGTCCACCTTCAACACAAGATTTAACAGATCTTCTTTCAAATACTTTCCATTTTCTTCGAGAAATCTTAAGTTGATTTGGCAGTATCTCCCAAGTTCTTCCAACTTTGGATACCAGACGTTCTTTTTCCTTATTGCATCTAAAGCTAAAATTTTGGGTAGCCTTTCGTCTGGCATATCAAGCACCTTTAAAATGTATTCTACATGATATTTCAGGGATTTTGTGAATAGAGGTGAAAGTCCTGTCTCAATATTGATCATATAGTTGGGGCTGTTTTTGGGTAGGCGAAAGCATTTTTTAATGAAGTACCTTTGTAATTTTTCAACCGTTTCATACTTTTCTCCTCCCCACACTTGTGAAGCATACAACAATATTGATTCCGCAACCGCAACAAAAACTTTGTATTTAACACTATGCGATATTGATTTATTTGAAAAACATTTTTTCCATGTAGCGTTAATTGCAATTTTCGCTATGACGAGTTAATTTTTAAGGTGAGGTTCCATACTTAGACTGCTAGAAATAGTAACTCCAAGATATTTATAAGTTTTTACGACTTCTATAGGCTCTCTATTGAAGTACCATTTTTCGTTCCTCGGAGTTCGACCCGACCCTTTTCGAAAAACCATCACCTTAGATTTGGACAAGTTTACCCTTAAATTCCATAGTTGGCAATATGATTGCAGGCGGTTTATCATCAATTGCAATGTTTGGGGTGAGTAAGAAAACATTACCACATCATCAGCAAATAAAAGCGCTTTGATATTCAAGCCTGAAATTTCGATTCCACCTGGAAGGAAGTCTACAAGGTCATTTATGAACAAATTAAAGAGGCTTGGGCTAAGACTGCATCCCTGCTTAACTCCCATTTGTGTCTCGAACCATTCCGAAGTTTCTGATCCGTTCCAAATAGCTGATTGATTTCCATTGTACATGCTTTCGAGCACTTTTCCAAATTTTTCTGTCATTCCAACGTTGTAGAGTTTGTAGAATAATGCACTACGATCCACTGTATCGAAGGCTGCTTTGAAATCGACGAAAAAAGCGTACAATTTCTTCTTTTGGTCGATCAAGTTGCTGGCAATGCTTTGTAAGATGAAGATATTGTCCGTGGTCGAATAACCCCTCCTAAATCCTGCTTGAAATTCTCCGAGTAACTTTCTGTTTTGTATCCAACTCGTCAGCCGCTCATTTAAAATTGTGGTAAACACTTTATAAAATGCATTAAGAAAGGAGATTCCACGATAATTGCTTGGATCTGTTATATCACCCTTCTTATGTACAGGAAAAACAATGCATTTTTTGAACTGCACTGGAGATTCACCTGTGTTCAAAATAGCATTATAAACCGTTATAAGTTTGTCTATTAACATTTCCGTACCGTATTTTACGAATTCTGTTGGTATTCCATCCGCACCTGCAGCTTTCCCGTCTTTAAGTTTATTCAGAATGTTTCGCATTTCTTCACGACTTATAGGGCAATCCAAAATTTCGTCCTGATATTTAGGCTTTGCGAAGTGAATAGGCGGTGCTAGGTTTTCAGGGTTGAGAAGTTGTTTAAAATAATCATGCAATAAATCCAAGTTTAATTTTGCGCTTATTTGTAGTTTTCTGCCATTTAGTAGGTTCACTCCTTTCCAAAATTCCTTAGAATCTCTGCAATTAGTAAGCTTGAGAGCTTCTTTTTCCAAATAGCTAATTTTTTTGTCTTTGCATATTCTTTTATACACACAGTTTGCTTCAATGTACATCTTTTGTAAGTATTTACCGCTATATTTTCTAAAGGCTTTTAACCAACCAAAGGATTTTTTGCGAGCCTGCTCACACTCAGCATCATACCATTTTTCCTTTTGTCTAAAAACCTTAGTATCATTATGAGGAGGATATGATGCCTTAATTGCATTTTCAATTTCATCTAGGCCAAATTGACAATCTGTTGAAATGTTTGCTTCCAGATTGGATCTGTATTCTTCACTCTTGTTGTTGTGCCATTTCAGTCTTGGAGGAAAACTTAAATCAATCAACTGCTCCTCTACGATATCTGTTCCAAAGTCAACAGTTATTGGCATGTGGTCGGAATATGGAACACTCAGGACTTCGAAATCGGCTACCACTGTAATCCAGTTGCCTCTAACCATGCAGTAATCTATGACTGAAGATCCTTGTGGTCCTATGAAAGTAAACTCTCCTAATTCATCCGAATCTGTAACGCCATTCAACAACCTAAATCCATAAGAATTACAAAGATCTAACAGCTTCACTCCTCTCGCATTTTTAGTGGTGTCTTTTGACTTTCTACTCCTTCCAGCAAATCTGTTCTCTCTTCCTTCTTCGGCACCTATTCTCGCGTTTAAATCACCAATAACCATGACGTTATCGCAGTTATATTGCTCAATAAAATTATAAAGTGTGTTAAAATCTTGGTCCCAGTGGTTGCAATTTATGTATGAAGGTATTATAGTGTATTTTTTATGGTTTATTGTGACATTAACAAAATTAGTTTCCTCTTCAGTTTTAAACTCACATGTTATATTTTTAAGACATTTCTTGTAGCCAAAGAAACATCCTCCGCTTGCCCTCCCTCGTGTGTTCTGTCTTGTAGCAGGAATCCAAATAAATTCAAAGTTTATAAAACTGTTATTGTACAAATTACATTCGTTTTCAGCTAAAAACGTTTCGTACAGAAACACGAAATCATAATTGTTAATTAAATTAAAAAAATTTGCATATAAGGATTTGTTTTTCAAACCTGATATATTATAACTTATAATTTTAAATCTTTCAAATTCAATACTTTTGTTTTTAATATTATTTTTTTGGCAGACGGCGCCTTTACCCTATACTCTAGAAGACAGGTTGGTTTGTGTCTCTGCTACAATACTTCCATCAGCTGGTGTTGACGTTTTGTCACTGTCCAAGATAGAAGACAGGTGTTGTTTTGTATCCGCATGGTAAATGTCATTCAAAACTCGAATGCCATCCGTATTATTATGTAGAATTCCCTGCGATGGGCTCCAACGAAAAATATTGTTGCTTACATACATTTTGTCATCTCTTACTAAAACTTTTATCTCCGGGTTTAATTCATTCAAGCGACGTTTGATAGACAACAATTTGTTTCTTTTTTGTCTAATCGATGCGGGAAGATCTTTTGCCAATGACACTCCGGTATTTCGAAGGGTGTTCGATGCTTCAAGTGCAGACACTACCTGTTGTTTAGTTGCAAGTTTGACAATGAAGTTTTTTTTGTTCGGATTTATCGACTTGATTTCGTATATTTGCAAATTTTCTACAGATGATGGTGGTTGAACTATTTGTGCGCAGATGTTTTTTGCATGTTCCTTTTCATCTCGTCCTAGTACGATCGGTATCCTCATCATAAGATTTTTTTCGGTGTTCTTTTTTTGCATTTCTTCCAATTGATTTTCCATTTGGTCTTGTTTTTTTTCTAAAGCAATCTCCGACCAATAAGTCTATCATTTTTCCTTCTTAAAACTTTAGAACGACTGATTGATATCCACCTGCGTATAGCTATAGATCCAAAATTGTTATCTACAGCACAACACGCCTACTATAAGGGAAAATCTGTAGAAACAGCCTTACACACCTTGGTTCGTAGGTATCTCTCTCTCTCTCTGGCCGCTTTTCTCGACATAGAGGGGGCTTGATAAAAAGACCTACTGCGATAATTAAAGCAAGGTCAAACGAACAGCCTGTTTGTGTATAAGCGGAGCACTGAGATCAACACCCTCAGCTGCCCTAAATACACTTCTTAACTTCACACCACTAAATATTTTCAGCAAACAAATGACCGCCAGTGCAGCCATTCGTATGAGAGCTATCTCCCAATGGACCGTAAATAACATCGGTCACGCTACAATCCTGAATTTATTCTGATCAATCCCTTGCCACTACGACTACACCATCCCCCATTTTTGAGAGATGATTGAATTCATTTCTACACAGATGGTTCAAAAACCGAAGAAGGGGTAGGCTGCGGGGTGTACTGAAACCGACTTAACGTAAGTCTCTCGTTCCGCCTTCCAAACCATTGTAGAAATTCTGACGATCAAAGAGGTCCTATCATGGCTAAAAGAAAACGTGATATTCTCCACGAATATCCGGATTTTCTCAGATAGTCAAGTAGTCCTTAAATCACTCGGCGCTGTTTCTACGTACTCAGTAACCGCCCTTAACTGTCGCTTATATCTCTTAAGGAGATGGCTGAAGAGTTCACTATTCAACTTATTTGGGTGCCGGGGCACAGAGATATCGTGGGTAACTGCAAAGCCGATGAACTCGCCAGAGAAGGAACCATTCTACCGATCTCAAAAAGCAGGTTGAATATTGATATACCAATCGCTACCTGTAAACTCATGCTAAAGCAAGAGGCAATGGATAGAACAAATTATAGGTGGAACAATATTACCACGTGTGTGGCAACGAAACGGATATGGCCAGTACTAGATCCAAAACGCACAAGACATTTGTTATCCATAACCAGATTTCCCGTTAGCTCCGTAATCAATGTCATCACCGGACATTGTCTGATAGGAAGACACGCCATAAAACTTGGCGTTTCCTCTAATGACTTCTGCAGAAGTTGCTTAGATGAGGAGGAGGAGGAGACAATCCCACACCTCCTCTGCTCATGTCCTGCACTCTTTTTTAAAAGAAAACTGTAATATTGATCTAAGTATGTCAGTTTGTTTTCCTGACAGCCCTTTAAACCTAACCTAACCTAACCTTCTCTAGTAGCTCAGGTAAAAATACAAAAAAAAATTTTTTTTTACACAGTTTAAGATACAAAAAAAATTAAAATGATTGAATTTCATTGTCTTATAAACAAATTTGCCACTTAGCTGTGAACATAGACAGAGCTGGCCTAGCTGTTATCGCCAAATACAAATACATAAGCGAACCGATGAGTTGGCGATAGGGTTTTTCCCTTTGACGCTGGAAGTGTGACCTTTTGCAGTAGGCAATTGCGACTTTGTGTCGTTCAGGGATCAGTGTAGTTATTGGTGTCCGTTGGGCTGGAAGCAGAGCTCGAAAATAATTGGTAAACATATTGCTTCATTCGGTTTCTCATTGGGAGATAATCACATAGTCTACCGAAATTTTGCCTTTTTACAGAAATCTATTTTTATAAAATAATTGTTAGGTCTTTGGTTGAGATTTGTCATTTATTCAAAAAAATATGTCTCTTTGGTTGGCTTTTCCACATAAAATAAATGGAATTGGATAACTAAAAGCTTTTATAATAAAAATAAATCATAAGTGGTTAAATCCTTAAAAAAAACATCTTAAATAAGAGTTATTTAAAGACCAATGAAAAGGGTAGCCATAAACTTTCGTGCTCTGCCTGGAACCATAATTTAATGATGTACATATGCTTGTTACTTCGGTTTTATGTTGCCATCTCTCTAATCGCGCCAGCCCAAGGTCCTTATCTTTAAATGCTAGCTAGTCCAATATGAATAGGTCTGTATCTTTACTCACGGGATCCCGCGGGATCCCAAAACCTGTATCTTTACTTTTTTTTTGACGTAAAAGTGGCAGAGCTTTTGCTTTTTTGTCCCAAACTAAACTGTGTCTAATGCTATGTCCGCATCTGAAGTTAACCTGTGTTTCGTTCCAGGATGGTTTGAGTTAGTTGAATATGCAAAAAACTTTTTAGGTTATCTTTTTGTCTTAAGTTAAAAAAGAGACAGACATAAGGTGTGAGCAGAACGTCAACGACGTATGAGAGAATTCATTCTCTCTCCACTCACTTTTACTCTCTTAAATGTCAAATTCAATGGAATGTTGGAAATAGTGCATTCAGCGCGCTTGGTTTCGAGTAGGTTATCACGAAACTTATGCTATGTCCGCACCTGAAGATAACCTGGGTTTCGTTCCAGTTTGGTTTGAGTTAACCAAGTAGTGTCCGCATATGCCAAAAAGTCTTAAGTTTATCTTTTTGTCTTAAGTTAAAAAGAGACAGACATAAAGTGTGAGCAGAACGTCAACGACGTATGAGAGAATTCATTCTCTCTCCACTGACTTCCACTCTCTTAAATGTCAAATTCAATGGAATGTTGGAAATAGTGCATTCAGCGCGCTTGGTTTCGAGTAGGTTATCACGAAACCCAGTGACAAAAAAGGTTTCGTTTTGTATGGCAAACCACTTGGTTATCCTGTTGGTTTGGGATTGTTTTGAGATAACCCAGGTTAACTCTCAGGTGCGGACATAGCATCAGTCGTATTTATAATCCCATTCCAAAGTATGTCTAACTTTGGACAGCTCTTAGAAGTGTGTGTCCAACTGATGCTATGTCCGCATCTGAAGTTAACCCTGTGAATTATCAAAAAAACCTGGGGTTTCCATCCAGTCCTCAAAAAATGCTATATCACAAATCACCACACATCCCTGTCATTAAAAAAAAAATACATGCCATTTGACAGCTCTCAACTCGTCACAACATTCAGGGTGTATTTAGGTTTCTCAAAAAACGCTTTGTGGTGACCCTAGGGCAACCCCAGGGCTTCAACGAACAGACCTATAATAAGTAGGTACTCGGAATAATTCAAATTTCCTGGAAATGAAAGATAGAACCCAGATAGATCGTTTTATGCCCTCAAAAGCACAAATATGTTTAATTATTTTTTGGAAGTCCAAATAGGTACAAGGGTATACCTTGTTTGCTTAGTGAAAAAGGTGATTTTTAGATGTACATAGCCCCACAAAAACCAGTCAAGCGATTTTTGATCGCCCGATCTTGGAAGTTACTCATAGGTTTAAAATTCAAGATTATATAAAAGACAGCTTTCAAAAAGACGAACTCCAAATAAGCTTTGTCAAATTGAAAACTACACGCCTAAAAAACACAAAGATAACACAAAACTATAAGTACTACTTGTAATACAAGTGTATTAAGACAATTGTAATAAATTTCTGTAACACAAGGCTACAACCTCACTTGCTCTTCAACAAGTGTAATGGACATAAGGCACGAGTACGATAACTTTGGCGACAAGAAATAATAACGAAATTTGTGGAGGGGTTCAATACAAGCATTTTTTACTATGGGAGGGGGGGTCTATCTCCCCCCGTTTAGGCGGTAGGTTCAATTTTATAAAAATTGACTTAAAATCTAAAAAAAAATATTGAAGAACAACGGGAAACCTTACAGATACAATTTATACTTTTTATGAAAGTCAGGAATCTGCACTTTAAAATAAATTTTAAATAAAGTGATTTCAATTTATAGTTTTTGAATTAACTGACTTCAAAATCAAAATCTAGGAAAAAAAATTTGAAAAGATCCCTTTGAGTATTATGTTTCTCGTGATTACAAATGCCAATAAAAAAAAATTTGATGTAGTTAGTTGCTGTAATAAATTTTTTATCAAACGCTGTAAACTATTTTTATCTATATCTTATAGTTTTTGAGATAATTGAAAAATAGTAAAACTATTGAAGTATGCAATATTTTCAAAAAATTATGGAAATACGTACGAATTTACAATAATGTTAGGAAATAGACTAGTGAAAGTATAAAAATTCATCAGACAGGTGTTCATGTGCAATTAATTTCCGTATGCCACAATTTTCCGCATGGCCCGCTTCGCGGGGGCTCATTATTTTAACCCTTTTTCCGCAGGGTTAAGCTGCTCATGCTAAATATGAAAATATCAATTGTTTTTCTAACTGCAAGTTATTTGATCGAACTGAAAAAAGTATTAAAGTATAAAAATCATCAGACAGGTGCTTATGTGCAATTAATTTCCGTATGCAACAACTTTCCGCATGTCCCGCTTCGCGGGGGCTCATTATGTTAACCCTTTTTCCGCAGGGTTAAGCTGCTCATGCTAAATATGAAAATAGCAATTGTTTTTCTAACTGCAAGTTATTTGATCGAACTGAAAAAAGTATAAAAGTATAAAAATTCATCAGACAGGTGCTTATGTGCAATTAATTTCCGTATGCAACAACTTTCCGCATGTCCCGTTTCGCGGGGGCTCATTATTTTAATCCTTTTTCCGCAGGGTTGAGCTGCTCATGCTAAATATGAAAATAGCAACAAAACTTTTTTCAGTTCAATCAAATTACTTGCAGCTAGAAAAACAATTGCTATTTTCATATTTAGCATGAGCAGCTTAACCCTGCGGAAAAAGTGTTAAAATAATGAGCCCCCGCGAAGCGGGCCATGCGGAAAATTGTGGCATACGGAAATCAATTGCACATAAGCACCTGTCTGATGAATTTTTATACTTTCACTAGTCTATTTCCTAACATTATTGTTAATTCGTACGTATTTCCATAATTTTTTGTAAACATTGCATACTTCAATAGTTTTACTATCTTCCAATTATCTCAAAAACTATAAGACATAGTAAAAAGTAGTTTACAGCGTTTGATAAAAAATTTAATAAAGCAACTAACTACATCAAATTTTTTTTTATTGGCATTTGAAATCACAAAAAACATAATACTCAATTTTCATTTTTTTTTTCCTAAATTTTGACTTTGAAGTCAGTTATTTCAAAAACTGTAAATTGAAATCACTTCATTTAAAATTTATTATAAAGTGCAGATTTCTGACTTTCATAAGAAGTATAAATTGTATCTGTAAGTTTTCCCGTTGTTCTTCAATATTTTTTTTTAGATTTTAAGTCAATTTTTATAAAATTGCCCCTACCGCTTAAACGGGGGGAGATAGACCCCCCTCCCATAGTAAAAAATGCTTGTATTGAACCCCTCCACTAAATCCCGTTATAATTCTTGTCGCCAAAGTTATCGTACTCTCCCCGGACATAATCCTACAAGTGGCTCTTGACTTCAAGACTAGTAACTAACCTCAGGTACTCGTAAAACTTAGGTACTGCTTATGTATAACTATCAAAATAGAAGTTTCAAACACAATTTGGTATTTTAGTTTATCTAAAAAAGTCTATGCGTTTAAATCAAAGAATATACCTACATTATATAATTATTGCTAAAACTTATCTTTGTTACAGGCTCAGTGGCAGCAATTTAAAATACCTTTTTACCTCCTTTACCATCCGTTTGTTAAACAGAAAATGCGTTTTAATAATCTAATTGACCCCGAGTGGCCAATGCGACACCAGGTCAAACTCATATCAACTCTCAATGCTTCAACTATGTAGGTATGATGGCAATTAAATAAAACAAGAAAATAACTCGCCTACAATCTTCTTTTCAACAACAACAAAAAAAAAATGGGCTCAAAATACAAAAGGGTTTATGCGTTTGGCTCTCCATTCTACACTGGTGTGCTTCTCCGTTCCACTAGATAGGCTACAAAGTGATCGTATACACCGAATCCAACAAACCGTGGAACTGTGTGTATGCATTTGATGTTAGTTTTTAGTTAGACCTAACATCGGAACGGTTCGGACGTGCTCATTCAGTCTTAGTTTACGAGGGATTTTTAATATCAGCAGGTGTTTTTCGATATCAGTTGGAAATGCAAATAAGGGCTGCGACGCGACGCCCCTAACTATTGACTCACCCACACTATCGCGGAGGACGTAGAAATCGCTTACATTAGCCTAGTTTCGTGCACTGTTCAACGAGGAGCATAGAAGTTCGCGAGTATCAGTACATACTCGTATCTAAAATGGGAAAGATCTTCAATCATAAATTTCTGCTCAATTGCTGCAATTTTATGTTTTTGGTAATTACAATCAAGTGTTCAATGATCATGTTCATTTAATTAAGTTTCGAGTTCATTTTTGTTTTTCTCTTGTTGATCGGTCGATAGTCGTATGTGCGCGTTCCTCTATTTCTATAGGCACTTGTTTCACGATGTTCGTTTTATAATTTGTTTGTGCTTACAAGGCGAGAGATGGATAATTGAAGTTGAATTCCCAATTTAGCCGTAATAACTCTAAAGTGCAACTTTTTGTTAAAATTATGCAAGTGCGCTGATGAAATTCACTAATTTCTTTTATGGAAACGAATAATAAACAGTCTAAGGAAGTCAACCCCTTATAGAAATAACGAGTCACGGTCGCCTGAATATAATACAGGAAGGAGGATGTGATATTGTAATTTATAACTGTTGTTTTGGTAGTAAATTGATTAAACTTAAACTCATTGAGGGGTGAGTTGTAAGAAGTTCGTTCGTTTCTTTTCCAATTACGTACATACTTTTATATCACAAACAAAAATATTAATACACAGAATTTTAATTCCACATAGACCTTCTACCTTTGGAGAGAAAAGTGTAACGAATATTTTTCCTAATCGGCGTTACGAGTAATGCTGGGGGAAAACAGAGTCTGGCAAAGCATTCCACATGCGTGTGGTAAGGCTAAAATATGAATCTATACTCTTTACTGTACGTCAGAAGTTGGGCTCAAGGTAAAACTGATGAGGATTTTTAGCAAATCGGGGGTTGTGGATAAATGGTTTCAGGGGAGGAATGCGTCTGCCTATTTTGCTAGAGCACTGGTTGTGAAAAAAGCGACAAAAGAGAGGGAGAAAGCGTTTCGACGATGTTCATTAAAATCAAATAAGTGAGTGCTATATGCACAACCGGAGTATAAAGTATTCCTTTCATTTTAGAGGGCATTTTTCTAACACAGGAAATGACCGAGCGCATGTCGCAAAATGTGCCAAGCTGTGGTCTCTGCAAGTTCGAGTTCTTGTGAGCGACTCGAAATCAACATTCTCAGATTCTCCTGCAAATTCTCACGGACGACAGCGGCGATTTTTCGGCAGATCTGTCGTCTCGTCGACGTACTGTTGGTCTATTGGTCTATCCTTTATCTTTATCCAAAGCTGCAAATAGTCACCGCGTAATGTGGGTCGTGTGTATAGCGTTTATCATTTTGATAAAACAATTTTATTTTTTAAAAATGTTGTGGAATGCTATATACGTTCATGATAGGTCTGTTTGATGTGCAGTGCTCCAGTGCGCGCTGGGGAACGTCAACGCACTGAAATTTTCTGTCAATACACTGAATTACTGCTCTGGATTTGATTTCACATCGAACACTTAAGAGCTAAGACTCACGTAGCACTTGACTTTCATAAATTAGTTTCCTTCATTTGGCAATAAATATGATTGCAATTCTTTCAATAAAGTGGTTGCATTTCTTTCATAGATATTTGAAAAGATATGAAATATCAAAATGAAACGCAAATATTCTGTTTATAGCCCAATTGCCAAAAAATATATTTTGTGTCTGTGATCTGATTCGGGACAATAAGGGTATTCATGCTTCGGCGTGAGATCACGTTTTGTGTAAATATGTAACTTTAAGCGAAACTTTACATGAGTACCCCTTTAAGCTACTTTGTGTAAGTGGTGTAAGAAACTTCAAAACTTTGTTTTTAATTACTTACTCCGCTCATTTCCATATTTATTTGTAATACTTTTATATTTTATGTTTTGTTTGATAAAAAGTACCTACTTCTATGTTCAACTAAACTGAAACGTTTCTTTTGAAATGTAGTTTGTGTAGTTTTACCCGTTTTACCATCTCGTTTCCGCATTGAATTCGTTGCGTAGTCTTACCAAAATTTGTGTAAAACATTTTCCATACAAAATCTGACAGTTCTTTTACCATCTGGTAAACTTACACAGACTACACGGTTTACGCGGGTTTTACGCTGATGCATGAATACCCCTAATGCAAAACAATCACACTCTGTGATTCACAGCTGCAGTGTCATCACATGCTTGGTGATAGAGGAGTTCCTAATGGATTTTTCTATTTTTCTATTGTTAAAACTACGTGCAGACGCATATAAAAGCCGCAAACGTTTGCAGTTCTGACGCCATTTTTACGTCATAATTTATGACTGTTGACGCATATCGTCTGAACACTCTTTTAGGACAGTCCGCACATGACGGCGACGCGACGGCGTGGCGAGGAGACCGCACATAAATGTGCGGCTTTTTTAAGCCCCCGACCCATAGAATCCGTTGCGTCCGTTCGCTGCCGGATTCAACTGACAGCAGTGAGTTTTACCGGACACAACGATTGGTGTGACCCATAGAATCCGTTGCGGTGTGAAGAGAAAACTTCAAATTGGTTTTGACTGCGCATGTCATTAGTTCTGCCGGACGCAAAAGTTAAAAGTTGGGCTACTTTTTCCGTTGCGTCCGTTGCATCCGATGCTTATGGGTCACCACTCATAAGATCGTGTGTATTTAATCGAGCTGTCAGTTGAATCCGGCAGCGAACGGACGCAACGGATTCTATGGCTCAGGGCCTTTACATGTCCTCTGAACACCCTCGCACATTTTTGTGACAGTTTGCGTGCATGTGCGATATTCCCAATCATGTGCGGTGACACGAAAACAGGACAACGCAAATATGCATATTTTATGCGAATCGGTAGTGATTGTCATAGCACAATATAGTTGTGATCGGTTTTCAATTAAAAAAAAAAATATGAAATGAGCGAAGCGAAGTGTTTCGATCAGATGTTTGATTAAATCTCTTGAGTATTATGTTTTTTTTTCGACTTGAGTATTTTAATTATCTATTTTGTAAATTTTTTTTCTCTGTTGATGAATTATGAAAACATTAAAATTGATTGTAAATAAATCATATCCAATGCCAACAGCAACAGCCCCCCCACTTTCTTACCTGTGTGAACTTGGCACCCGAGTTTCGAAAAAAAAACTTTTTTTTGTTTCTGGTAGGTTTTGGATTGTAGTAGATTGTAGTGAAAAAATTTTTGTTTGTAGTACATAAAGTAAAAGACAGAAAAAATTTCGGTCAAAAAAAACTTCAGCACCCCAAATGAGAAGATTCGATCGATGTCTGGATCCTTCTTTTGAGCAGACCTCAATTCTTCCTTGTTCCATCCGAATATGGGTTCCATTCTCATCCGCTGAGTCCTGGTCTCTATTTTCCGCCAGCAATTCCATTCGGGGTTTTCTACCTGATGTCCAATTTGGTATTGATAAGTCTGCGGTCTTACTCTACAGCTCGTGGATTGATTTTCTTGGACTTCACAACGTCGACAAGCAGTTTTATTTATTTGGTTCCTTTGTAGCTTAACTCCTTGGCATGATCCAGCCTCGACTATGACTTCTCTTTGACAATGTACCATTTGAGAAGATTGCTCAGATGCTTCCATCATTAATGCAAATTCAAGAGTTTCAGAAAGATTTCGTGTTCTAGCAGTTCGCACAGATCTCTGAAGATGTTTGTCAGAAATGGCACCAACGAAAGACTCAACAGCAAGCTGGTTGATGATTTCTTCTTCAGCATCCGGGTATGCCAGGTGAACCAGTCTTTCGACGTCTGCTTGGAGCTGCTGTAGACTTTCACCCCTTTTCTGGACTCTGTTATTGAGTTGGACTCGGAAGACTTCTATCAAGTGGCTATCACCAAAGCGTTTATCTATAGCTGCCAAGAGAGAACTGAAATCGTCGCTCTTACCAGCTGTAACAGTTTGAAGTAATTCAGCTGCTGGTCCTCTAAGAGCAAGAGTCAGTGCTATGTATTTGTCTTCATCATCCCAGCCATTTGCTGTCGCAGCTGCCTCGAATTGTCTCCTGTAAACTGACCAAGACAACTGTCCGTCAAATGTTGGTGGTTGTACCTCTCTTTGCTTTAGATAATCTCCACAAGTTTTTCGTAACTCCATTTTCCGCATCTGGTCTAGTTCCTTAGCCATGTTTTTGATTCGTTTCTCCAAAGTGGCAAGCTGACTTTCGCATTGACTCTCAAGCTTGGAAAATCGTTTCTCAACACATTCAATGCGTTTTTCTAGGCCACATACATTTTTCTCAATGTTACCCAATTTGCTTTCTAGAATGTTTTTCTGACCTTCCAAAACATTCTGTTGCGCCTCAAGTCTTTCGAGTATATTCTGTTGTTCCTTCTTTTGTTCGTTTCGTTGTTCTTCAATTAGCTTCTTTTGTTCGTTTCGTTGTGCTTCAAGTTGTTCGAGAAGATTCTGCTGTTCCTTCTTTCACTCATTTCGTTGCTCTTCCAGATTCTTTTGTTGTAATTCGAGTCGTTCGAGAACATTCTGCTGTTCCTTCTTTTGCTCATTTCGTTGCTCTTCCAGCTTCTTTTGTTGTACTTCGAGTCGTTCGAGAACATTTTGCTGTTCCTTCTTTTGCTCGTTTCGCTGTTCTAACAAAAGCTTTATCTTACTAGAAAAATTTACACTTCCATTTACTTCCTCTTCCTCCACTTCTGTTTTAAAAACAAAAGTGTTTACGTCTTTCCCTTGCTGTTTCAAATAGTGGCGCAAGCGCGGGACTTGCTCATTTTTCGATCCCGCTCTAGTAAGATTTCGCTTACTTAACTCACTTTTAAGCTCAATGCAGTTGAGCTCTTCCAACAACTTACCCATTTTCATTGTAACTTTTTTTTACACTTTACTAGTCTTTTTTTTGTCAAATATGTTTTATTTACAGTTCTGACACCAATGTAACGTGCGCTTAGTTCGCAAAAATTAAACTTTACCTTTCAATTAAATTCTACCACTTTTATTCAGTATCTACTTTATTCGATTTCAACTCTACCAATAATCACATTGACACATTCTTAACCTTGGGTCTGTTCGTTGAACTTTCCCCAGGGTTGACCCAGGTTTTCTTGACAACCCTGTGAATTATCAAAAAAACCTGGGGTTTCCAGTCCTCAAAAAACGCTATACCACAAATCACCACACATCCCTGTCATTAAAAAAAAAATACATGCCATTTGACAGCTCTCAACTCGCCATAGCAAAAAGCTAGGGCGAGTTGGGGGTAAACCTATGGCAAACCTATGGCTCAAAAAACACTCAATTTGACATTCAGAGTGAATTTAGGTTTCTCAAAAAACGCTTTGTGGCGACCCTAGGGCAACCCCAGGGCTTCAACGAACAGACCTATTATCATTCTATAATCAAAACTGACATCTGGTTGCCTCGGCGGCCTATTTATATCGGATGACATTACATCTAGAACTTCCCAGTAATTTCCACATGGTCTCCACAATCCACTATTTTGTTGTCAAACATTTCCCCTCTTGGTATATTTCTACACTTACACTAGTGTTTCCACTTGTGTTTTCGGTTGAACGTTTTTCGGTTAGGAAATTGGTATTAAATGTTGGGTGTACATTACAATATTTTAATTTCTTTTCATAACATATCTTGTTTTATATTTTCAGATCTGCGGCGGATTTCTTGTATTTGGCGGTTTCTACATTTTCTCAGACACCAAGCGCATACTCCTTTCGCGCCTATTGGCTTCAACTAGCGAACAGTTAAACAGTTTACCACAACCTTTATTTTATTACATTTCTTTGGGATTGGCGGTTGCTGGGACTATAGCAATTCTCGCATCGATTATCGGTTTTTGGGCGTCATGTCTCAACACATACTGTTTCCTCAGCTTATACTTTCTTACCGTTGTTGTTCTCCTCCTGGCAGAATCGGTTGTATGTCTTGCAATAACATTGTGGCCACATTGCTTGGGTATAACATTGGATGAAACAAAAATGGTCAAGGCTCTGCAAGGAAACTACGGTATTCCTGGTCGTGAACAGTTTACAATAGCTATGGATTTAGCGCAAACAAGATTCGGCTGTTGTGGGATGAACAGCGAAATTAATTATGACACATCCATGTGGCGTTTGCAGGGATATGGTCCCAGAGAATGGGTTGTACCACTTACATGTTGCATTCTAAAAAACGAACCGGAACCTTTGGCATACCTCGATCCAAAACCATTCAATGACACTCAATGTCAGACACTTCAAAAAATTGAATTTTCGAAACATCGTCACACAAAACCGTGTTTGGAGTTCTTGGACATTTGGTATAGGGAGCAGTATGTTCTGTTTTTAGGTGCGAGCTTAGTTATTGCTATTGTCGAATTCTTTGTGCTGTTAAGCATTATTTTAAACTGCACAAAGATATCAAGAAGATCCTGTAAGGTGGAAAACTTTCTCGAAATGCGTACGAGAGCAAAGTCAAATCAAACACTAGTTGAGAACATTTACGGCCCTGATATTGTGGACCAGCGTACTATTCCCATGAGTAATATCCACGCACAGCATTTACCTGGTGATTTTAAGGAGATCTACATCCAACCACAAGACTTGCTAAAGAGTCGTCATAACACAACTTTTAAGCCAGGACGAAGCCATTACCATATTTCGACCAGAAGCTATTTGGTTTAAAGTATAAAGTAATAGTAAACAGAGGCCAAACCTGAACTTCACTTGTCACACTGTTAACAATTGTTTAAAATGTTGATTTTGAAACACGAGATCCATCGGCCAAAAACAGTATAATGGGTGTTTAAAAGATGAATTTGAAGTTGTGGCAGTATTAAAAAAGCAGAGGTTACTGGGATCAGGAGATACGGTGCGGTGGCGTTCGTAAGGTTTGCTCTCTACTTTTTATTTTTTTTTATGGTTTGAAGTAAAGAGACTATAGCACATTAAGAATCTAGTTTTTCTAACTCATGCTAACCAAAGTAAATATTACATTTAAATTATTAGTTTTAAGTAAAACGTTATCGTCAGTCAGAATTAGTCTTAAAATTTTGTGTTAAACTGTGTTAAAATAAAAATCAAATTGTGTACACTTTTGAAATTACTTTTTTCAATTGGATATCAATATTGGGCGCGTTCGAGAACCTATCGGATAGCCTATCTCGGATAGCCGTATCTTGGATACCTTTTTGAACGATCCAGATATCTTTCCAGATTGCTTCAGACAACAGCTGTGAAATATTAAAATTCGACTTTTGAAAATAGAAAAACATTCAAAATATCATTGCTAGACGATTATAACTTATTTATTTTTTTCGACTTCCCATGCGTTTTAAATAACTCTTATGCAGAAATAAATGCACAACAAAACAAAAAATCAACATGGAAAGAAATAAAAATAAATTTTCTATCAGCTGATCACTTGAATAGAAAGGTATACCAAAAATACTCGGATACCTTTAAATAGCTTTTTAGTTGAAATGGGTGTGTGACTCTGCTAAAAGTTTAACACGTAAACAACAACAACAAGCTGTCCGGATACGATTCTCGAACGCCCCCATTGATTTAATTTTTTTTTTCTAATGGGCGATTTAAATGTATCAGCAGTTGCCTCAAGTGACGCAAGATATAAAATTTATACTTGTCTGAGAAAGAGGGAAGATTTTATTTTGTTTTAATGTAGACAGTCTGAGTGTTTTTTACACTAAATGGTTGTAAACTGTACTTACCACATAGCTTCGTTGTTGTTAAATCTTCATCAAAGGCAAGGTATTCAAGGAAAACATTTGTGTCTAGTAGTAGATTGAGCTTTCTATTTTCTGGTTTTACTTTTCAGTGTCCACATTTTTCATTGGCGGTGACACACTCTTTTAGTAGGAACATCACCTATCTTATTTCATAACGGGTACAACTATGAAGATGTCTGTAGATAGTAGACTTTTAGAAAACTTATGATTGAAGAGATTCAGAAATATCGTACAAATTTGCCTGGAGGGTCTTTGGGAATTGGTTGCCAGTCTATTGGTTCAGACTCAAACAGGAAAGCAATTGGCAGTGGTATACAACTTTTTTAATTCAAAACAAGTGCAACGGTGCAGTTGACCGATCGGCAGGTACTCAATTGAATACTGCTTGTTGTAGCGGACGCCTTCTGTATCTATCGCTCGATTTTCAAAATTAAAATTAGGCTCTGAATGATTGTCGGTCACTGAATCAGATAACT
The DNA here is from genome assembly GCA_914767635.1 of Melanostoma mellinum. Taxonomy (NCBI): domain Eukaryota; kingdom Metazoa; phylum Arthropoda; class Insecta; order Diptera; family Syrphidae; genus Melanostoma; species Melanostoma mellinum. Next base: position 61,049,551 of record OU612060.1, read on the forward strand.
GTTAGAGGTTTTGAAGTTGATTGTTATGACAAATCTAAAAAAAGGTCTTCATGCATTCAAAACATGCTTTCGCTCAAAAAAGTATGACTTTGAAAGCTGTCAGCAAGTTATAACAGACTATAGCAACCTCGAAAAGGAATAAAGGTTTTCTCTTTCTGTCTTTTTTGCACATAACTTATATCCCATACCCGTTTTAACTTTTCTGCTTTTCTGTACTATCAGATGAATGCAAATCCACCATAATGCTTCTCTATCCATTCTTCTTTACTTTTAACTGTACTTCCTTTTTGAATTTTTAAGGGTACCTCCTTTAAAAAACATTAATAAGATCTACACTTAATTGCCTGGTTTTATTTTTCAAATGTTTTCTTTCAAAATATTAAATTGAAACACAGGAAAGTTACTCGAACTCAAAGCCTCCCAAACCAAAGCGTTTTTGCGGTTATGGCAGCGACAATTGCAGTTGCAGTTGTCAAAATTAAGTTAAGTATACAGCGATTATGAGAATAGGTACCCAAACCGACGCTAAAAAAAAACAAAGTTTTCATACATTTAGACTGACTTGACTGCAAAAATGATGACCGCAGCGTCTCTGCCGTTCGATGAGGGCATAGGTAAAGGAGGCGGGGATTTCGTATGCTGCGAGGATTAGTGTTATGGAAAAGGAAGATAGAGTTATAAAGGCTTGTGCGGTCAACGGTTCCAGAAAATAAACGATTTATCAACGTTTTCATTCTGAGAAGCTTGATGCGATCTAGGTACGCGCGTATGTATGTTTGGGGAGCACCTGACCAAATATAGGAGTTGCACTCTTGTTTTGTTGGACGGATTAATAAATTGTAGCCAGATCAGAAGGGGTGGAGATTTTCCCCATCGCCTACAGAAACCAAAGTATTTTGCAGCATTTTTGGCGACTTCAAATATGTGGTCATTTCAACGAAGATCATTGTTCACACACAAACCAAGTACACTGATACAGATGCCTTTCATGGATAGTGACAATGTGGGCTTTAACGACAAAAGAAAACATTGTGTTTCCAGAAAACCTGGGTCAACCCTGGAGAAAGTTCAACCAACGGACATATTATTTGTTATCATTCGACACAACCACAAAATGTTTGTACTTCGGAGCAGCCTTTACCTATTTCAAAAAAAATATTTAATATTTGGTTATTTTAATTTCGAAAATTTATTTCGGTGGTTTTCGAAAACTAGACACTTAAGAGCTACAATTTCCTTTTTTTCTGTACGGAAAGTTGTTGCATACGGAAATTTATTGCATATAAGCACCTGTCTGATGAATTTTTATATTTTTACTAGTCTATTTCCTAACATTATTGTTAATTCGTACGTATTTCCATAATTTTTTGAAAATATTGCATACTTCAATAGTTTTACTATTTTTTAATTATCTCAAAAACTATAAGAGATAGAAAAAAGTTGTTTACAGAGTTTTATAAAAAATTAATAAAAGCGACTAACTACATCAAATTTTTTTTATTGGCATTTGTAATCACAAGAAACATAACACTAAATTGATTTTTTCAAATTTTTTTTTTCCCTTAATTTTGACTTTGAAGTCAGTTATTTCAAAAACAATAAATTGAAATCACTTCATTTAAAATTTATTATTAAGTGCAGATTTCTGGCTTTCATAAAAAGTATAAATTGTATCTGTAAGTTTTTCCGTTGTTCTACAATATTTTGTTTTAGATTTTAAGTAAATTTTTATAAAAAAAAATAAAATAAAAAATGCTTGCATTGAACCCCTCCACCAAAAACCGTTATTATTTTTTGTCGCCAAAGTTATCGTACTCTCCCCAAAGAGTCTTAACTGCTAAAATTTTTTACTAATCTTTTCATTTATTAGATAAAAAACTGAAAACTCAGCCGTGGTTACAAGATATACAAATTTATTATTTGTTATACCTGCTAAAAGACAACTAATTATAAGAAGAGAGAGTAATAAAACCAACTTTGTTGTGGTTGAAAGTTACAAAATTAATTTTCGTTTATTTATTATCAATTAACACTCACAGAAGGTAAATTGGATTGTTCTTTGCTTTTTGTTTGGTAAGTTGCCTTTCAAGTGTGGACTCCAATAGCTCCAAGCACTTTCTTCAATTTTGTCCACTAGACGATTTTGCCCGGTTGAGGCATATCACTTTGCTGAAATGGCGCAGAAGCTATCCAATAAAACATAAATGGGCCTTCTTCAGTGCGATTGGATTTCTCTTTCCTAGACAAGAACTCTAGTTTGTTTATTTAAAACCAAGTCCATAGGGTAAGGTCGCCTAAATTCGAACACTCCCAGTTGTCGAACACTTTTTGAAAAACATCGCTCAAACTGCATTATTTCTAATTTTTTTAATTTCTTTTAATGCGAAATTGTAAAGGGTGTTATACTCTTTAACCCTCAGAAACAACTCACAAGTACAACCAATGTAAACGTTTAAAAAATAGTAGTTTGTGACTAGCTTTCAAAGATTAGGGCAATTGTGGGTTTCCATATAAGAAGTAGACTGTTGCAAGTGTCGTGAGAAACTATAATTTTAAGGAGCAATTGAAGCTAAATATTTATGTTGTAAGGTTTTTTCGTTATATAATGCTTATTTTAGTTCATTTACGTTAAAATTTTATCTTAAAAGTTAATAGTTTTACTAGATTTTAGCTGTTCGATCATAGGAAACCAAATTGTTGTGAGTTTCCTGTTCGAACACTAGTGTTCGAATATAGGCAACTTCATCAAAATAGTTTTTTTAAGCTCAGGCCTTACATGTTATAAGAAACTAAATAATTTTTACGTCATTCTATCAATAAAAGTAGCAAAACCTTTGGGGCCAGTATTCGAACACCTTTTTTCAGTGTTCGAATCAAGGAAACTCAGTACAATTTTAGGTTTCCTTTGTTCGAACAGCTAACAATTTCAATTATGACTTAGGTGTCTCATAACTTCTTGCCAAAGAAGATGGATTAAGAAATATAGGTTGTCACCATTTAGCATAACCATTTAACGTACACCCAACTCAAAATAAAGACTTTGTGTGCAACTCTTCAAATCTTTTCTGATTTATGTGGTTCAATAAAATTGAGAAAATATAAATATAAAAAAAAATATAAAAATAATAAAAAAATAAATTAAAATGTTTGGATAAATTAAAATAGAGAAAACTTTAAAAATTTCTGTTTTGTGTAGTAATTAAATGTTAGTCTTAACCCAAAACACCATGTTCGAAATAAGGAAACTTAATGTTCGGCTTTAGGAAACAAGTGTTCGATTACTGGGGAATTGGACTGTTTTCCAGTTTATATTGTTTTATAAAAAAACGGTTAAAGTTACAGAATTAAATTTAAGTTTATTAAATAAAGTTTGAGTTTGAGAATCTAATTAATTTAACTTGGTATATTGAATATCGAAGGTTGTCTGGCAGTGAGCGATTACTTTATTGCAAGTCACTAAGTGTTCGACAACTGGGGACATGACCCTATGTCCTTATCCTGCAATAACAATTTATTTTTATTAATGAGAAATTTTAATCCATGGATTTTGGATTAACTCTTATTCTATGGTTTAGTGAGTCTGTAGAATAAGAGTATAATAAGCGTTTCATTATTAATATGGCTGTTACGGTTTTAGAAGAATTTATAGGATCATTTGATGGGTTTTAGGAATTTTTACAATTAAGTTTTTGATTCGGTGTGAATAGGTTATTAGTCTGCTCCGCAGCCCGATAAATTTTATCCCATTTTTTTCATTAAAACTAGCCCTTTAATGGCTGTGATAGTCACATTTCTTTCTCAAAATTAAACAAGTTTTAGTTTTAAATCAATGCGGCCAAACAAATTTAAACACACCCTTTAGTTGAGTAAATCAACAAATGCCCACCAAAAATGCTACAATCACTAAAAAGAATAACATTTTTTCGAACATGAATCGTCGAAAACGAGAGAGGTAGAAAACAACTTCGAAAATGTAAACAAAAATAAACGCAATGGATGTATTTCTTCTCACTTCAAAGAGCAAGAAAAATGTATGAGACTTCAACTGCGCTATACACACACACGTTCAACGTTTAACCCCACAGCCACTGCTCAGTATTTGGTTTTGTTTTACCAGCCGATTTTTTATTGTATGAATTTTAGCTATGTTGCATGCGGTACACATCAACAACAATATGCTCACTTCACCCCTTCCTTTCCAAAACAAAGTAATTTCCCAATACTGTGCTTGAGTAGAAAAACAAGTTTCTTTACACAAATCTTTCTTTCTCTTTCCATCGCCCATTCGATATGTGAAACAGAGAAAACCTCTTCAGCCCGGCTGCTGTTCTGTTTTCTGTTGTTGTGCTGCTACTACTTCTGCTATTGCATCTTTCCCATTTTCCTTTTGTGGTGTCATTTTTAGTTACTGGCAATGTTTTGAAATGAGTGAACGGCGAGTATTTCTATTCTCTCCCAAAATAAAAAATAATCTCTGAGCGGTAGAGCGGTCTGCGTCGATACACTTAAATAATTTTTTTAACTGTAAAAAATAATTGAGATAAAAAGTGTTTGATTGTTGGGTGTTTTAATTAAGTAGTTAAATATTCTTTGCAATTTTGACGAAACAGTTATAAAGTTCAAATTAAAATATGTGAAATAGTGCCTGGCTTGACAATAGCCTTTTCTCTTTTTACCTCACGCCAAGTAAAGGCTTTGCTTCGTGTATTTGTTTCGATGGCGCGCTGTTGGTGTTGAGTGTTGACAGTCTTTAGTTCCGTTTACGTAAAAGATTCATTCAACTCGAACTCGGTGCTCGGTCTTGTTTCGTTGCTTCCTCCTTTTTTGTTTTGCTTTATACTCCGTTTACTGTTTGCGCGCGTGTGTTTCAATTTCAATACAGTTGTTGTTTGTGTGCGTGAGACAAATGCATGCGGCAATAAATCGTGCAAGTGTCACAATTGTGTTTATTTTGTGAAAGTATGTGTAGTGTCACTGCTGCTTTCTGTTTGGATTATTTTGATATCCAATTGTAAATAATAATTAAATCAAATAATTGTGGTCATTTCAAAATTAAGGAGGATACATTAATGTACCAAAAAGTCATGCAAAAGGAGATAGAGGATACGGATAAGACTAGTTTTTAAATGTACAACAACCTGTTGAAAATTTTTAGTGGACGGTTTTTGTTGTCTCGTCTTTGAGACAGCTTGAACTGCATCAAAATTAGCTGGTGAAAGGTAAGAGGAAACTAAATGAATATTCGATGTTTGGCAAGTAGGGTCATCGACACTTCTTGTTTGATTGGACAACCATTTCTTTTAATATTAAAATTTATATGTTTACTTTGGTAGTATGTACATGTACATAGTTCGCTTAAAATAAGCAAAAACAACCCAAGAAGTGTTGATAAGGAGCTTCTTTCCTCCTGGACAACCATTTCTTTTAATATTAAAATATAAAATAATATTAAAATTTATATATTTACTTTGGTAGTATGTACATAGACATAGTTCGCTTAAAATAAGCAAAAACAACCGAAATGTTGATTGGGAGCTTCTCTCCTCATTGATGCGCCCAGGTAGAGATAATCAAATATTAATTGAAAACTAAGATTTGTATTGCAAAGTGGTAACCCCATCTCGCTGTTTTTTCTTTACTGATCATCCATTCCTTTCTATTTCGCTTGTTTGAAATAATTTTAATCAAAAGAAGTAAATTTTTTGAGTGTTTCAGTAAGAACGATTCCAACTTTTGTTCCCTTCGGCACAGTTTTTGGGCGTGTAAAATAACCAGTTGTTTGTGAATCTGGATATTGTCGGGAATGAGCTGTCGAAGACGTTCTATTTTTTGTAAGATTTAAATGACACCGACAGCGATACAAATCACTCGAGATATTTTTTAGTATTCAAATCCAGCTGTTTTTTTTTTTTGCAATTTTGTCCTCAGAAGTTAAATCTCGATCAAAGTTTTTTAGGACTTTGAGAGCCTTTTTCTGTCGGAGGTTTTCTTTCAAATTAACTGGAGCACTCAGAAATAAATACAGGTCCTTTCTACTACCAGATAGCAACCTTTCTTTTCTTTTGCTATATCTTTCTAGACGTTTTTAGAAAAGCCAGAAAACTGTGCCATGATAAGGAACCTAGCCTAGGTTATCAGCTCTCATTGTTTCTGTGCAAAGTGTAAGAAATCTGATCGAAAAAATAAAGGAGGTCACAGAGGGAGTACCTACTCCACGGTCCGCGGTGTCATCATCTTCTTTACAAGATTCACTGAGTGTTTGGTACCAATTAAGCTTAACACGTTTGAATGCTTGTCTAAAGAGAAGAGCCCCTTGGCAACTTTAAGAAGTTTCTTACAGTCTTTTCTGCTACAAAATAGAAAAAGTGTTGCAGTTTTCATAATAACTTTGGGAAGTTTACAATAAGTTTGTTTGCATGCAATGTAGGCGTTATCACTGAGGACCCTGACAGACCAAGCTCTGGTTCATTTACTGAGAAAACTGTTTGAAATCCTTGCCTTGCAACTTCATTGACGATCTGGTTTCCAGTTATGCCTCGATAGCTTGTAACCTGAAAGAACCTCAAATTATTTGGTCTTACGACCGCATTAAGAGAGATCTTGCAGTTCTGGGTCACTTTCGAAGTAGGCAGACGGTTGGGTAGAGCCTTAAGCACATTTTGGCTGTCGCTGTAGAAAGAAATATTTCTCCATATGCAGTCATTCTTTATAAAGGATGTAATTTATAGCCATTTGGATAGCGCACGTCTCCGCTTGGAAGACGGACACGTAGGTATTTGTCTACGAAAAAGGCACCAGCGCCAAATCCAACATCGATAGCTGGTTCATCAGTCCTGTATAGACGGAAAGTTGACCGTGCATTTTTAACTCAGTTTGGGCCTTGAAATTATCGTATCAGACAAAATTTTCAAAGTTTGTTAGTTGGATTTTAATGTTAGTTCCATTGTTTATCATCATTTTCAAGTGCAATCCTTCTACAAGTATATATTAGTGGCGACGAGGATTTTAAAAGGTTAAGAAAAATCTTAGCGATGCCTGAAACCACGCAGGATATCATACGGCATTTAAAAACTGCACTACTAAATTTTACAAACTAGTCCTAGCTCACCAAATTTACACTTCGACCAATTTAACGAAAATGAAGAACCTTTCAACAACTACATTAAAAGGATTGAACATTATCTAGCATTACGAAATCTCACAGATCCTACAATGAAACGGCAAGTATTCATTTGGTGCCGAATAGGTACTACCAACTGCTTTCAAACTTAACAGCACCAGAGGAGACAAATGCAAAAACTTACGACGAACTAGTTGTTCTTCTAAAAAATCACCTTAGTCCAAAACCAAATGAAATAACAGAACAGCATAAATTTTTGCTCAGACTCCAACACGATACACGAGGGAGAGTTTATTTCTAATTATATGGCTGAGTTAAAAAAGCTGAGCGCTTACTGCAACTTCACATGTGGCATCTACTCTTTCAACTCACGTTCACAATTCATTCGAGGCTTAAGGGACTCCGACATAAAGGAAACGCTCCTGAGAGAAACATTGACCACAGTGACCATGGATAAGGCTTTTGAATATGCACTCTCTATGGAGACTTCAAAGACAGAGAGCCGCAATATGCTTAATATTCACCAAGTGCATGCGAAGGATTCGTCAGTACATAGAACAAGACCAAATGCAAAAATGAGTTAAAGTAAAAAGCATGCTCAACCTAATTCAAGAAATAAAAAAACGATTTGCTATAGGTGTGGGAAGTATGATCACGTTGCAAAAAAATGTCGTGCAACAAACTTATTCTGTGGCCATGTGATATCAGTGTGTATGAAATCGCAATCCAGAGCAACTAATACGCTTTAAGTTTATCAGGATTCTGAGGAAGAGATTATCCTTACGAATTAAACGTGTTTATTTTAGCATCAAATCGCAAAGAAAATCTCACTTCGAAAATTGAAACTCGTGGGGATTACTTACTTACTTACTTACTTACTTAGGTGGGCATTACAGTTCGGGGTGAACCTGGGCCTCAACCAACATCCTTCGATAACGACTTCTATTTCGGGCGAGCTCTCTCCAGTTTCGCACTCCAAGTCGGTTGAGGTCTTCCTCCACTTGATTGCGCCACCTAAGACAAGGTCTTCCCCTTCCGCGATTTCCCTGCAATGTGCTTTCGAACACCCGACGAGCCGGAGCGTTTGGGTCCATCCGCTCAACATGGCCCAACCATCGTAGCCTCGCGATGCGTACTCTTCTGGCTATGCCCATGTCGCGGTACAGCTCATACAGCTCGTTGTTGTATCTTCTTCTCCACACATTGCCTTCGCATACGGGACCAAAGATCATTCGGAGAATTTTTCTTTCGAAACGACCAAGGGTTTCCTCATCCGCTTTCGATAAGGTCCATGCTTCCGCGCCGTAAAACAGGACTGGGATGATTAAGGTCTTATATAAGCTTACCTTGGTTTTTCTGGAGAGGGTTTTGTTTCTCAATTGCCTTCTTAACCCAAAGAAGCAACGGTTGGCAAGAGTTATGCTCCGTTTGATCTCCGCACTGATGTTGTTGTCCGTGTCTACAGCGGATCCTAGGTAGACGAAGTCCTGTACTACCTCGAAGTTATGTCTGTCTATTGTGACGTTTTGTCCAATTCTTCGATGTTCTGTGTCCTTATTTGATGACAGCATATACTTTGTTTTGCCCTCATTAACCATCAAACCCATTTTTTGCCGCTTCTGTTTCAATACTCGCAAAAGCACCTATGACATCACGCTTTTTTCTTCCCATTACGTCAATATCGTCTGCATATGCGAGTAATTGCACAGACTTTTGAAAGATTGTTCCTCTGGTGTTGACGTTTGAGTTTCTTACAATCTGTTCAAGTATGATGTTGAAGAAATCGCATGACAGTTTATCGCCTTGCCTAAAACCTTTTTCGACATTAAAGGTCTCGGTGAGTTCTTTACCGACCTTGACGGAGCAGCGTGAATTCTCCAAAGTCATCCTGCATAGTCGTACGAGTTTTGCAGGGATGCCGAAACTAGACATGGCTCTGTACAGCTCGTCTCTGTAGATACTGTCATACGCGGCCTTGAAATCGATAAAGAGATGGTGAATATCGATATTATGTTCACGGGTTTTTTCCAAGATCTGCCGTAATGTGAAAATTTGATCTATTGTGGACTTCTCCGGTCTAAAACCACATTGATAAGGACCTATCAAGTTGTTGACGTGGGGTTTCAGACGTTCACATATTACAGCAGACAAGATCTTATAAGCGACGTTAAGGAGGCTTATCCCTCTATAATTGGCGCAGTTGTGAGGGTCTCCTTTCTTTAGGATCGGGCATACGATACTGAGGTTCCATTCATCGGGCATGCTTTCTTCCGACCATATCATGAAGATCAGTTGGTGCATGCTCCTTTCCAACTGATCTCCAGCTGCCTTGAAAAGTTCGGCATCTGCACATGCAGCCTTATTTGATTTAAGTTTGCATATAGCAAGCTTAAGTTCTTCTAGGTCGGGAGGACGGCATTCTTGATCATCGTCCAGGCTGAATGGGGCAGTCTGCCTGACAGCGGAATTTGTGTCCTCATCGCCGTTAAGCAGTCTTCAGAAATGATCTTTCCAGATCCTCAGTAGCGACTGTGACTCTATAACTATCCCTGCTGGTCTTTACAGGCTTGAGTTCGGGGTTTGCCACCCTGGCAGGATCTTTTTACCTTTTGGTAAAACTTCCGAATCTCGTTCCTGTCATGGCACCTCTCTATTTCCTCAAACGAGCGCTTCTCATGCTGCTTCTTTTTCTTTTTGAGAAGTCGGTGTTCTTCCCTTCTTCTCTCCTTGTAAATATCGTTATACCGATCGTAAGCAGCCCTCGTTCGTGTTTGCAAAAGCATTTGTCGTGCTCTTTGCTTGGCTGCATTTGCCTGCCTACAATCTTCATCGAACCATGGGTTTCGTTTTGGTGGCCGAGTGAAACCCAGAACCTCAGAGGCAGCAGTTCTGATGGCTTCTTGGCATTGCTGCCACTGGTCTTCAACGTTTAATGCTGGCGGCATGGGATTCAAGGATAATTGAAGGGACACTCGATTGGAAAAGGCATTGGCAATCTCTTGCGATTGTAGCTTTCCGACGTCATATCTCTTCACAGCGTTAGTTCGTGCTGGTCGTGAACAAGATATCCTCATTCATACCTTGGCTACAACAAGGTAGTGGTCCGAGTCAAAGTTGGCCCCTCGGAAAGTTCGGACATCTAGCACACTGGAAGAGTGCCTTGCGTCGATTGCAACATGGTCAATTTGGTTGACGGTTAATTGATCTGGGGACCGCCATGTGCCTTTATGAATTTTGAGATGCGGGAAGCGTGTACTACTTACAACAAGATTTAGCCCCGCAGCAAAATCGATAAGCCTCAATCCGTTTTCGGAGGTTTTGTCGTGGAGGCTATGCTTACCGATTGTGTTTCCAAAGATGTCCTCCTTCCCTAGTTTTGCGTTGAAATCGCCAAGAACGATTTTCACGTCGTATCTAGGGCATTGCTCATATGTTTCTTCGAGGAGCTCGTAGAAACAGTCTTTGGAATCGTCGTCTTTCTCTTCTGTGGGGGCGTGGGCGCATATAAGGCTAATGTTGGCGAATTTAGCCCTGATGCGGATGGTCATTATACGCTCATTGACTGGATTTTGGCTAATCACCTTATCCCTGAGTCTTCCTCTAACGACAAATCCGCACCCAAATAAACGCTTTTTCTGTTGTCTGCAGCAGTCGCCATAGTATATGTCACAGTTTTTCATCTTCTTTATGCCCGGTCCACTCCATCGCACTTCTTGGATGGCGGTTATGTCTGCTTTGCAGCAGTCCAGGGCGTCCGCTAATTCTCCAGCTGCACCTAGTCCGTTAAGAGATCTTACGTTCCAAGTGCAGATCCGGAGGTCGTTGTCCTTTTTTCGTTTGCATGGGTCGTCAACTTTGAAATCATTATCGTTATCCGAGGCTGCTTGTTGTTTCGGAACACGGTCTGTTTAATGTGGTTGGGTAGTTAACCCTACGCACAACCCCCAACCTGGAGGGCCAGGTCCTTTTGGATCCCTTCGGACACAAAGGGCTGGAGTATCCAGAGTCAGTACCCTGCTGCAGGGGTGTGAGTGCTGCCGTTGGCTCACCAGGAGCTCGTGGGGATTAAGTACTACATAACCTTACAAGTGAACGACAAAACGCTGGCCATGGAATTCGATACAGGTGCAGCAATATCGGTCATGAATTACAGTGCATTGGCCAAAAGCAAAAATTATACCTACAAAAGTAATTTTGAAAACGTACAACAATACGACATTTTCAGCATATGGAAAATCTCACGTACAAGTTGGGTACAACGGACGAAAGGTTATGTATGCAATCTTTACATTGTAAAGGAGCCATATGGGATATGGCACACTCTGCGGAAGAGAATGGGTTCCAGCACTTAAAATTTTACAAATTAAAGCACTAAATATTTTTACAGAGAAAGACATCGATCAACTAAAGAAACAAATATTCGAAAACCACTCTGAAAAATTGAAACAATACCCAAAGTGAAAGAAGCACATAGGATCATCGCCTATTTTGTAAAGCTACGACAGGTTCCGTGCTAAACGGCCTCTTATAGAAGATGAGATCACTCGATTGGAAATGGATGGTATAATTGAAAAAGTCGAACACTCAGATTGGGGAACACCGGTCGTGCCTGTTATAAAAGCAGACAAGTCAATACGTTTATGTGCAGACTTTAAGGTAACATTGAATAAGCTTATTGTAAACGATAAATACCCAATTCCCAAAATTGAGGAACTCTATCAAAAGCTCAAGTACGGTGATATTGCACTTTCGAGATTTGCAAAGCCTATTTGCATCTTAGATCTCGATACGAAGTTTTACAGGATCATTTCTTCACCTACCGATTCTTCTCATTCTCAACAGGATGTCAACAACTTGAACAATAAAATTAAATTAAACATTTCCAAGTGTCAATCCATTACCTATTCTCGTAATTGCATTAAATCTCCGCTCCGCTGCTATCTTCTTCAAACCATTTCACCAGTCGAGGCAAATTGTGATCCTCGGGATCATTTACGACCATATGAACTCAATTTAATCTCACATATATGAATTCAATTCACCATTAAGTGGTGGCCAACGGAATTCCCCGATCTATATGTGGGAACCCGATCTCTGTACAATACCTTAATTCACTCGCACTTTGAATACGCCAGCCAAGTTTGATTCCCTTACCGCCATTTTCTTCGATTTGCTCTGAGAAGGGTTTCGTGGATTGATTTCTGAATTCTATCTCCTCACCAAGATCGTATCACGCTTCTCAGCAGGAATACGTTGAAAGATCGAGGAGAAATATTAAACATTCTCTTCATTCATCGAATCTTTTCTGGAACCGTTATTGAACAGATCTTAAAAGTTCTATCTTCCTTAACGCGAAACCTTCTCAACTTACGAGATCCTCGCTTCTTTTACAATTCTTTTATAGTTCAAATGAACCTATCTCCCGAATGTTGAGTAATGTTAATTCGAGTTTCAATGGCTTTGACTTCAACCTCGATACCCCTTGCTTAAAACTCTATCTTTTAAATCACCCTCCTCGTTAATGTTTTTGTTTTTAAGTTAGATTAAGATTTAGTTTGTATTAAACCGAATAAATGGGAGGTTTGTCCCCAACAAAATTAAAAAAAAAATTAAGTAAACAAAGCGTAGATTTATATAAAATCTAACATTTTTTGTACATGCCATATGTGCTAGTTTCGTTAACAGTATGTTTTATTTAGTTATGCTAATGTACATAGTTGGGAACTTTCAGCATTCAAATGGTTTTTCATTATTTTCTTGGAGGGTTTTGCTTAGGTTTAAACCTTTAAGTCTGCTTTTTTCCAACAGAAATAAAAACGACTTAACTTTATTTTAAATAATCACTTTGGTACCCAAACCCATACTTGTACGTATTTTGGAAAGAGCTTGTTTGGCTGCATGTTCAAATCATTGCCACATTTCTTCTCCAGACTACACACAATTATTTTGCTGAATACACTGGGATTTCAGAATCCTAAACCACACCGCAAAACAAACAAAACCGAAGCCATATTCAGCCATAGCTCCGCAAATTTTATTCACGAGTTAGTCGGGTCACTTACCCCAGTTTTATTTGGGTATAATTTTTTTGTAAAATGACATGTCTGGTTGATTTCTTATACATATATCTTTCAAGGAGAAATTACACTTCAAATGCGTCCAAAAACTGAATACCTACCTACCTTCAAAACATTAACAATGCAAAAAGACCAGCATGTGATTTTGGATGTGTTGCTGTGTGTTTGTGAGTAACTCCTACATGTTGTTTATCGTGTGAGCTCTGCTACGATATTAGCATATCTATATCGGTTTTTATTCCCAGGTGCTTGCGTATTTTTTCATATGGGGAGAACAGAAAATCGAAAATAATGTGTACCTGCTGTTGTGAGGCAAAATACCTGTTTAAAGGACATCGTTTCGCAGTTCAGAAGTGCAAAGCAAAAGGTGTACGTAAGTTTTCAAAGAATCTGGAAATATTGGAACGTAGTTATAATGAAGCCATATTAATATAATTAATACGTAGGGGTGGGGCTGAATTTGATAACAAAGCCAAATAACACTTGCAATTTCTTATATCGTTTTGGTGCCAAAGCATAGCAAAATGCTTTGTAAATACACATCAAGTAGATAGCTTAAGCTCCTTAATAAAGGGTGTTTCTTTAGACGTGTTATTTTCAAAAAGAAATGGAAATGAAACCATTGTATTTAGAATCTATGGTAAGTTCAAAAGGCGATTTATCAATCTTATGGACCGGAGGACACCGGTGGCGCAGCAATCCCTTATATATTATACACACGATATGGTAAAACCAATAGATTGGAACGGAGACTGCTAAGTTGGATTGTAGACAATAGGTTCGCTACCATTCCGAAAGTCGGCATAATCCTACTATAGTTTATATATACATATACAATGATAAAACGCCTATCATTTAAATTCATCAATTATTTATTTATGAAGGAGCAATAATAGAGTTTCTTTTTACGTTTGCTAGTTATAAGTTATAGATTTAGGACAGATATTTTCTTTGTCAACTATAATTTAAACTAACATTTATAATGAGTAACGACATTAAGTTGTATAATGAAATTGATATTAATAATTCAAGTGGAACTACGAACAAAAACCCTTATTTAACTCTTTAAACTAATATTGCATAACTCCCACCTTAAGTTTAAGAAAGAACAATCTACCCAAAATTTTTGTGTTAAACTTTCAATAACTTACTTACTGTAATGTACACTGCTGTTCACTTAATTAGACGCACAATTTTTTTTTTTTACATAACCATAATTTTTTTGTAAGTGTGGGTAGCAATTGTCAAACAATTGCATTTATTTGAAAGCTTATTAAATTCTCAACAAAATAGCACTAACAAGGCCAAGGTGAGTGAAAGTAAACGGACATTTTTTCTCCCTTTTGTCTATGCTCCAAGAAAAAGTACACTTTTTTTTGTTCACATGATTAGACGCACCTGTAAAATTAGTTAGTTGGCCGCGATCTGTTACGTGGATTACAGTTAGCTGCAAAGTTTAAGCAATAAAATAGTGTTTGCCACAGATTTCAGTCCAAACTGTTGGAAAAAAAAGTTTTAGCTGCAGAAGAAAAAGGGAAAATTGTCGTGTTGCAATCCGAAGAGTTTTCAATGAGAAGAATTGCAACAAAAATAGGCCGAAGTGACCATGTTGTGAGGAATTTTATTAAAAACAGTGATTCATACGATAAAAACTCCAAAGGAAGGACAAAAACTGCTTTAACTCCTCAGGATAAGAGAAAAATTTACAAAAAATGCATCAAATTCAGCTGCACCAGTAAAATAAAGGTAAAAGCGGGGGTAACAGTCAGCACATTAACTGTTCGTCGAGCTATTTTAAGTGCAGACCATCTTCAATTAAAAAAGCAACAAAAAACGCCTCCACTCAACGCCATAAGAGAGAACAGCGGTTGGAGTTCGCACGCGTTCACATGACCTGGGATACTAACTTTGGAAATGAGCTAAATTGTCAAAATGCACGTAACAGATCGCGGCCAACTAACTAATTTTACAGGTGCGTCTAATCATGTGAACAAAAAAAAGTGTACTTTTTCTTGGAGCATAGACAAAAGGGAGAAAAAATGTCCGTTAACTTCAACTCACCTTGGATTTGTTAGTGCTATTTTGTTGAGAATTTAATAAGCTTTCAAATAAACGCAATTGTTTGACAATTGCTACCCACACTTACCAAAAAATTAAGGTTATGTAAAAAAAAACTTGTGCGTCTAATTAAGTGAACAGCAGTGTACATTCAAAAACCCCTCGAGCCGGAGCGTTTTTGTCCATCCGCTCTACATGGCCCAACCCATCGAAGCTTCGCGATGTGTACTACTCTCCTGGCTATGCCCATGCCCATGTCGCAGTGCAGTTCATTGTCACATTGTCTTCGCTTACGGGACCAAAGATCATTCGGAGAATTTTTCTTTCGAAACGACCAAGGGTTTCCTCATCCGCTTTCATTAAGGTCCATGCTTCCGCACCGTAAAGCAGGACTGGGATGATCAGGGTCTTATACAAGGTTACCTTATGATTTTTGTGGAGAGGGTTTTGTTCTCAATTGCGCAAAATTTTACGAAAAAACATGTACCATATTTCCAGGGGTTTCCATACTTTTGTCGCACCCGGTATAGCGGATCCTAGGTAGACAGGACTGTACTACCACGAAGTTATTTCATTTTGTCCAGTTCGTCGATGTTCTGTGTCCTATGTCCTTGTTTGATGACAGCATGTACTTCGTTTTGCTCTCATTGACCATCGATCCCGTTTCTGCCGCTTCTGCTTCAATGCCCGCAAAAGCACCTATGACATCAGGCTTTTTTCTACCCATTGCGTCAATACCGTCTGCGTTGGCGAGTAATTGTACAGACTTTTGAAAGATTGTTCATATGGTGTTGAAGTTTGAGTTTTGAAAACCGCTTGACAGTTTGTCGCCTTGCCTAAAGACTTTTTCGACATCAAAGGTCTCGGTGAGTTCTCTACCGACGTTGACCAAATATGCGCTGTTTCTGTTGTCGCCATAGTAGACGTCACAGTTTTTCATCTTCTTTATGCTCGGTCCACTCCATCGCATTTCTTGGATGATGGTTATGTTTGCTTTACAGCAGTCCAGGGTGTCCGTTAATTCTCCAGCTGCACGTAAATCATTGAGAGACCTTACGTTCCACGTGTAGATCCGGAGGTCATTGTCCTTTTTCCATTTGCTGGGGTCGTCAACTTTGAAATCGTTATCGTTATCCGAAGCTATTGTTTGTGTCGGGTGATTATGTCGCTCGAATATTGTATACATCGCGTGATGCGTCGCGCCACCCGAACAATTTATTTTGGTATTTAATTTGCACGACGTTGTTCCGGAGTAAGTCTATTTATTTTTAAATGGCAAGCCAATCTTATAGCTTTCAAAAAGACCAACTTCGAAGAAGTGTTGACACATTGAAAACAATACGTCCCTGACGAAGGCTTTCTCACTTAACCATTTCGAATTGCACACAGTTTTGGGTTCAATCCATTCCTGATGAGATATTATTAAGAGAAATGCACAAGCTTTGGTGTGCCACTTACTTCACTTACTTGAAATAAATATTACCTCTAGCTGCGATACTAATCAGCCTAGACCGATCCATTTTGTATGATGGACGGTGCTTCAACACCTCCACATGACATTACAAAAGCCAATGTACCAAGAGATTAATTAATTCGAAAACTATTGAAGGATTCTTCTATGAATGTAGAGAAAATATCGATATCGATAATATATGTACGAAATCATACATATAACCAAAAAAGGGGAGCATTTCTCGCAAACTAACAAAAGTTGTTTAAATGTAGGTATTTTTATTGTGTCACTGTATCCATTGAGTGTATGCTCAAATTTCCATCTCTTAAGCTAACGTAAATGAAATATAGAAGAGGTAAAATTATTTATCCAACAAGCAGGCTCTGTACATGTGTTCAGTCCAAAAGGGTAACAGAAGAACCCATAAAAGAACACAAGAAAAGCTACCATCCAACAAATCTTTACGTACAAAATCGTCCAGACACGATAGACGTCTGTTGCCGCACAACAGATGTACCTACCTATACCTACTGACTGAGCATGGCAGACGAAAGACGAACCTCTTGGTATTTACTATCTACTGCTCCAATACTAAACAATAAAGTAATAAAACTCTATAAAAAAGATCCAAATGGTAGATCCAGAGAGCGTTTACCTTTGGGTTGCTTGAAAAAAAAGTGACCACTGGTAGGTAGGTACCTACTAAATTTTATGTTTGAGAGATACTTTCGGGAATCATTTTTACTTATTGTGCCTACAATACCTAGACTTTTATATGATTTAATGATAAGAAATGTTTTCAAATCATTAATTTTTAATTAAATATTTAAAAAAAAAAAAATTATTACGCGAAACTGTGACCTAAATAGTCTTAGTGGTTAAGCAATGAACGGTTTTCTAACAAAGGAATTTTCAATTTTATCTGAGAACCAAACACATGCATCTGTGGTGCCACTATAGCGAACTTATTACGCTAGCGGCTGTGCTGATGTTTGCTGTATACGAGAGTCGAGTAGTTTAGAGTAAGGTTGGTGGCATATGTAGGGCACGATGGTACTAGGCAATAAAATATTAGATTTGCTTTGCAACGTGTTTTTTGTGGTGAGTGCATTGTGGTTTTTTGCTTTCTATTCAGTGTTCCTTTTTTTTATTGAAATTCATATATTAACAGAGCACCTTGTATGTATGTATGAATGTTCCTACACCACAATAAATGTAAAAAGCGTTATATAAATGCTAGAGTTGTGTTCTATTTTATTTAAATTACTTTGGAGATTGACCAAAAAAATTATATTTTCCCAACTATTAATTCTGTGATTCGAGCCCCGAGCTGTCACGTAACAGGCAGACAAGCTAACCAGTGTTACCACTTTAACTCAATTGAATCAAAAGAGACTCATCTTATTTAGCTTGACTCAGAAACTCAGTTTTTAGATTTTACTTATATTTTTAAGAACACAAACGAATGCTTGATTAAACACGGTTTAGTTAATTTATTCATTAAAAAGTACGTACTTTTATTTAATTTTGTAGAGCTAAAATGCTCAATATTGATTTGTTTTTGTGTTCAGTGTCAAGCAAACTACATTGCTGAGCTCTTGATAGTGCTGCTGAGTTCCGTAGTTTAACCTTACACTACACTCTTCTTATCTATACGCTTTTACATATATGTGAAGCTCGGTCGAAATTTAAGAAATCTTTTTGTGAATTTTAAGCAGTTACTAGTTTTGTGATTGAAATGCAAAGCAACAAAATAACTTTTTTGCGTACAAGAGAATTTTACTGGGACTCATT
This sequence comes from Melanostoma mellinum, assembly GCA_914767635.1. NCBI lineage: Eukaryota > Metazoa > Arthropoda > Insecta > Diptera > Syrphidae > Melanostoma > Melanostoma mellinum. Next base: position 61,068,053 of record OU612060.1, read on the forward strand.
TTTTCAGTCTCTGGGACTCATTTAAAAACAATCCTGCGGTAGCACTGATGCTAATCATCACGCCAGGTGCACCACTTGGGAGTGTTAATATGGTGTCAAAAACTGTCTACTTCCAAAACAATCTACACTATACGGTGAAGTTGGTCACACTTTGTCGAGCTTTGCAGAACAACTAGCTGAGAGATAAATCCTTACCACAAAGCGTTTCATTTCTGAATTAGAAATAAAAAAGCTATTGAAGATGTTATAAAACAATGGAACATTCCATATTAAATTCCAATGCAATAAAAATAGTGATGAATGCTACTTCAAAAATTAATAAAAAAAAGCATTATGTAATTAAAGTAAGTGTGGGTGGGGTGACCCTCAATATATGAACATTACGTTAGTACAAAACAAAAAAAATTTTTTTTGAGCAGATGAAATGAAAGAAAGAAAAGAAAAAAAACAAAGTACTTAGATGAGTTTTTCAGTTGAGATAATCCACGTGTTTTTTAATCTAATAAATGAAAAGATTAGTAAAGTTTTTAACAATTCAGTAAGCATTGCTTCTGAAATGTACATCTGAGGAAATATAAAAAGTGTTTTAATTGTTAAAAACTTTACTAATCTTTTCATTTATCAAAGTACTTAGCTAGAAATAAAAAAAAAAAACAGAACGTTCATTGAAAACAAATCAAAATACAGAATTAGACTTTAAAAAATTTCAAACCAGAGTATCAGAAACAAAAGATTCTATATCTATATACATACATACATATATAGACTTTTAGTTTTTTTTACCATGAAAGAAAAATTCAACATTGAAGTTATCTATAGTAGATAAACTAAAAAAAAACCTTAGTTTTTGAGCTTATGACAAGCTTATGTTTAGCAAACCAAACTCTCAACAAATGAAGATCCCAATTAATATCGGATACTAAGTTAAACTGACTAGAACCATACGATAAAGCTATGTCCTCCCTCAGCAAATGCAGAAAGTTTACTCCTAACATTGAGTAAAAAGAGCGAATCAATATAGGCCAGGAACAAAATTGGTCCCAAAACAGTTCCTTGCGGAACACCTAAATTAAGGTATCCCTTTTCAATTCTTATGCCATTCAATTTCACTCTTTGACTTCTATTCTCAAAGTATGAGCTAAACCAATTCAGCATGAAACCACGAAATCCCGCTTTTTCCAGTTTTCTTAATAAACAATTATGGCTGTAATAATAACTGAAAATCCTGACAATTGAATTATAATTAAAACACGTCTGTTTACTGGGAATGTTAAAATCGGAATCATAATTTATTAGAAACTCAGAATATATATTTTCTCAGACTAATAGTTCAACGAATACTATGTTACTTTATCAACTGAGTATTAATTATTATTTATAGGAACAGATCTCCACATCCCTTCTATATTCTTTAGTTTCAATTTTAACTCTGGTCGTAGACTTGGAGAGGACAAAGAGTTATCTTCAGTGACTTCAACTTCTCTCGACTCAGAAAATTTTGGAATTTTCTTAACATGACTTATGTTCCGTCTTACGATTTTTCCATCATTCATTTTAACACTTACTTCATTAGGCATCCGTTCAATTACCTCGAATTCAGTTGGTATAAAAGTTGGTGTCAATTTATTTTGCGAAACCATGTTGCGAATAAACACTTTGTCTCCAACCTTAATGTCACTTTGTTTTGCGCAACGTTTCATATCTGCTTCCTGTTTTCCTTTCTCCTTGTTAATTATGTCTAAATCTCGTGCTCCAGAGTCTATGGTTTCTGCATCTATATCTTGAACAGAAGGAATTTTGTCTCTGATCGTTCTGTTATAAAGAAGTTCTGAAGGTGCTTGTCCTGTAGTTCCATGTGGTGTTACATTATACATTAGTAAAAATTTCTGAATTTCCTTCTTATAATCAGACCCATTGCTATTTGCAATTTGAAGTCTTTTTAAAATAGAACGGTTCATATTTACACTTCGCCGTTTGCTTGGGGCCAATATGGTGGTGATGTTATAAGATTTATGTTATTATTCTTACAGAAATTCTTGAATTCCTGACTTACAAACTGACGCCCATTGTCCGCTTTTATAGACTTTGGATATCCTAGTCTGCAAAATACATCTTCCAAAATTGAGATTATTTCAGATGACGTTATTTTTTTTATGAATTTAATTTCTTGGTATCTCGAATAGTAATCTATTATCACAAAAACGAACTCTTGATTCGGAAGTGGACCTAATAGATCCATAGCTACACATTGCCAGGGTCCGTCTGGAAATGCATGTCGTATCATAGGCACTGGTGGATTAGGGCGGGACACTAGTAAACATTCACGGCAACTTTTCACCCAGTTTGTAACGTCTCTGTCAATTGAAGGCCACCAAACTTCTGAGTCTTCTTTTCATAACTGTTTCTCCTGGATGACCTTCATGTGCAAGATTTAAAACTCTGGTTCGCAGGTCAACAGGAATGATAACACGAGAACCTCTCAAAAGAATATTTCCCAAGGAGCAAAGTTCCCACCTGAATGGAAAATATTTATTTTTAGATATCAATCCCCATTCATTCTGTTTAGTGTTTTCTACAGCCTCCATTAGTTGCCTATCCATTATGCTGGCGAGGGCTATGTCAGTTATTGTAAGTGCTTCTGGGACCGTTGCTTCTATTATAGCACAAATATTCTGTTCACAGAGACTGTCGAATGAATTCTCCTCTTCAATCTTACAGAGTCGCGAAAGTGAATCAGCGATATTATATTTTCCTGGTTGGTAAACGATTTTAAATTTGAATGATTGAAGCCTAAGGACCCATCTTTCAATTCGGGCTGGTGGCTTAGATGTTGCCTTAAAAATGGCTTCTAATGGCTTGTGATCAGTTACTAATTCAAACTCTATTCCAACAAGATAAAAATAGAAACGTTCCGTTGCCCAGACTAAGGCCAAACTTTCCTTTTCAGTTTGAGAGTATCGTCTTTCAGTTGATGAAAGACTTTTGCTAGCAAAAGATATAACTCTTGGCCCATCTTCTTGAAACTGAAGTAGTACAGCTCCTAGGCCAAATGGGCTTGCATCTGCTATTAATCGAGTGCGATACTTACAGTTAAAATAGGAAAGTGTTGGTATTTCAGCAAGAGCAACTTTTAACCTTTGAAACGCCTTTTGTTGATCACTACCCCAGATAAATTTAATATCTTTTTTACCAGCTTCCATAACGGCTCTGTAACGTCGGACAAATCCGGAATAAATTTTCCCAAATAGGTTACGAGTCCCAAAAAACTCCTGGTTTCTTCTTTAGAAGTAGGTGGCCGAAATTCAATTACACTTTTAACTTTTTCTGGATCCGCCGAAATCCCAGTATTTGAAAGAATATGACCCAAAAATTTCAGTTTCTTGACTTTAAAAAGACATTTTTCTTTGTTGAGAGTAATGTTCATATGCCGAAAAATATTAAGAACTTCTGCAAGTTCTTTATCATGTTCCTCTTCTGAAAGTCCAAAAATTATTATGTCATCTAAATAATTTGTATTTCGGCATGATACTAAAATGCTTTCCATTGTCTTTTGAAAGATTTCTGGAGCTGAATTAACTCCGAACAGCAGCCTCTTGTAACGAAATAATCCTTTATGAGTTATAAAAGTTGTGATTTCTCTACTCTCCTCATCAAGCTCTAACTGATGATATGCATTTTTCAAATCCAAGCGAGAAAAATACTGAGCTCCTTTTAATTTTGTCATTAAAGAGTCAAACGTTGGAAGAGGATAGTTTTCTCTCCGAATAGCAAAGTTAGCTCGGCGCATGTCTATGCACAAACGAATATCACCGTTCTCTTTAAAAGCAATTACAATCGGTGAAATCCATGAACTCGGCTTTTGAACTGCCTCAATTATATCCAAGTGAATAGCCTCTTTAAGTTTGGCATCTACCTTATCCTCCAAAGCTATTGGTATTCGTCGCAATGGCTGTTGAACTGGTCTTACGGATGAGTCAATTGATAATTTAATGGTGATGTCCTTTATTTTTGGAAATGGCTGTAAAATTTCAACTGTATTTACATCAATACCAAGTTTTAAAACACCTAGCTTAATAGCAGTTTCACGGCCCAAAAGAGATTGTTTGGCATGTTTAATTACATAAAAAGTTGTAATTATTTCTCTCTGTCTCTTAACACTTATTGGAGCTTCAAAAACAAACTTAACTTCTAGTAAGTCCTTACCAGCGTACGATCTAAATCTATTTTCACATTTTGTTCTCAAGCTTCCTAAAATCGCAGAATTTGATTCAAATTTCTCCCAATCTTTTTCACTTAGTAAGTTGAACTTCGATCCAGAATCAATGAGCATAAGCAACTTAGTACCAGCAATGTAGCAAAATATGTTCTCACTCATGGATTCATTAAAGTCATTTGTAACATGGAAACAATCAAGCTCATTAGAAGTTTTACTATTCTTACCGTTATGGTTTAAGTCTTCTTCGTCAATAAACTGAATTTTTGAAGTCTCAATTCGCCGACGTTTGAAATTTGGATTGTTGAATGATGTATCTCTACGTCTAGTTAATTTTGTTTTACACATCCTTGAAAAATGGCCCATAAGCTCACACTTGTTACACTTTGAATTTCTAACAGTGCATGTTTGGTTGTCACCCAAATGGTCCAGCCTTCCGCACCTAAAGCATTCTTTTCCAAGACCTGAAAACTTTTTGTTAGCAAAGATCTTATTAACATCATTGGATAAAACAGAATATGTCATTGTATCCGTTTGACTCCTTATTTGCTCATGCACCAGACACCTTTCTAAAATTTCGTCTAAAGTATGTTCTTTTTCCAAAAGTCGTTTCTTAAGATCTCCTGTCGCCCACACATCAATAATTTTGTCTTTTAGATTTATATTTGCAATTTCTTCGTGTGTATTTCCAAATGAGCATTTAGCTGCTTGATTTCGAAGTCTAATAATAAATTTGTTAAAACTCTCTCCTTCTTCCGGTTTGAGTGTTCGAAATAAATGTCTTTCAAAAGTAGAATTGCGTTTTGGTGAAAAATAACTATTTAATTTTCCAACCAAAATTGAGAAAACATCTTCGTTTGTGTCTTTCTCAACTTCTTCAATAAGCGCACCAGGAATATTAAAGGCTACCTCTTGAAGTTGTGATCCACCCAAATGAAGAAGTTTATTTTTCTTCTTGTTTTATTTATTATTTCTTCAGATTTGAGAAATAATTCAAAACTACGGTACCATTTTTCCCACTCTAGTCGAATCAATGATTTGTCGATGATCTCGCACAAAAATGGCTTTATGGTCGCATCACTCATTTTAAGTTCGTTCATAAACTTTCTGTGTTTTTCCAACTTTTTCCCTAAATAAAATTCAAAAGGAAAAGACAATTATTCTGCAGATATACATTACACTATTTTACATATACATATTATGTACATACATACATACACATATGAAAATATGTACATACATATATCATATTTGTATTCACGTTCCTATATGTTCATATTTTTTTTTTTTTTTTTTTTTTTTTTTTTTTTTTTTTTTTTTTTTTTTTTTATGTACCTATGTACATACACATTTGCATCAACTTTTTTGCAATATTTTTTTTTTTTTTTTTGTGCATCAACTTTTTTGCCTTAATACTTTTGCATCAACTTTTTTGCAATATTTCTTTTTTTTTATGCATCAACTTTTTTGCAATATTTTTTTTCGTGCATCAACTTTTTTGCATTAATACTTTTGCATCAACTTTTTTGCAATTTTTCTTTTTTTCTTTTTTTTTTTATGCATCAACTTTTTTTTTGCAAATCCTTATCTTTCTATTTTGTATCAACTTTTTTACAAATTCTCATTTTTTTTTTTTTTACCAAATTTGTATATTTACCTCGTCGCCAATGCAATAATCCCTGAAAATCCTGACAATTGAATTATAATTAAAACACGTCTGTTTACTGGGAATGTTAAAATCGGAATCATAATTTATTAGAAACTCAGAATATATATTTTCTCAGACTAATAGTTCAATGAATACTATGTTACTTTATCAACTGAGTATTAATTATTATTTATAGGAACAGATCTCCACAATGGCTAACCATGTCAAATGCTTTTGTGATATCAACAAACTTACTTGCAGTACATTTACTACTATCTAAATTGGACATAATTTTTTTGGTCAACAGAATTGTATAAAAGCATCTTCAGTAGGCTTTCCACTAAGAAATCCGAATTGAACTGGATTAAAAAGCTTTCTGGTTAAAAAACTAATCATTCTGTTTTTGATAACTTTTTCAAATATCTTGCTAAAAACTGGAAGGAGGGAGATGGGTCTGTAGTTGCTCATGTCAAAAGAAAAACCTTTTTTTTAAAAAGAGGAACAATATCAGCACACTTAAGAGGTTAAGGAAATACATACCTAAATATAATATTATCTTAGAATCAAGAACCAATTGTTTATACCTGTTGCTGTTAAAAAAAAAAGAAATCTGAAACATGTATGTATGTAAATAGTATGAAACAGAAAACAGAGGAGTCATACACAGCGTTGCCGGTAATAAAACTTGTAGGGTGCTATAGAACTGCCAACAAAAAGTGCCAATTCAAAACACTGTGTGTCACCAACGAAATTGAATAGTAATTCGGAGCGAATAAAAGTTTTAACCTCGCAGCATTGAAAATAATATCTTTAAATGTAGTCTAAAACTTAAAATGTGTTTTACTGGTTTGTTTGGTACATAGGCTCAAAATATTTTGACAAATTTTCTCATTCATGATATGGGTTACTCAAATGGAATCAAAAATGGCCAATTTCTATGTTTAGGTGTCACAGCACAGTGCCACTAAAGTGAAAATGTTCCAAAAATGCCCGATAGTGAAACATCGACAACGCTGCTCATACATTATTGAAAAATGCCAATTTAGCGAAAATCAGAAGTACGTAGTGTGCCAAGAGACTCCCAATTCTTAGCTAAGTCTCTTTAGAGTGCAAGGCATTAATCCTCCTACTTGCCGGTGTTGACTTTTGGGTTTTCTTTTGCCAGTATTTGACTGTTGATTAAGCTGTCAAAGAGTGACAGCGTTAGAATCATAAACATAAGATTATTTAGAACCAGTAAATACTCGTATTATATTAAGTTAAGGAACACATTATTCACTTTAATATCGTATTGCAAATTCTTGATATGAAAACCATATTTTGTATAAATAGGTTTTGCTCAATGCTTACGAATCAGCCAAAGAATAAAGTATTCATGATAAGAACCAGAGCAAGTATAAATCATGAACTTGCAATGATGAGCAATTCCTTTGTTTCGAATATGAAAATCAAACGTAGATAAGAACTACTGAATCGTAAGTTAAGTTTAGTTTGGTTTAGTTTAGTTTCGCTTAGATCTTGAACATAAGATCCAGTATAAGAAATAAAACTTTTTTAAAAATCAAACCGGGACTTGTAATATTCATTTATTATTCTAGTTTCAAGACCAATAAAAGGATTCGACCGTTGTAACCGAAGTCTTACGTTGTTTCTTTTGTCGACCCTATAGACCCGACGCGACGACCATACCCTCTAGAGTCTAGAAAAAAAGCATACCTCTTATTTGATCAATCAAATTTTCTCTGCTTTGATAAATATTGAAACAATTCTTCATTCTTTTGGACCGGAACAGTTGGATTTATCAATTAGAAGCTACTTTTCGTACTACTTTTCCTGTATGTTTGTACATTAATTTGACGATGCAGTTGAAATGATAAATACTCGTATAAAGCCATTCCGATCAGCAGCATGTAGCTGGGTGTTTTTTTGGGAAGTCGAAACTAGCCTTTCAGAAAGAATTTTATTAGTTTTTTTTTGTATCAGATTGTCGCTATCATTATTGCTTCCAATGTTGCAGATAAGACTTTATACTCAAAGCTAAAAATTATGTCTTTGTTTCATCAAAATTCATAATAATTCGTTTTTTTACCCGTCCCTCTTCTTGAAATGTATTCGTCTTTTTGCAAACTTCAGGTGCTTTTGGTGATTGAAGCATTTTGTTGTACCTACTAGACATTTCTGGAACTCATCTGTTGAATGTTTTAAAAATACTTTTGGAATTTAGCGACTTCTAGGACCCTTAGCATCTTAAGCTTTGTAAATGACTTGGATGAATTGGACAAAACGTCACAATAGACAGACATAACTCGGGGTAGTGCAGGATTAAGAAGGCAAGGCAGAGCTGAGCTAGAAGTGTGCGCATCGTAGCGTTACGATGGTTGTAACATGTAGAAAAAAGGATGGACACCAAAGCTCCGGCTCAATGGGTAAATAAAAAATCGATTGATTTTTTGATTATTTTCAGAATCTTGAAAATGACCATTTGATTAACTAACTGTAGTTTGTTAAATTGTTGTTAGAAATTAGTTTCATCTTTATATTTTTTTAGTGTGTTCTAAATATCAATTAAATAGTGCAGTTCGTTGCCACCTTGCATGGGAAATAATTCCATTATATTTAAGTCCCTCCATGGACTTAGTTCTCGTGGACTTATTTCCCTGTAACCCGTATAACTGCATCTATGTACTTTTCGGTAGCAACTGACCATTAAAGTTTGTTTTAACATTTTTATTGGCTATGTAATTTTAGCGCTGCCCTCCATTTAAGTTAAAAATTTCTAATTTATGGTTATCACGAGTGTACAAATTCTATGACCCCTGAATGTTTTCCCATATCCCAAGCAAATAAAAATCATTGAGTTCTCTTTATTTGTTTTCTTTTTCCATCAAACTCATACAAATAAAATCGACAAACACAGCGAACACTTCTCAGAGCTCAGACCTCAGAGTCAGACCACAAGCATAATAGTAAATCAGACCTCGAGAAAATAACAAAATCGGCAACAAAGAACACTGCATTGTATATCGCACTGAACGGAACAATCTGATAAAGCTACTCAAACAGGTTATGGTCTCATAAAAAGAAATAAAAAAGAAACTTAAAACCCAGTCAAATGAGTCAAGAAAACAAGAATAAAGAGAGAGAGAGAGATAAAAAAATTAAAACATAAAGTTTGAAACGAGGAGGAAGATCATATTTACTCTATGCGATGCAAGGCATGTTGGATCGAAATTCTTGTAGACTTGCTTAGACGAAGCTGTGGCCCATCACTTTTAGAATTCACATCTCATTATATGATTCTAGCAGGGCGTTTCACTATAGGTACCCTTTATACCCCAGAGCATTTCCGACGTCCTAAGGAGAATCTTAAGTTGCCGATCCTGCGAGAATAAGTAACGGCAAAATGACCCCAAAATATGACCTACACCACAAGACATTTAATTCCTTACGCAGTGCGCAACATCCAACATGGTATTTATATGCATGCAGTTATTCAAAGACTTGACTGAACTATATGGTCGTTGCTATGGGCTTGGAATGCAAATGTGTTGTGAAATCATCGAAATATATGAGTATACCTACATATGTGCTGTGCTCTGTGCAGCACTGTAGTGGAATGGAGTTTAACCAGAAATTAGTTGGAGCAATAAAATAATTGTGCATGATAATATTGTGAAGAGCGCTTGCACACAATTTATTTTATTGTTGGATGTCGGCATTGTAGCAAAACACACAACCTTCATATTTTAAACATTTGGCATAAAGTTGACTGGAGATATCTTAAGACATCTTTTACTAAATATTGAGTTAAAATATTTTTTAAAAATATCGATCATAATAACGACAGACCAATCACTCTTATATGCGAAATGAACTGAGATACATATTAACATAACATATCTTGATATTATGTTATAGATACTCAATAAAACTAGACAGTTTGAAACGAAAACACAATAAAAATAAATTAGCAACGCACAGCAACCGTCTGGGTTTATTTCCTTCGATAGTGCTCAACGAGCTCTAGAAATTATAATGGAGTAGGTATTGTAAACCAGTAAAAGACAAACAATTTGAGACATTATTTGAGTGGACTGTGAAAAATGAACTATTTCGTTTTGTTCACTTTTAGTTTGGTGGATGGGAATTTCGTATTTGTGGAAGCTCTGAGGGACATTTTGGTAATGGTTCAAGTGAAGAAATGAGCTGAATGTTTGTATAGATTTGTAGAGCTCCCTAATACACGTGTATACGTACACAAGAGTTAAACGTGTAATTGAGTTAAATAAATTGAAACAAATTGTTATTTTATATTTAAAGTGTACAGTACAACTTCGACAGTCCGGACATGCGCCAGTTCGGAAACTCCAGTAATTCGGACACTTCTACATTTCGGACAAAATAATATTTTTACCTCTACAATCCGGACAATTTTTTAAATAAATTTCGGGGTATTCCCGTTTTTACTTTGTTTGTTTTATGATTCTGACCTTTGCTTTCATTTGGCACTATCATTACTTCAGTTTCGGTGCATTCTTTCGCAAGGGTGTTTGACTAATTTCATACCAAGCGCCATGTCTTTAAATAATAAACGCAAACATAAAACACTAACTTTAAAGGAAAAGTGTGAAATTTTAAAAAGTCTTGATGAGGGAAAAACTATTAGACATGTTGCATAAAAATTTAATGTTCATAAATCAACGATTTGCGACATTAAAAAAAATAAGGAGAAAATAAAACAATTTATTTCGAATACCTATAACGGACCCGGTAAATATTAAACCAAAATAATATATAAAACCACTTTCATAACATATGTAATTTTTTGTCTGTAGGAGAAAGAAAAGTTATGATAAAAGCAGAATATCCAGAGTTAGAGGATGCGCTTTACACATGGTTTTTGCAGCAAAGAAACAATCATATCCCGATTTCATCAGAAATACTAAAAGCAAAGGCCAAATTGTTTTATACAAAGATAACGGGAAAGGACGATTTTTCAGCGAGCTCAGGCTGGTTAGACAAATTTAAGTTACGGCATGGTATTCGTTATCTAAAAATTTGTGGTGAAAAAGTTTCCAGCGATGAAAGCGCAGTAGAGCCGTTTAAAAAAAAGTTTGCTGACATTGTTGCTGAGATGAATTTGAGTGAAGATCAAGTTTATAATGCAGACGAATCTGCCGCTTTCTGGAGAGTGTTGCCTGGTAACACATGGGTGCATTCGGAGGAAAAATCAGCCCCAGGAAGAAAAATTTCCAAAGATCGTGTGACATTTATGCCATGCTCAAATGCTGCCGGAACACATAAACTGCCTCTTTTGGTTATTGGCAAATCTGCTAATCCAAGAGCCTTTAAATGTTATAAAATTCCAGTGGTATATAAAGCCACTAATAAAGGATGGATGTCTACGTCCCTTTTTTTCAAAAACCATTTTATTCCAGAAGTAATAAAATTTCTAACACAGGTTAACAGGCCACTCAAAGCATTATTGATATTAGATATTTAAAATTAATGTCATTCAAACTAAAAAAACCCCGACTTTTCCGTGTATAAACACGTGTTAGTGTTACAGATGTATTTAGTATTGATTTTGCAAAATTTTGTGATGGTTTCTTATCCAATCAATATTAAAAAAAAACACATTTTGACTGTAAATGATTCGACAAATCGTTTTCAGATGCCCGTCAAATTAGCACTAGAACTTAAAACCCGGCTTCGCACGGGTACAATGCTGATAGGAAGCGCTTTCATCACTAAAATACTGTAGTTATGTATATCATAGTTTCAAATCAATTTTGAAAATTATAAAATTGAAGTAAATGTCAACTGTGTTATCAAATTTTAAAGTAAAATGAAACATATTCAATTAAATTTATTGAACATTTACCATAACCAGGGGGTCAATTCCCGATCTGTGAAGCTGTGAAGTGAAAACATTTATCACAGCTTCACCGAAAATTCGATTCTCGATTAGTGAAAATCCAACCTCAAATGTAAATTTTTTTTCATATGATTAATTTCTTTTCATTGCCGTATGAGTCGGTGAAAAATTCAATCATGAAAAATGGCCGCAAAACTCAAACGATGAAAAATCCAATTGGAATCCAATTGAAATGAGAGAGAAAATGAGAGAAACCTGTCAGAATTTATCATTTAGAACGTTTTAGTACTTTTTAGATCCGGAATCGCTTAGAGTGGGTTCGTGAAGTGATAAAATGAAAAAACTGTATGAAAACTGAAATGATATTTTTTTTTTCACTTCACAGTGTGAAGTGAATTCACTTCACAGTGTGAAGTGAAAACGTTTATCACAGCTTCACCGAAAATTCGATTCTCGATTAGTGAAAATCCAACCTCAAATGTCAATTTTTTTTCATACGATAAATATCTTTTCATTGCCGTATGACTCGGTGAAAAATTCAATTATTAAAAATGGCGTCAAAACTCAAACGATGAAAAATCCAATTGGAATAAAATTTAAATGAGAGAGAAAATGAGAGAAAACTGTCAGAATTTATCATTTAGAACGTTTTAGTACTTTTTAGATCCGGAATCGCTTAGAGTGGGTTCGTGAAGTGATAAAATGAAAAAACTAGGCGTGTTTTTTTCACAAGGATTTTATGTACATAACATGATATCCAAAAAAAACGCTTCGTTTTTTTTTATTTGTGGGTTGGTGTTCTCGATCAGTTGTCAAACCAATAAAAGGCAACAAATGATTTTTTTTTGCCAAATTCGCACAAAAACGCAAAAACTGTTTGTTAAAAACCTAAAGCAATTGTATAGAGTGGAAAATAAAAATGTTCCGTAGTGAAATTAATGCAGGTAAACAATTTTTTTTGTCTGTTTTTTGTTAGTTTAGAAACGTCAAAAATAGGTCCGTTCACAAAGGTAACAAAAAATTTCTCTTGACTCTGTTTACACGTTGGGGTTGAATTCATATGAAACTTGTGATTTATGTCAGAGTTGGAAAAATTATTTTGTTACTTGTTTAAAATGAATTAAACTATTAATAATGAAATAATAAAACTAATTTTATGGATTACTTAACAATTACTTTTGAAAAAATGACAACATTCACAGAAAAATGTGAAAAAAATATATACAAACAGTCGTATTTATAATCCTATTCCAAAGTATGTCTAACTTTGGACAGCTCTTAGAACAGTGTCCAACTCCAAATCGTATTTATAAACACTTTCATCGCTGTCTAAGGAACATCTAACTTTAGACACCGAAATTGGTTGTCTAAACTATGGCTAAAGTGGCATTTCCTACAGCAAAAAACAATTTTGTTGAACATGTTATAAAACACTGTTGAGAGCGCTAAGATCGAAAAAATAAGTAGTTTGAGGTGCAAAAATACTACTTTCAACAATTTAATTTATAAATTGCACAAATTTCATTGTTTTATGAGACTTGGAAAAGCTGTAACTCAAAGTCAAATCAGCTGCTTTTTTGGTCTGGTTCAAGTGCTACGCCACACTCTTTCAGAGTCTTTTAGTTGTTGTAGTCGTATATCAAAACACAGACAATGGTACTGCACGGGTACATCATGAACGCCGCCATTTAGTTTTTCGTTCAAAGTTGACAGTTTGAGGGGTTATTTAGACAAATGTTGGAATGCATTTATAAATACGAAATTGGCTAAGGGTTGTCCAACTCTTTAGACACCGTCTAGTACTCTAGTTGGACAGTTGTCTATTAAGGATGTTCTAAGCAAATTTTATAAATACGACTGAAAAAGTGCTTTCAATCACAAAACAGACCTTTTTTAATTGCTATTACGTTCTTTTATGTATCTTTATATAAATATACAAATCTAACCCCTGAAATCAATGAAATTCTAAAAAAAACAAGATTGCAGAGTGTAAGAGTGGGCAGAGGATTTTATTCAGTTCAACATTTGTGAACAGACCTTCTGACACCCATTTTGCTTTTGTTCGAGATACATGAAAGTCTCTAGACGCACCAACATTTAGAAATGAAAAGTCGAAAAACTCATTCGAGACTCGACTAAACGTCAAAACTCTATCCCCGACCAAATCTTAACCATCCTTTTATCCATAACATCGGTTGTCGGGGATGTTGTTTTTGCTTTGCATGTAAAATGATGTTATGTATATAACAGTGCTGTGAAAAAAACACGCCTACTGTATGAAAACTGAAATGATATATTTTTTTTTCACTTCACAGCTTCACAGATCGGGAATTGACCCCCAGCTCCCGAAAACAGAAATTTTTCATTTTTCACAAATAGTTTATTTATTTGTTTGGAAATATTTAAACGCCAAAAAGCTTTTCGAAGTTTTTCTAATGCTGACAACAGGTGGCAAGCAGTAATTATGTGTATTTTAAAAGCTTTTACTTTATTTAGTTTTTTTACTTTTTTCACTTTGTGTTTCGATGTAGTTCAATTTCCAAATCTGTTATATCTTCGAAAATATTCATTTAAATCACATGCTATAAAGATTTAATTAGATAAGGAATGATACTGTAACGTTTGAAATAGCTTGGTAAATAACCCATCTTTTTTATCTGTTTTTATCTTTTGCATATTACAAGTAAAAGATAAAAATGGTTACTGTGGGTTATCCTTGGGAGATAAACGTACGCTGTCGCGGACTTTTTTGGTCATCTTTTTAAGATATACAATTCCGTTGTACATAAATTTTATCTATCTCGTAAGGTTTAGCCAGCGTTTGCAATGTAAGCGCAGAAAAATATGTTTGTTAAGACATCATATTACAAATCTTTAAATTTCTCGGCTTTTCTCTACTATAATATGCATGTATATCATACAGCTGTGGACAACTAATTATTTTTCAAATTCATTTGTTTTTGACAATAATTTTGAGTTTTTATTCATTAATTAGGAGAAACAATAAAATATTTGAAAACCGTAACACTTTTCTTCTTTTCCTCCATTTTTTTTCAAGAAGGCTCCTTTTGTGGCGGACAACTAATTAATAAATAAAAAGTGTATTTTGTATGAATATTTTTCAATATTTAAATATCTTTACTTTACAAAACTTTTAGTATTTTGTTGCAAAGCCTTTTTGCTTTAAAACTTCTCGGCATCTTGCTGGAAGTTCCAGCAAGACAACGACCCCAAACATAACCCCTTGATGTGCGCGTTAATTATAAAAAACAAAAAATAATAATGTAGTATAATGATGCAAGTAATTAAAGTAAATTTGTGGTGAAAAAAAAAAAAAATTGATGCTATTCCTTAACAAAAAACACTGTGCAGAGCCAGCCAGCTTGAAAGTTCAGTTAGCACTACCCCAACCCGTCAAATCGACCTCAAGCAAAACACTGAGTATGCAGTATGCAGTTAGTTGTTGTTATTTGGATGTATGTAGATTAATCTGTACTTGCTTACCTAGGTGGACTTTACAGTTCAGGGTGAACCTGGGTCTCAGCCAATATCTTTCGATAACGATTTCGATTTCGGACGAGCTCTCTCAAGTTTTGCAGCAGTCGGTTGAGGTACTCTTTCGCGATTTATCGGCAATGTGTTGTCCAAAAACCCCTCGAGTCGGAGCGTTGGTGTCCATCCGCTCTACATGTCTCAATCAGCGTAACTTTAAGATGCGCACTGTTCTAGCTAAGCCCATGCCGTGGTACAGCCCATTTAAGCTCGTTGTTGTGTCTTTTTTTTCTCCACATACAAACGTGACCAAAGACCATTCGGAGTATTTTTTTTTCGAAACGGCCAACGGTTTCCTCATCCGCCTTCGATAAGGTCCATGTAAATCAGGACTGGGATGATGAAGGTCTTATAAAGGGTCACCTTGGTTTTTCTAGAGAAGGTTTAGTTTCTCAATTGCCTTCTTAACCCAAAGAAGCAACGGTTGGATAGCTAGATCCGAAGTAGATGAAGTTACTACCACGAAGCTATGTCTATCTTTTGTGACTTTTTGTTCAGTCCGTCGATTTTTTCTGTCCTTGTTTGATAACAGCATAAAGTTCTTTTTGCCCTCATTAACCATCGAACCCATTTAAACCGTTTCTGTTTTAATGCTCGCAAAATCACCTATGACATCACGTTTGCTTCTTCCCATTGCGTCAATATCGTTTGTGTAAGCGAGTAGTTGTACAGACTTTTGAAAGATTATTCCTCTGGTGTTGACGTTTGAGTTTTGTATAATCTTTTCAAGAATGATGTCAAAGAAATCGCATTGGAGTTTGTCGACTTGTCGAAGGCCTTTTTCGACATCAAAGGATTCGGTGAGTTCTTTGTCGACTTTGACGGAGCAGCGTGAGTTCTCCAAAGGCATCAAGGCAAAGCATAGTCGAGTTTTGTTGCTGAAACTAGACATGGCTCTGTACAGCTCGTCTCTGTAAATACTGTCATATGTGGTATTGAAATCGATAAAAAGATTGTGTATATCGATACCATATTCTTTCCAAGGCCTAACGTAATGTGAAAATTTGGTCTATTGTGTTTCAGACGTTCACATATTACAGTACAGCCGACAAAATCTATGTATATTCCTCTATAATTGGCGCAATCGTGAGGGTCTACCTTTTTAGGATCGGAAATAAATAAATAAATAAATAGGGTGGCGCATTAGGGCGAAGCGCCCCAAGGCCTAGGGCATTTCTCACAACCATGCCTTGTGGGTGAATGGAAAGGACCTACAATTTTCTGACGGTTGCGAACGGCTAATCGAGAAAGCGCTTTTCATGGCAATGAATTTAATATCGAAGGACTTGCCAATTCATAACGAAAGGCGGTATACCCGTGGAAGAACAAAGTTTTCATTAATGCAAACTTAAGTTCTAGGTTGGGAGGATATCATTCTTGATCATCGTCCAAATAGAATGCGGCATTCTACTTAACAACGGAATTTGTGTCATAATCGACTTCAAGCAGTTTGCAGAAATGGTGTTTCCAGATCCTCAGCAGTGACTGCCATTCTATAACTGGTGGCATCGGATTCAAGGACAGTTGGAATTAGAATTAGCTTTCCAAAGTCTTATCCATTCACAGCGCCAGCGTTGGTTCGCGCGAACTGTGACACTGTGAGGTAGTTTTCCAAGTCAGCCTGGCGGAATAGTGCCATTAATAATTCCAACTATGTACTTCCATACTGCCTGAAATTTTACTTGTGGTATTTTTTGACACGTGCACATTTCGTTTTCTGTTTAACTCATCATACTTGCTTAAACTTGATACCGAGTTCAAGTTTCTTTCGAGTCTGATTGTTTTTCTTGACTTAGACTAACAAGAATTTCCCAATACTTTTCAACACATTCATACCCAGCCACAATTCCAATGTTCAATTGGTTTCAACAAAGTTGCTTTTATTACGAGAGAGAGAAGGTATTTTTTTAATTTTCATCAAATGGGTTTCCCCACCGAAGCGCATGGCCTTCTATTCACTATCAAGCTCAATTAAACATTTGAAGCAATTAGTAACTTATTTATGATTTTCTCAGTTCTTATCCAAAAGCTTGTATTTCTGCGCTTAGTGCATGAAATGGTAATAAATAACAAAACAACTAAGCTTCAAACCTGTAATAAATCAATGCTCTGTCCGCTCGGATCTCATCTTCTTGTCTATTTGAATGTTCATATATACAAACATACAGACCACTACTACAAAGCCATTTGAACGTTGTGTACATATTTATGTAAAATGAAATTTTATTTACGAGATGTAAATTTCAATGCGTCGTTCTCAATATATCATCTCGACAGCAACACAAGTCATTCCTTGCAATGCGGGTTCTGGTGGGGGTGAAATGACGAGTGAGTAATAGTGCTGGAACTGTAGTGAAGAGGGCTCAACTCATTTGCACCCTGTTTTGACCGTGAAAACAAATTCTTCAACCATTTGTTATTATTACAACAATTCCAAAATCATTCGACGAGCACACCCTCGCGCCAAGTAACTCATCTCAGTGTAGCATAGTGTAGTTGTTGCTAACTATTCTGACTTTGACGACGTCAAATGGCATTTAGCCTTTTTATAACAAACAACATGGAGCGATATTGTTCTCGGACAAGCATATTAATGCGTATTTGCACTACACGAGGGTGAATTCACGATGAACATTTATTTTGAGGGCATGTGGATCAGGTTTTAATATTTTCTTTTCATAACATAATCATACAGTTCTGATCAGACAGAAAAAAGTCTATGAAGTTCATCGCAAATAATGGAAGAGTTGTTTTTATGATAGCAAATCTTACACGGAAAAAGAAAAAAGGAAGAAGAACTAATTTAATTGTCCTTGTGCGTAATTTTTTCCCAATCCTTTCTTGTAATTTTTTTTTGATGTTTCAATCAGCGTTGTAAAAATAGTTTTTATTGAAAATTGTGGTGTACAGTGTTACCAAAAGACTTGAAAGTAAATATAAGATACGGTAACAATAAGGTAGTTAATTTTGGTGGAAAGATTCACTATCTGGTTCGGTTTTTTTTTATTGAAACATTGGAATTGTTTCTTCTTTATACTAAGGCCGGCATTGACCAATGGTGACCAGGAGTTTTCATTTTATACTATCGCCGTTTTCATTATTTCGCTCATCTTCAAATGGTTTGGGCCTTGTAGTTGATGTAACGATCTACCAATCAACCGACTACAAAAATTGGCGTCCATACATAGACACAAATTCGGTAAAGACTTCAAGCCGAAAACGAAACACTTTCAGTTTTTATGGCTGCTCTCTCGACATTCTTTTGGTTTTGTTTTTTTATTCGTATAAAAGTTGTTTGTGCATGCATATTTCTATTTTTGGATTTTGATGCTCTAATCTATTTCTTTGTACCTACGTCTACTCGATGAAGAAATATTTTAACAATGACAATAAGTGTATTTTCTTTTTGCTTTTTTAAATTAAAAAAGTAAAAGTAAGAAACAAATAGAAAGGCTGACTGGAGCAAAAGTTTAAATCAACAAAAAAAAAAACAACGACAGAAAATCACGAAAAAGTAAATAGTAGCCAAAGACTTGTGCTAATTTAGACTTTAAGTGGGTAGGTAGATTGACAATGATAACTTCGAGTAGAAACTGGTTTCGAGTCATCATCGTTAAAACATAAAAAAACCAGATAAGATATGATTTGTAATTTTTTCAGATTCAGTATTTGAGTTCATCAGTATAAGCATTTGAGGTACGTTGGTCTAGTTTTTATTTTTTCTTGAATTTTGTGACACACTAATTTATTTTTTACACGAATCGGTAAAGATCTTTTAAACTTTATGATTGAGTCACAAATAGTATCGAGATATTATACAGGGTGCTCCGTAATTCGTGTTACATACCTACTTTTGGATGTGATTCTTGGTCATATTCTAAGAAAAAAATTGTTGTACAGTAAAGTCCGTTTCTCAACTTTAACATAACTTTTTGACAATTTAAAATAAGGCTAACTGTATTGTACCCTGACCTGTTTTGAATTCAATTTCTCTGTCAATACTGATGATTATGACCTAATTTTAGACTAAATTTTTGTAGAAATGATAATCTTTAAAACTGTATTTAAGTTGGGCTCTTATAGGCTTAGGGTTGCCAGAGTTATCAACAATGAAATCCAAAAACGGGATTTGCATGCATTTAAAACGAAGGAGGGCACTTTGAGCACTTGTTATAATTGTATTTGTATAAAATACACAAAGAACTACTAAAAGTGCCCATATTATTGTTTTATACAAACAAAACAAAGCAAAAAATCTTTTTTTTTAAATTTTTTTTTTCAAGTACATATCATAAAATGTATGGGTTTTTGAGTCCGCTTATTGATGAGTTTTTTTTATTATTGTCTTGCTCATCTGTAAAAGATAAAGAAACTCTATGTTCATCAGGCATTTAAAATTGAAAATCTGGCAACCCTAAACCTAAAGAAGCTTAACTTAAATACAGTCTTAAAGTTTGTTATTTCTACAAAAAATCAAGTCTAAGATTAGGTCTCTATCATCAGTATTGACAGAGATATCGAATTTAACATAGGTCAGGGTACATCAAAGTTACCCTTATTTTAAATTGTCAAAAAGTGATGTCAAAGTTGAGAAAAGAACTTTACTGTAGAATCATATTTTTCTTAGATTATGACAAAAAATCACATCCCAAAGTATGTAATACGAATTACCGGACACCCTGTATTCAAGAGAATCAATTGATCCCACAATTAGTTTCTAAGTCTTGTTTTGAACACCATGAAGTTCAGGCGCAAAGATGTTTTGGAGATAGCTTATCAAACGTTATAGGCTTAGTAAATTGTAGGCAGATCAGATGGAAAGGAAAACTTCCTTAATCGTTTCAAAAAGCCTAAGTACTATGCTTTGACAAATTTAAATATATGACAATTTCAACGAAAATAATCGTTTACACACTTATGAAGCAATGGCAGCGTTTTAATTTCATTGAGGCAGGTACCATTTGTGAACAACGGACATGTGATCTTATACGCTTACTCGATGATTGATGTTGTCATTACAAGTTGCTTTATTTTTTATCACCGATCCCAGACATTTCAACTTTTCAGACTTGGACAGCACATTTCCTTTCAAACAAATGTCTGGAATTGGCATGTGTGGATTCGAAAACGGGAACTAACATGTTACCCACTACTTTTACCCATACGTTAAGTGCATCTTGCAGGGATGTCGGATACTTACTTATGATCGCTCCACCGACAGCACATACTTTGGCAGGTAGTCAAGGAATGTAATAAAAAGCAAAGGTCTCAAGACAATTCCTTGACGTACACCTACTGCGAATTTGCTTCGCAGTAGGTGTACAGTGACACCAACTGCACATCCAACCTTGGTCAGTCTCAGTCGGCTACTGAATACCCGCGGTCGGCTACTGAATATCGCTTAATAATAATAAGTATAGAACACCAGTTTGATCGAACGGTAGCTGTCGTAATTTCGTGTATCTCCCCTCCTTTTGTACATTGGTTAAAGGCAACTTTTTCCTTCCGCATACTATCAACCTAAGTTTGGAAATGAGAATTGTGAGTCTTCTAAACCTGATGTCTTGCAGCTTTTTCCAAATCTCTTATAGTAGGTATCTCATCTGTTTTGGAGTTCTTCACTCCGTCACTTACTTCTTCGACTGTGATGTCCATCCAACAAATCATTAATCGTCAAAATCTCTCCAGTCGTTCTTGAGTCATAATTTGCGTAACTTACTGTACTTGGTTCTATATACCGGGTGTTTAGCATGGGATGCGCCGGCTGAATGCAGATATGTTGGGTTGATGAAAAAATAAGGATTCGTGTTGAAGCGTTGGGGGGGGGGGGGGGGGGGGGGGTCAATTTCTTTTCGTTTAGGCAAAAGAAGCTTTTATAAAAGAAAGCTGACCTGCCGAATTTTATTTAAAGAAAAAAAAAAAACCCCTGAAGACAAATCTAACAGTATTCACACCATGGACACTAATAAACTGTTGATTAAAGGTTTTCGGATATGCAAATAAACAAAACAGCCCCTCATGAATGTTGGATTGCCTACATTGTAATAAGTGTATGTGTATGCAGAATGTTTTATGTTAACTTCAAATCTTACCGTTCCAATCAATTAACAATCCTCAAATTAAATGTCTTCCCGAGAAAAAAGGTCGTAGATACAGTATCCTTTTCTACAGTGAAAGCAACAACATTGACAATTATTATTGAATAAGTGCTCCTTACCACCTTACCCCCATAACGAAAAAGTAAACGATATAAGTATGTATGTACATATTCCATTCCGTTAATCAATCATGATGCCTTGCTAAAGGTTTTTTGTATGTATGTGCATACATATATAGAAGTATGTGTTTTGTCTTTTAAGAACCCATCTACAATTCGTATCTTTAACCGACTCTTTCAATGTTGCCATAACAATAAAAAATAATGATATTCTATTGTTTATTGAAATTTTCTATGAGGGATCAATAATGTACACCAAAGAGAACGTTACCTAAACGGTAAATTTTAGCTACCGAAACAACGCTTTGAAGAGCAAAATCATGTTTGCTTGTAAAAAGCTACAGTTTCTTCATTTTTTTAATTTAATTTAATTTTGGTGGGGGCGAAACCCCCATTTATTAGGCTTCATTTTATACAAGCGTTTACTTAATCTAACCTACAAACTAAGAAACTTAATAGCTTAAGTTAACTAGTTGGAGGGCTTAGGAGACGAAGCTTTAGGCAGGGAGTATTTACATTCATGCATTTATCTGCAACTCCACATTTTATATTTGTTGGAAATGTGACTCTTTGTTTAGGTACACTATTCAAGCCCTGGCAACGCTGCCAGAGAAACATAATTTTTATGATTTTTAAAAAGCGTCCCCTAACACATGCGCATTATATGTTTGTTCCGTACACATACACAGTTTAAGGGCATGATAAAACCATCTGTGCAGGTGCGGGCACACGACTTTTATGATGATTTCCCTCTCTCGTATAATTTCTATCAACGCAGTGTTTGAATGAAAAGGAAACAGCGGTTATGTGTTGTGTTTGTGTGTTTCTTTGGTGTTTATGCTTTTATTAGGGGTTGTCATCGTCTTGCTTTTGTTTGTTTGTTTCTTGATCATTTGATATTTTTTTTTGTGGCTCTTTGACTGTTGCATAGTTTATTTAGAAGCGATTTTTAAAGGATAACGCCTGTGCCTGCTTAGGATGTATAAATTGACTTGCTATGAAGGCACATACCTACCTACATTTGAACTTTACAAGGGCAAAAAGAATTTATTTTTAATTCTATTTTATTTATATTCTAATAATTATAGATCCATAGTTAATGTGGAAGAGCTACTTTAGAAGTGAAGTGTCCCACAATGTGAAACGTAGGAATTGAAAACTGAAGTACATATTTGTTGTCAATAAGAGAAACCAATTGTCAGATCGACAGAGGAATGACCATTGATTTTGAAATGCCATTATATATATATATAATCATATACTCATAATTCTGCAGTTATGTGTAATATGCAGGTAAAGTTTGGATATTGGCTATGTACCTACTTTAAGTTCTTTCTCTAGCGTAACAGACCATTAATATGCTGAATCTTCTTGACCTTCAGTACTTGGTATGTGTGTGAACGATGATCTTCGTTGCGATGACCACATATTTGATGTCGCCAAAAACGCTGCTAAATGCTTAGGTTTCTTAAGACGATGCAGGAAGTTCTTCACCCCTTCTGATCTGGCTACAATTTATAAGGCCTTCATTCGCTCAAAACTGGAGTATAACTCCCATATCTGGTCAGGTGCTCCTCAAACATCTTTGCGCGTATTTGATAAGGTACAAAATAGAGCGTTAAAATTGATAGGTGATAATTCAATCGTAGAATTGATTGATTCTCTTGAACATCGTCGAAGCGTTGCCTGTCTCACTCTCTTTTATAGCTTTTTTCACAAACAGTGCTCTAGTGAAATAGCCAGTTGCATCTTGCATTCCTCCCCTGAAACAATTTAGCCGCAACACCCGCCTCGCTAGCAATGCTCATCAGTTTTACCTTGAGCCCAATTTCAGGCGTACAGTCAAGTATAGAGATTCTTATTTTAGTCGCACCACCCTCATGTGGAATGCTTTACCTGGCTCTGTATTTCCCCTGCATTACGATTCACAAAAATTCAAAAGTAACATGCATTGGTGTCTCCTTTCAAACCCTCTCTTATTTTCCTAAATGCTCGCACTGTGTTTTAAAAAATTAAAAGGGAAGTCATAACCCCTTGATATGCGCGTTTATTATAAAAAAAATTAAAAAAACCATGATACCTACATTATGGTACACATTTTTAGAACCATTTCTCGTTTAAAGAGATTGGTCTCTGGGACAATTTGGAATGGAGTTTTGAGCATTTCACAGGTAGCACATCTGTTTACAAACTTCTAATTGTGTTTAAAGGACATCTTAAAGCGTTTTTGCAGACGTGGTAGTGGTGATTGCGCTTGACAAAATTAAGTTATATAGCGACACATGCTGGGTATCCTCATAGCTCATACCGGTGGTGGTAAAAAAAGAATCGTTTTCATACATTTGTTTTGCTGCTACGGCAAAAATGACGATACTTGCGGCAGCTTCAGTGCCGCAACTACACGCTTTGTTTTTAGAGAACCTTAAGGCTCTGCTTAACCCTTTAACTACTTTTAGTGATCCAGGAATGTATGGCCTGAATGAACGCGGTCGAAAGACTAAGTCCTTTGAGCCTCGATTGGGTTCCAGATTCCAGTCCATCACGACATATCCGGAAGCGAGATCGTCTGAGGGCAAGGCAAGGACCTCAGAGAGCTTTCTAATGACCCGAAGCAGATACTTGGTATGCAAGGGTTCTCAGTGAGAGCTTCAATTAACGATTATACATTAAGAGCATAGATGTAGATTGGAGTTCTTTCACAGAGCGTTTATTGGACGCAGCGTAAATAAGAAAAGTGCAACATTTGTGTTATCCCGTAGCAGAAACTACTATTAAAAGCTTGTTGGCATCGTCACTAAGCATTTCTCTTTTGCCGAGCATTTAAACGTGTTAGGCTTAAGTAATACCAATGAGAAGATGACGAAACCGCGTAGCACTTCTCCTGTGAATGTCCTGTATTTTCTCGTATAGTAATAAGAGCTGGTAAGATAGATTAGCACATTAGTTGGACAGACTTCGTTTGATGGAAGTTGGATGGTCGGATGTACATAGTTTGCGTTCACACTTATCAAGCTTGTCGTCCAACTTTATGTCACGTACTTTTCTACTCCATCCAACTTCTAGATTTTCAAAAATACTTGAATACCATCCAACAAGCTGGTCAAGCGGTCGTCTGAGGGATCACACTATCAAGCACTGGTCGTTCAAGCCAAAGTCTGTCCAAATAGTTGTACAGTGTGAACATGGCTAATATCGTCTTTTGAATTTTCTGGAAACTATAACAAAAGAAGCTTCCACCAAATCTATATAGTATTAATGGTTACCAAGCACTTTTAAAAATTTTGAGTTTCAAATGTTCAATTTGGTGTACCTATATTTTGACAGATACTTTAAGTACCCACAAAAATACTTGAGGATCGTAGCGTCCTCTTATTCGAGTTTATTCTGTTTCGGGTATCGTTGTCATTTATAAAATACATGTCAATTTATTATCTTAAAATGTACTTGGTTTTCCTTTAAGTATTGAAGTAGTAGCAGTAAATTGTGCTAAACTGTACCAAGAATAACTCCCCTGGCGCCGGCGCTGCCATTCAAAGTCTAATGGTGTCCTTAGGCCAAAAAGCATAACCATTTAATCTTCGAATATCTTAGAAAACCTGTTAGGAGGGGACATTACACTTATTATGTTTTAAATGCAAAATGATAAGAGGAAGATAAACTGGTAAAAACGAATTCGAAATGAATAACTAGGTAACCATTTTTTTCATTTTCAATTCATTTTTATTTAATTTTTCTTTTAACTACTTACATGCTAACAAAAATGTGTAAAAATAGCTTATATAATAACTTAATAAACTAACTGATTCTAAGCGGGTACTCTTTATTATTCAATATCAATATCTTAATGAATAACTCCCCGCCCTTTAATGAATGAGTTTTAGAAATCATTTCAACGCAAACTAATCTAGCAGTTGTAATAATGATACTTTGACATGGGATTCATAACTGCCCCAGTGGCCTAATGGATAAGGCATCGGCCTCCTAAGCCGGGGATTGTGGGTTCGAGTCCCATCTGGGGTAAAGAAATATATTTTTTTTTAACTGAGCGCTTAACATGACAAGTTTCAGGTTCCAAAAGAGTGGTTGAAAAGATAAACACGCATTTTTAAATTCCTTTTTTGATGAAATGCGCGTGAGTAGCTGAAAAGATAAACGCGCAAACTAATAGTCAGTGAGGTTTTGAGAGAAAATGGCCGCTCTAGGTAATAATGCACTAACTGGGAGCTACTGCGATTACATGGTAGTTGGTTGTTATAAACACCTCCTGGAAAAATTAGAATGATTCGCTATACTTTTTGGTTCAAAGTAAAATTGATGAGCTTTCCTAGAACGGCCGGTGGGTGTTTGTATATGGTGAGTAAATTGTTTTAAGTTAGTCACTAGAGTACTGTTTGTGAAAAAAGCGGCAAAAGAGAATGAGGGAGTTAACATTTCGACGATGTTTAATAGAATCAATCGATTTTACAATTGTACTATCACCTATTAGCCTTAAGGGCTCGATCAATAGAACGCGTTGTGCGCGTGCGGTGCCGCCAATTAGAAATTTTTTCTTGTTGCTAAGATGGGATAGGATAAACTAATACCAAATCAAATCAATTTAAAAGTTGAGAAATATTTTTTCAAGTAGTTTCATATTTTACCTGGACAACGACCCAGGGCAAAAGACGCATAGTCGTAATCGTAAAAACTCCAATAAGTGCACAGTGCACTGAAGACACGGCTACAAGAAAAATAGAATACACTCGAAAAATTATAAAAAAATATGCCCCAGCGACTTAACGAAATTTAAATCCAATAATATAAAATGAAATGTTGTTTTGTATTATGTACAAAAAACTGAATATTAATGAAGCATTATTCTTTGAAATGTTCTTTTTTTTATTTTTTGATATTTTTATTTGATTCAAAAATTATTTTTGTTGAGATTATGGAATTACATCGATTTTAAAGAAAACATAACCGTTACCGCAACATATCGTTATCGGTATGGAATGTAAAGCGTTCTTGTAAAAAAAACCAATATTAATGGCACTCACTGTGTATAATGTACATGTACATTAGGGTGGTCCTTATTTAGGGTTTGTTCTAATTATTTTCCACGATAATCCTAAATCGGTTCTATATCTATCAAAAAAAAAAATTGATGCCAAGTTATAGCCCTTATATGGGACCTTCTATGGAATTTCTAAAAACAAACAAACAAACAAACAAACAAACAGACAAAAAAACGAACAAAAAGACGAAAAAGAAAACTGGGGGGAGGCAACGAAAGTTGTACACATTCTCCGATTTGGCTGAAAAGTCGAAGCAGGAATGTGAGCCAACGGCCAAACCTTCCACCAGTGGGATACTAGGTTCGCACACAGGCTCTGAACCAGCTGCAAAGCCAGTTCAGGTCTGTGCAGTGGGAACCAAGAATCCCGACTCTGGCGAGCAGCACAGCCCGCTGGAAACTGGTCAAGAACATGCTGCAAAGCTAGTTCTAGCCAGTGAATCGGAGGGCAAACGGACCGCCACTGCTAATAGTGGGGATGAAGTCCCCAATATTAGCTTTGAAAGCAATTCGCCTGCTTTGGTGCCATCATCAAAACAGGACGAGGTGAAATTAACAAAAAGGGGAAATGGAGGGGTGATCAACGACTCCGTCTCCACCTTGAATGCCCTTAAAATAAAGGACACGGGGAGGGCCGTTCAGACTGGCAGGGTTGGAGAGGCGAATAGCCACCCTACCTCTGCGGGTCGGTACGTACCCTCGTCGAGTGCAATGAATCCTCCAACTGGTGGAGCAGGAGAGGTGATTAACAACTCCAGCTCGGCCAAGGGGGGGACTCAGATCAAAAAAACGCCCGCTCAGATACGTCGCCAAGCCAGAAGGGTAATTGAAACGGTGGGTTGTAAACCCGCAGTGGAGAGAACCCAGGGTGAGGTTGAAAGATTGAAGTGGGCAAGTAAAATTGCAGAAGAGACCAGCCAAGACTCAACGTCGAAGCGAAACAGGTCGTTTGAGGTTGAAAAACCTCAACCAAAAAAGCCAAGAGTCGGGGTTAGCGTTCCATCGACACTGGTGCCGGGGCAATCCTATGGTGACGTGGTAAAGGGACAGATTGTTGTCGCGGTCATCGACGGGAGCAATATGGATGGAAACATCTCTGCCGACAGGTGGGCGGACGTCAAGGCTCACCTCGCTTTCAGGTTTATACCTGTTATCGAGGCGAATCCGGGACCCCTCCCAAGAATTAGCGACGCTGGCTGGCATCAAAACCGCGTCAAGCTGATCGCCTGCCAAGACCAGAGATCGCTTCACCTATATAAACTAGCTGTCAGCGGTTTAGGTGAGATCTGGCCAGGTGCTAAGCTAGAGGTTGTGGCAAGGGAGGATATCCCAAGCAGACCGAGAGCTCGTGCCTTGGTACCGGCCCTACATGAATCGCGGGAGATGGTTCTCCAGCTGATTAAATACAGCAACCCGGATCTGCCCACTCACGATTGGACGGTTCCGGTGATTGAAAAAGAGTCGGTGGGTCGTTATCGGTCGGCTCTTGTTATCTTGAATAAGGAGTCATTAGAACCCCTGGCGGCACGCGGGGGTGTTATTCAGTACGGGTTTGACAACCTAGTGCTGAAAATATACAAAAAAGATGAGGACGCTGCAAAGCTTCCAAAGCAAGCGGCTGAATCCGAAGCCAAGGAGTCCACTGCGAGCGTCGAATCTTCCATCATGGAGACAGACGCGGTAAGTTGCTCTGACTCTTTGGAACAGCTATCTTGCTCGAAACCGGTCGAAAAGACTACAACAATAGTGTCTGAACAAGACGCAATAGACAACAAATCGTCCGATAAGGACGATAACAACAAAGGTGGAGTCTTAGACTCCGACGATGAAATGCTTGGGGTTCTCCTTTCTGAGGATGAGTTGCTAGACTCCGCCTCAGATATGGAGGACCTTAATGCTACAGTGTTGGAGATTAAGCTGGATGATTGTAGCAATGCTGCAAATACTCCAGATTAATCTCCAACACTCCATCAAAGCCTCAGCCGGACTCCTTCTCCGACTAAGCAAGTCCGGCGAGGATATAGTCCTGATCCAGGAACCATGGATCAATAAATCCGTGGTAAAAGGACTCAGGACGAAAGATTATTCTCTGCTGTATGTGACGGACAAAGGTGAACCAAGATCCTGCATACTGGCAAAGAAAACACTTAACGTATTTTTACTACCTAATTACAGCAATTGCGACACCACAACAGTAAAACTGCAGACCAACAGTGGGACTTACTGGCTCACGTCCGCCTATCTAGGCCATGACCAACCGGGGCCGCTACCAGGAGAGACGCTCGAGCGCGTAATAAAAAGCGCAACAAAGCTCAAAGCGGAGCTCATAATAGGAAGTGACGTCAACGCACATCACGTAGTATGGGGGAGTACGGACGTAAATGAAAGGGGTGAGTCTCTTTTTAATTTTATACTAAGTACTAACCTTCTTATATGCAATATCGGTAACGAACCAACCTTTGTCACAAAAAACAGACAAGAGGTTTTAGATGTTACCTTTGTAGCTCAATCAATCTATAACAAGATTAAAAATTGGGCTGTATCTAAGGATCACTCCTTCTCTGATCACAGATACATCCAATTTAGTCTAACAGATGACACACCAAAACCCATAGGCTTCCGTAATTATAGGAAAACTGACTGGGTAAAATTCAGGGAAATCTTCAAACATTGTTACAACTACAATGACAATAGCTTCCCTTCAAACCCCAAGGATCTTGACAGTAAAGTCGACGATCTAACTAGTGCTCTTAACCATGCCTTGTGTAACTCCTGTCCTCTTACCATAGTAAGAGGGAAGAAGAAACCACACTGGTGGACCAAGGAGCTAGAACCGCTCAAGAAAAGTTGTGCGAAGCTTTTCAATCGAGCCAAATCTTCCAGAAATCCCATAGATTGGGATCTATATAAGGAATCCCTTAGGATTTACAAAAAGAGGTTACGAATAAGCAAAAGATCCTCTTGGAGAGAATTCTGCAATAAGATTGAAGACTCCTCAGAGGCATCTAGACTTAGGAAAATCCTATCAACGAGTCCAAACATGCCAAGTTCTATAAAAGATGAAAACGGCAACTGGACCAACTCATATGAAGAAACACTAAACTTGCTACTGGATACTCATTTCCCTGGTAGCTCGTTGACAATAACAGACGAGGAGCACTTGCCTCGAATCGCAAACCAATCAGGTAAAGGTTTTATCTCTAAAGATATACTGTTATGGGCAATAAACAGCTTTGACCCTTATAAATCACCAGGGCCTGACGGAATCATCCCTGCGGAGCTGCAACAGGTTTCAGACATTATCATCTATAACTTAGAGATGATCATGAAAGGATGTATCAGCTATGCATATATTCCCAAAGCCTGGAGAGAAGCTAGGGTCGTCTTTATACCTAAAGCCGGCAAAAGCTCCCATGTAAATCCAAAAGATTTAAGACCTATTAGTCTATCATCCTTCCTCCTTAAAACACTGGAAAGAATGATTGACATACACTTAAGACAAGAAATTAAACCTAGTCTGATCTCAACGGCGCAACATGCCTATACAAAAGGTAAATCAGTGGAAACTGCACTCCACTCTCTGGTTTGCACCATTGAAAAATCCCTGCACTATAAAGAATACTCTCTCGTCGCATTCCTAGACATAGAGGGTGCATTTAATAATGTTAAAAATTCAGCAATCACTAATGCTCTTGATGGGCTGCTCATAGAGGAACACATCAAAAACATGATAACAACAATGCTCAGCAGCAGAATCATTAGTTCCGAAATGGGGAACTACAAAACAAGCAGAATGGCCAATAGAGGAACCCCGCAGGGAGGAGTTTTATCTCCCCTACTGTGGAACCTGGTCGTTAACAAATTGTTAATCGACCTAGAGGACGAAGGTTTCAAAGCTATAGCCTATGCCGATGATGTAGCAATTGCCGTTTCAGGCAAGCACCCACAAACCCTAGCTGAGTTGCTACAAACAGCACTTAACAAGCTTAACAATTGGGCTGCAGATTGTGGTCTGAACATCAATCCACACAAAACGGAATTAGTTCTCTTTACGAGGAAATACAAAATTCCGGATTTCAAACCCCCAACTATTAAAGGGGTAACTCTCACACTGTCAAATCAGGCTAAATATCTAGGTCTCATTTTTGACAAAAAACTGACCTGGAAAACCAATATTGAGGAAAGAGTAAATAAAGCCAACGTTGCACTCTTCTCCTGTAAAAAAGCCATTGGCGGGAAATGGGGTTTCTCCCCCCAAATCACCCATTGGCTGTTTACATCGGTAATTAGACCGATACTCACATACGGGGTGATAGTCTGGTGGACAGCACTAGACAAGATGATCAACTACAACAAGCTGGCCAAAGTTCAAAGAACGGCTAGTGTGTGTATTAGTGGTGCACTGAGGACAACCCCATCGGACGCCCTCAATGTACTACTAGATCTCACACCCCTAGATATCTTCAGCAAACAAGTCGCAGCTAGCTCAGCTACTCGACTCAGAGCTACATCACAGTGGACCAATAATCAAATCGGCCACACTACCATTCTAGATAACTTTAGATTCTTACCGAATCGATCCGACTACACCACCCCCAAGTTGGTGTTTGACAATAATTTCCAAGTAACCATACCTTCAAGAGAAGCTTGGGAAAATGGCGCTCTTTTGGAAAATGAAGCAATACACTTCTACACCGATGGTTCAAAAACCAGCGAAGGTGTGGGAAGTGGAATCTACTCAGAAAAGCTGAATCTCAGTCTTTTCTTCCGCCTACCCGATCATTGTAGTGTGTTCCAAGCGGAAATTCTGGCGATTAAGGAGGTGCTGTCTTGGCTCAAAGAAAACGTCATATCCTCTACGGATATTCGGATCTTCTCAGACAGCCAAGCTGCCCTTAAATCTCTTGCCTCTGTCTCTACAAAATCCATCACGGTCCAAAATTGTCAGATGTCTCTGAGGGAGATGTCAAATCAGTTTAACATTCACCTTTCATGGGTGCCAGGGCACAGGGACATACCAGGCAACTGTATGGCAGACGAACTAGCCAAAAAGGGCACGACCACTTCCCTACGCTCAGAATGGAACAACATAGGTGTACCTATCGCTACATGTAAACTCCTGCTTAGACAGGACGCTTCAAGGATAGCAAACACTAGATGGACTGAGAGTAACACATGCCTTGCAACCAAAAAAGTTTGGCCGTGTGTGGACTCAAAACGATCAAAGAGTTTGTTGTCCCTGAACCGTCTGTGTCTAGGTTCTACCATAGGTGTTCTTACAGGACACTGTCTAATAGGGAGACACGCCAAAAGACTTGGGGTGTTTTCCAATGATTTCTGCAGAAGCTGCATGGACGAGGAGGAGGAAGAGACCGTTCAACACCTTCTTTGCTCATGCCCTGCACTGCTTCATAGGAGGAAGGCTCATCTCGGTGAATTCTTCTTCGATGATACTAGCGACCTAGCGTACATAGACCCTAAAAGTCTTTCAAAATACATTAAAAGTTCCACGTGGTTCGACTAGCAGGTGATTAACCGGCTAGTACCGTAATGGAAGATTAATAAGTGATTAACTCGTTAATCTTACATCGGGTTTCTGAGATCAGTAGGTGATTAACTTGCTGATCTCTGTGGTATCACAATGGGCCCTAGCGGCCTAAGTGTGTTAGGCAATGTACTCATTGACTGACAGCCACTTCCACCTAACCTAACCTATAGCCCTTAATTTAAAGTTTAGCCAGACCCCCCCGACAGCCAAAGTTTTAAATGGAAATAGCACGGGAAAAGTTCTGTTTTTTTTTTTTTTTTTTGAAACTTTTTTTCATCATGAAATAATGAACAGATTATATCAATCAATGACAATTCTTATAGCAAATTTAAATATTTTTTAAATTAAAAAATTTTTTAAATCTTTGGCTGTCGGGGGTGTCGGGGGTTAAGAACTATAATGGCATGAATTTTTTTTAAGACTTAGAACTGATTTAGGACTTTCGTGACCAAAAAATTCGGACAAACCCTAAATAAGGACCACCCTAATGTACATACAATATAATATCTATTAAGTTATTAAACCTTAAAACATTGAAATAATACTAGTTGACCCGCCAGGCGCAAGTCGGGTCTTACGGTGATCTAGTGTATAGCATTCACTCCGCAATAGCTTCGTTCAAGCACCTACTTTGTGCACCAAAATCGGCATTCGTTAAAATTTTAAGGAGTGGTTTAAGATTTCTCTAAGAGCGATAGAAGTATCAGCTATCTGGTGTTTTTTAAAGGTTGGTATTTTGAATAGGGATAAAACTGACATCTTGTGGTCAAATAGGCTAACTCTTATGTCATTCGTTTGCCATTTTATCATGAACAGGTTGAAAAACAACGCTTGCAAATCGTGCAGATTTATTTCGAAAGTAATGGTTCAGTTCGCGAAGTTTATTCGGTTAACCATGGATCGTTTTCAAACTACGTTTACTTTATGTTATAATACGCATCCTTAGAGACGTCGAACAGTGCGCACCAAAGAAACAATTGCCGCTGTAGAGCAAAGTTTTGAAGAGAACCCAAATGAATCGATTCGCCACTTTGCACAGCATTTGAAGATTTGTCCATATACTTTATGGAAGATTTTGGGCAAAAATCTTGGCTTATGACCTTACAAGATCCAACTTATATAAAAAGTAAAGCCGCGAGATCATGCCAATTTTGTTCAGTGGTAAGGCTCATTTTTAGTTGAATGGTTACGTCAAAAAGCAAAATTGACGCAATTGGAGTGAAGTGAATCCACATGAGTACCTTGAGATGCCATTACATCCACAAAACTGACAGTTTGGTGTGCTCATTGGGCCATATTTCTACCGACATTATGCTGGCGAACCAAATATCTTTAATGGAGACCGGTATAGAGCCATGATAACTGACTATTATGTTCCCGAATTGGATGGCATGAATGTGGATGATATATGGTTCCAACAAGACGACGGACGCTACATGCCACACAGCGAACGTCACAACTCACAGTCGATGAGCGCATAATTTCGCAGAATGGACCTGTCAATTGGCCACCAAGATCGTGTGATTTGACACCGTTGGATTATTTTGTTTGGGGATATGTGAAGTC
The DNA here is from genome assembly GCA_914767635.1 of Melanostoma mellinum. Lineage (NCBI taxonomy): Eukaryota > Metazoa > Arthropoda > Insecta > Diptera > Syrphidae > Melanostoma > Melanostoma mellinum. The sequence goes on from OU612060.1 coordinate 61,101,728, forward strand.
CAATATAGCCGAATTGTTGGACAGTAAAACGATTTTCTTGTTTTATTTCAATTTGAAGTCTTATACCGATATATGTTTTACTATCATTGAGGAACACGTTGAACTAACCAATATAGCTCTTAAAAGTAAAATCTTTTACTCTTAAATTTATACATTAGCGCTAGTCAGGTATACGAACCCGAGCAGCTGCAACTAGCGAAAAATAGAGCTAATCAAAATTTTTTTTCAAAATGTTAAGCATTACTAACTTTTTATTTTTACATTCTAATTTTTTTTTATTGCTCATACATATAAATATGTATGTGTGCATGCTTAGTTTCCAAAATGTAAATATGTAATTGTATTTTTTAGCCATAAATGAGGCCTGAACTCAAGGCTTTTTTATGTAAATAAAATGAAATGAAATAATCAGCTATTCTTATCTGACCTTCTAATTGGCTATAGATCCTGAAATACAGTATGTATATTTTTAAAATACCATACTTCCAAGAGAAAAAAAAACGAAATCGATTTTTTGAAAGTTCAAGACTACTCACGACAAAGTTTTGCAACTGATGTGGGTGGTTCGTTCGCGGGAGTTTGAAGATTAAATATCGAGATAGCATCGCATTGTAATAGTACAAATAGTGGTTCGTCGGAATTCCCGTTCCCGCTCCTAACTGGGGATGAACTATACTCTATGCGTCTCGGAAGTAATGTTGCGCTCTAGCAGTAAAAGAATTTTTGAAATTTGTCCAGCATTAACGTGGGAATCAAATACAGTGCATGCTGCTCGGGTTTAATTAATCTCTCTATGGGTGAAATAATTTATGAAATCGGCCCTGTATTTTCTAAGGCCTACCAGTAGAAAAATGGGGTTGAAATATAACCTATATCACTTCCTATAGTCGCTATACCAACTCTGTTCCAAAATTTATTCAAATGTGCTTATTGGGCTTGGACTATTCAATACAAACAAAAAATATTTTCCTTTTTAAAATAGTGTAAAGATAAAGATAATAACAATAATATAATATTAACAAATGAGATAAATAACAATTTTCATTCCTTTACTATGAAGTTAGTAGTGATTGACACATCAATTGAAAATCCATTAATAACTGATATGGGTTGACAATCAAGAATCAAAGCCTAAATTAAAATTAAAAAAGAAAAATTACCTTCTAGAAGGATGTTTTAAGATGCTTAACAATACATAAGTAATAATAGATTTAAATTAATGATTTAACACAATTCTAATTCAAAGTTATTAATGATTAACCATCTTTTTATCTTCTTATGAAAGTAAGAACAACGAGGGGCTTATTGAAAATATTTGCAGCTGAATATGAATAAAAATGAGAGAAATGTGATACAAAGGGTCCGCCAATGATGTCTCCAAAATGTTCAATTGTTGAGAACGACGGTGAATTGATGTTGATGCCAACAATAAAGGCATTCTTCATTTTCTTCGCTTTCCGAAAATTCTATTTTTCTCTTCTTTTTAATTTTTGCAGCGAGCTTTTCTCCTTTCTTTGCGGCAAGATTGAGCTTTGGAGTTTCAGTGTCAAGTTGAGCCTTGTACGGCGATTCGGTTATTACAGACGTTTTTCCTCTGCGTTTAAAAACTCTGGAACTCCGGGGTTTAATTCGGCTTCGTTCGATTCGTTCAAGATATAACGCAATTTGAAAATTTTCTGCAAAATGTATTTTTATATAATTTTTATAACTATGAAAAAGTTTTAACCGCAGTGGATCACTTAGCAGTGACATTTTGTGAACAAGTTGTTCGAATAGATGTATGGTGACTAAATTTATAAATCGGACCGATTGTAAAAGTGAACGAATCGAACGATCAAAATACGGTTTTGGGCCTTCGATGCAGATTTTCCAGCTTAAAATGATTGACTAACTCTGCATTGATGCTCATTGATTGAGAACTGCACTGTAACTTTCTCAGACTGTTGTACTGGCAGTTTTTATTGACTAAATTTTTAGATGTCGCTCAAGCATTCGACAAGGCATGGCATGAGGGGCAAGAGTACAAACTGCAAAGGGACCTACCCGGCAGTACTACGAAATACTAAAATCTTATATCTCAAACCAGCTCTTCAGAGTGCGGTATTATCAAGAATATTCAAACCTTAGTAAAATACAAGCCGATGTTCCACAAGGAATCGTCCTAGGACTTACCCTGTATTTGCTATATTCCAGTGGATAACAACATCATTATGGCTACTTTTGCAGATGATACTGCAATTTTGGCATCCAATAAGTGCTTCGTCAAGGCTGCTGAGGAATTGCAAAATGCCGTCGACACCGTTAGTGATTGGACCAAAAAATGGCGTATCAAGCTCAATGAAGCTAAATATGTACATATAAACTTTACAAATAAAAAGTTAAGCTAGGTACAAACATTCATCAACAATCAAGCTGTCACTTAAGCCAATACGGCCAAATACCGTGGGATGAATTTGGATGCAAAGCTAAAATGGAAAGAGCATATCAAAAAGAAAAGGGAAGAGCTCAACTTGAAGTATTGAAAAATGTACTGGTTACTCGGTAGAAATTCTGACTTATCTGTCGAAAATAAAATAATGCTTTATAAACAAGTACTTAGACCTGTTTGGACCTATGGAATCCAATTATGGGGCTGTACAAAGAAAACAATTACTGAAATCATCCAAAAGTTTCAAAACAAAGTCCTTCGTGGAATAGTAAATGCACCATGATATATAAGAAATAGTGATTTACATCGTGACCTACAAATAAAAACGGTTACAGAAGTTGTAAAAAAAACATACTGTATCCCACAATCAGCGCCTGCGAAGTCATATCAACTCTGAAATGGAGTCCGTATTAAATACGAGAGGCAATGTTCGGAGATTAAGAAGAACCAAGCCACACGAGCTAATGGTCTAAAAGTCATGGGAAGCATTAAAAGTTTAAGCTTCCCTTAAAGCGATTATATTATTGAGAAAGAAAAATCTGTTGTCGATCGTTCATAGATTGGTTTTGATTACGAGGAGTTTTTAGTGAGGTAAGAATCCCACACTACTTGGCGTCGAATACTGCCAAGTGTCTTTTGATTTTTAAAGATTTCCTCCTGACAAAAAAAAGCATACTGCCAGCACTAATCGAGCAATAAATTTCTAACCGTTCACGACCGTAAATTTTAAATCCAGATTGACGTATTCAACCCAATCACTTGCTCAGACTGTCTTACTTGCAGTTTTAATTGATAAAAAATAAAAAAAAATTACCAAATTACTTATCACATACTACCAGCACTAATCAAGCACTAAATTCCCTATACATTGCTTTAGTCTTATACCGCGTTATTATAGGCGTATTAGGGAATACATGCAGTCATTTTTCGCGAATCTATGAGAGCATCCAATTTAAGTTTTTGGCACTAAATTAGCACTAAATAAGCTCTAATTTTTGCACTTTTCTCTAAGCGATTCTGCTCACTTTGTCATGTTAGCTAGCTTTATAGCTTTTCACGATTTGGTTTGTCAATGAAAATCCGAGTTTCTTTCAGTTTTTTCACAAGATAACGAACATACGTAGCTGACGGTGCTTCTCTTCTTCCAAAATCCGTACGCAATTTTCGCACACATTTTGTAACATTGCCATGATTTTCAAAGTAATGTCGCAATATTTCTCAGCGTTGTTCAAGCGTATACACAATCATATTCGTTCAGTGGAATGATAAAACTAATTATCTGTCAAATCAGACATGAGCTCTAAGTGTTGCCATTCACGAAATAAGCATTAGTTGAAAAAAAAAGTTAGATGGCGGACCCTTTAGTGTTTAGTAATAAAAAAATCGATTTTTTTTACATATTTTCAAAGTTGAACTCCTAAAGAACATGTCTACAAGACGATTTTTCAGAATTTAATTTATTTTCGTACACACAAGTTTTTTGCTGACGGGCATCCAAACTGGATCGGCTTTATAACGAAACTTTAAACACGTTTTTCTCGAAACTGTCTTTTTGAAAACTATGGCCACGATTTCCGAGTTCTACTGGTCCGATTTACCTGACATTTTTTGAAATATTTCTTTACCTACTTCCCAAAATTAAAAAAAAAAATTTTTTCTCGGAGTCGCCATTTTGTGAAAAATGTTTGTTTCAACTTTTACGGAGTTCTTAAAATACATCAACTTTGTTTTTTCGCTTATAATTAACTTATGGTAAATAAACCACATTCTTAAAACTCTAACGTCATCTTCGATGTTGACAATACTTTCAAAGACAGTACTAGATGCATCTATGAAACTATATCTTCAGCAAACGCAGTTGAAATATCATTTAGCTTGAGTCTAAAAATAGAATTAATATACATAAATCAAGAAACACAACGGGCCAAATATAAGTCCACCGTTCATTCAGCTAATTTTTTCTCTATAGATACCGTTAGTATTAACTCTTTGTGTTCTGTTTCTGAATCTAACAAGATTCTGTTTTAGTGTTCTGTTTAAGAATCTAACAATTTAAAAAAAAAACCGCGGAAACCTGCAGTTACTAAAGATCATGGTCAACTCGAAAGCTTTAGTAATGTCAGTAAACAGACCAGTAAACAGATGTGATTTGTTGGTATTTAAACTTCTATAAAGTGCTATACTCTCTGTGATATACGTAATTATTTGCAGATATGTCAGATTTTTCCCATTTCCGGCACTCAATTTCAAGTCTAATTATTTCAAAATCACCAAGACCAAAATCAAAAATATTTGGCAGATAGATTGGACTGAACTTGAGCTTTCATTTGGTACTAGTCTAATCGGTGTACGCCCAAGTATGCACCACCTCCTTTGGCGAAAGCCGGCAACAGAGCTTCCCACAGAACGTCTTTAGAAAAAAGCATTTTGGGGTGTTCACTGTAACTTAGTCGGAAGCTATCGAAAGTTGAAATTTTAGTGATTTTAGTTAAATAATTATCAAATTTCCCCTACAAAGTTCTTCGAAAATTTCTCCATTCATTTAAAAACTTTTGGTGGTCATCTAAAGTGAAAACTGTTATTTTCCAACGAAAATTCCGCCATTTTGTAGGGTAGGAGACACCCTTGATGAAAAATGTATTTTTTTTTGCTAAGCGTAGAGGGGAGGTATCAAGAAGTTTTAAAATGATAGTGGACACACACAGACGTTGGAAAAGTAATTTTGAAAAAACCGCGTTTAAAGTTTATCGCTCGCAGCTATTAGAGAACAGTCAGAGGACAGGAGATTACTAAGACAATAACTTCAAGTATTTTGCTGATACCGGCTTCAAATTTAAGGGACCCATTTTTGAAATGTTAAGATCTGGCAAAAAAGTTTAAAATTCAAACATTTTTCTTTTCTGTTGGGATTGCAACCACCTCCCGCTTAACAGGCAGACATGCTAGCCGTTACGCCACCCGCATGGGCATATGCTCGTAACGAGCAGTAAAATATTCGATTTAAAAAAAAAATTGTGTAGGGAAATCGCTGGTGTCGTCGCCTGTTTTTACAGTTTCCCAAACAACGCTTTTCTTATAGGAAAAAGCGAGAAATTGTGGAACGCATTGTTTTGTAATTTCTAGCAATGGGAGCATTATTTTGTAAACTAGTTAACCACAGGGTGGTTTTTGTCACACAACTCATCATTAGCTCAGCTAGATTTCAAATCTTACCTTTAAACAGAAAACAAACCAGTACTAAGCAAGCACGTTTAGATCTGAGCTGATCATTGAACCGCTGAGTTGTGACAAAGAAGCAACCAGCATGAGATCGAGAGAAAAATAAGTGATTTCAATAATTTGGTTGTTTTGTTCTGAACGTATCATAAAACCTGACATAAAAAGGTATACACTGAGACCTATTCCATCTTAAGTGTAATTCAATCCTAGGTGGAAACGCGGTATTTAAAGCATTCATAAAAATACAATTAACATGCCTGTGAAAACTTCTCTCGTCTCAAGTTTAAGTGACTCATCGACTCATCCTTAGTTAATTTAGGGCTTGTGTTGCCTACTTCAAAATAATCTTAGCAAATACAAAACCGTTAAAAAAGGATTTATTGGGTCACCCTTTTATGCGCGGCAAAACCTACCGCATCAGTAGTAGCGACGGCTGTAGCGTTTGCTATGGGACGGGCTCTTTAGCCAAGTATAGAGATTTCAGTCGCCCCATACCCGTAAGTGGCATGTTTTACCAGACTATGTTTTTCTCTCTTCTTCTTCTTCTTCTTTTTCATTTCCGGCGTTACGAGTAGTGATCTTGAAGCGATCACAACTCTCCCACTTTTCCGCTTCACACTAGTAATCCGCCTGTGGGGTACGCCGCAGACTATGTTTTTCTCTGCGATTCACAAAAGTTCAAAAGCGATGTGCATCGGTGTCTCCTATTAAATTCTCTCCTATTTTCGTAAATCCTCGCACTCATAACATTACTTGATTACTAGCTGACCCGCCCGGCGTTGCTCCGGTCTAACTTATTCGAAAGCGTTGTTCAGATTCAGACTAAATTGGCAAAAAACCAAAAACTCTCAGGAATACTTGCTGGGGAATGCAGAAAGTGACAGAATTTTTGATGTCAGTCGATTGGTTCTTTAATCCCCATTCGCTTTCCCTTGAGAATATATGCAATGCCTTTGCAAATCATTTTGGTGGCTCTTTTTGTAGTACACCTCTCAAAATTGATGAAAACTATTTTGAGTATTTAACTCACTGTTCTCAAGTAAGTTTTAATAGTATCCCACTTTCAGTGATAGAATTATTCATTACCTTTCATCTCTAAATGATGACGTTTCATCTGGTCCGGATATGATACCACCTATAGTTTTAAAAAAGTGTTCTTTACGCTTAGCCTTCCCTCTCGAATACCTTTTCAAGCTTTCCTTAAAGTCCGGAAAATTTCCTAGTTTGTGGAAAAAGTCTTTTATTACCCCTGTTTTCAAGAAGGGTGAAAAAATAGATATAAAAAACTACAGGCCAATTGCAAAGCTTTCATGCATTCCTAAGCTGTTTGAACAAGTTGTCTGCGAAAGTATATCATTCTTTGCAAGGAATATAATCTGTAATCAACAACACGGATTTATGCAAAGAAGGTCAACGGCTACTAATCTTCTTTCGTTTTACCATAAATGCTCTAATACACTCGAAAAAGGGTATGAGTTAGACTGCATTTATACTGATTTCTCTAAGGCCTTCGACCAACTTTCTCATAATATTATATTATATAAACTAAAAGCATTTGGATTTCCACCAGTATTTATTGTTTGGATAAGTTCATACTTAAAAAATAGATCTTATCAAGTCAAATTTCGTAACGTCTTGTCAAATTCTTTCAATGGTCTGTCTGGTGTGCCACAAGGGAGTCACCTTGGTCCTTTGCTTTTCATTATTGCAATAAATGACGTCATTTCTTGTATATCATACAGCGACATTTTAATTTTTGCTGACGACATGAAGATTTTCAAATCTATAGAATATTCGTCAGATCGCAATTTATTACAAAAAGATATCGACAATTTTGTTACGTGGTGTTCTAAAAACGGTCTTAGTTTGAACCCTTCCAAGTGTCAAAGTATGACGTTCTCACGCAAAAGGTTTCCCTGTATTGCAAATTATTCAATATCTCAGCAATCATTATCTCAAGTCTCGAATTTCCGAGACCTTGGTGTCATTTTTAGTACTAACCTTGAATTCAATGAACACATCAATTTCATAACAAGTAAAGCAAATTCAATGCTTGGGTTTATAAAGAGATGGGCAAAAGAATTTAACGACCCTTATGTTACGCTTTCCTTATACAACTGTCATGTTCGTCCCTATCTCGAGTATGCTTCTCAGGTTTGGTCACCTCTATATGAAGTTCATAAATCTCGTATTGAGGCAGTACAACACAGATTTATACATTTTGCCCTGAAAGGTCTTCCCTGGGAAGATCGTTTTAATCTACCCCCTTATGAAAATCGTATTCGTCTTTTGAATCTTCAACCACTCTCACAAAGACGGACCAACAATGATTTAGTATTTTTCCATCAACTTATAACAGGTTCGATTGATGCTCCCGACTTGCTCTCCCACATAGGATTCAACTATCATGGAGGAACTCACCAACTACGTAATTTAGAGTTTTTGCATTGATACCACCACAGAACTAACTATGGCATGCATGAGCCGATAGCTCGCATGAGTAGGTTATACAACTCTAACCCTTTTGCTTCAGATTTCAATCTTAGTAAAAGTAGTTTAAAATTAAAACTAAAAACCAGTGCTCCACAAGCATGATTTTTGTTCTGTATTTAATTTGTATTTAATTATTAGTTAGTTATAGGTTATTTTACTTGTATTTCTTTTTATACTTTCAATAATGTTCTCATAGTTTGATTTTGTTTTATCGATGTAGTAAAAGTTAATTATGTTAAATGTTATGTCCTTGTTCGAATACGTTCTTTTGTGCTTGTGTTGGCGTTTTTTACTAACCACTAACACTTGCATTAATGATGAAGAGCGTAGATAAGTGCGTACATATGAGCTTGCTCTAAGCTCAGTACCGCTTAAGACTCTGAGATGCAAAAAAAAAAAAAAAAAAATATGAGGGTGAAATATAGACTACATTGCTGAACGATAACGTAGCATTCTTATGGTGAAAGAATTTTAAAATCGGTTAAGCAGTTTCTAAGTTCCCGCGTATGTTCCCGTCCCCATTTTCGCCCCCGTTCCCTTGTGAATATGTGGATCAACCTATCTAATAAAAAAAACCGCACCAAAATCCATTGTGTTGTTTCAAAGATCTAAGCATACAGATAGACAGCCAAGAAAATTCATTCAAAGAGAAATCGTTATCATCATTGAATTTCATTATGAGATTTTGCCACTAAAATTGTCATCTGCCTCTTTAGCTCAGTGGCAGAGCACTGGTCTTGTAAACCAGGGGTCGTGAGTTCAATCCTCACAGGAGGCAATCTTTTTTTTTCTTGTTTTTCAACAAATATCAACAATGAGAATTTTATTTTTAAGCCTTAGTTGCTGGCAATAGAAATGAGCTCTTTTAAGATTAAAGTAGAAATGTACCTATGTATGTCTTCTATATCAATATCATTCGTAATGCAGACTTAATACATCCAGCTTTCTTTTGCAACTTCATATGACTCTCAAGAGTTCCAAATTTCCATTATCTCTCCAATGACTTGAGAGGAAACCCCTTGTGTAGTCAAAAGAAAGATGCTGATTGCTGATATCAATTCATTTTTCAAAAAGTATATACATACACATTATATATATATACGCACACACACCCATACACACCTTGTGTTTAAGTGAATGGGAAATAATGAGCGTCGAAAAGAGAACACACCGCACAAACTCAAACTCACAATGGAATGAATTCACTCCGAAGTACCAGGCTATCATATTGAAAACTACACTAAAGTCACAAAATTGCACGAATATGATTTTTCTATTTGGCTGTGAATTTCAAAAGACTCACAAATTCCAGAGTATGTTTGGGCCTTCCAGCCCAACTAGTTAAGTCTATGTTTTTTTTTCACAAAACTACCCTTTTGACTTGTGTAGAAAAAGAAATAAACTATCAACTACTCATGCACTTATCAAGAAATCAGAAAATGTTGAGGCGCAACAAATTCATTTTGACTTGATGTTATTAAAAGACATGGGATTGTTGTCAAATAGAAGTAAGGCAAATGAGAACAATGTGCAATACTTGGTTATAAACTGGAAGGAGAACAAATGAAGAATTTCTTAGTCTAATACAAAAGTAATGCACACATGGAAATAGTGACGGGGGCATGAGTGACAGAGGTATTGCTATTGTTGTTTTCGATGGCAGTATAGGAAGTGAAGTTGACCCATTTATTCATCGTTCAAGCGCACTTAGAGTATTATCTTTTCGTGCTATGCTATCGAATGTGTTGGATTTAACCTGGTTTTGTGTACATTTTTTGTTTTCTTCAAGTTAATATCTTTTAGCTTACCTACTTGTTCATATTGAAGGTATTATTTTGTTCGGATTAGTCGATGAGCGTTAATTTTTATGTAGGTATCTGATGTAAAAATTAAAAAGAGGAATACCTAACTACTTTGAAATATTGAAAATAGATTTTGATTTTTTGATAAAAATTGTCTTTTTTATCTGATTCACAAAACTCGTTAATTGTTAAACCTTCATATATCATAAAAATAATTGTAATTAATTGTAATTAAATTATGATTTACGAAAGTAACTGAGCATAAGCAAATCTAATTTCGAATGAACCCATTTGTAGATGTATAAGACATTTCAGTGAAGTTTGCCAAAATGTAGACCTAAGCTGGAGGAAAGATATGTTCAAATAAAAACTTTTGTTAATATTTTTATTTTGATAATTTGTTTTTATTTTTGTATAAAATATGTATTTGTATTGAATTTTCTTATTACTCTAAATACTGTCTTTAATCACAATAATCTTAATCTGTTAGCATACGCTTGTAGATAAATAAATAAATAAATAATTTTCGAATGAAGGGGATCTGATACACGAGTATCCCACCTCCCACAGGTTAGACGCACACTTAAATCTCAATTAATTTTTTTAACTAGCTGACCCGCACGGTAGACACTTGGTCATAGTGACTTTTTGGATGTTATTATATACGTAGCTCATATAGCTCTTAAACGACTAAAAATATCTCAGCAATTTTCCGGTTTGAATGAAACTTGTAAATCTGAAGAGAAAAAGGAGCTTTTATGCTTTTTAGGAATTTTTTTTTTACTTTAAGGGGGTATTCTGATCTAGAGCCCTACTTTTTGGGTATTTTTCAAACTTGGATAAAAAAAATTAAAAACATTTTTAGTACCATTTTTTTTTTAAACAATACAAGCTGTGCCCGCGACTTCATCCGAGTGGAATAGTGACTTTCGGCATTCTTAATTTTTTTTTAGGCTACTTATTTTGCAAATAAGACACATTCATACGTTTTAGTAAACTATTGTTATATTATTTTATTTAGGTATGTGTTTGCACATGACGTTCTTATTTTTTCCATCTTTTGCGAAATAAAAAGGTTTTGTGGGATTGATACACTTGATTCTGCCACATAAAGTTGCCATGGGATTTTTTTCTAAACGAACATCTGCAACTTAAAGCGTCTGAGCTTTATTCATAATGACAAATCAGTGGGAATTAAAGGAAAACGGGGAATCGAAACGTTTTCTCCTTTTGGCGTTCCAGTCATTATTAAAATTTTTATAGTGCCGCATCCCAGATGTGCAATTTGTAGCTGTGTACAATTCTGGATCATTATTGGATTACTGGAACACCAACTTGCTGCCACACCTAATAATCCTAAGAAATTGAGAAACTCTATAGGGTACGATGTAACTTGCTCAATGTCCATAATATTGTCTATTGATAGACATTCACCAACATCCCCCAATACGTCAAACATAATTTATTAGTTTATAGGTTAACTATCTCATTAGTCGGCGCCGAAATTGACCTTTCACACAGCCATTCCCGATTGCCAATTTTTATTTGAAGATCAAGATAGACATTTCTTCTCAGGTCAAATGTATTTTCGACAGTCTAGGCTATCTCTGAATAAAATTCCATTTAAATCGGATCAGTGGTCTGGGCGGGAGATGGTAACAAAGAAACACGAACAGACAGAGTTTATTTTGGATTTGTAATATTAGTAAGGATGTCCATCTTCGGGTTCTAGACTATCTCTATACCAAAAGTCATATAAATCGGTTCAATTGTTTAAGACACACAAAGTCAATTTCGGATTTATAATGTTACTAATCTTCCATTCCCGTGGGAATATGAGGGCCGTTTCCGAAGAATGACTTAAAGCTTATATTACTCGGGAATATTGTAGTATTCCAACGTTGGACATTTTTTGAGATGGGTGCTGTATTTTCCAAGTTCCCGTTCCCATGGGAATACAGGGATAAAGCATATTGCATAACATATATGTCCATCCTCAGGTTCTAGACTGTCTCTGTACCAAAATTCATATAAATAGGTGCAACAGTTTGGGTGGTTAATGGTAACAAAGAGAAATAGGCAAACAGATTTACCTTTGGACTTATAATATTAGTAAAGACTCCCGTTCCCGTGGAAACATGGTGACCGTTCCTTTAAGGAATATGGGGATGAGTAAAAGTTTATTATACTCGGGGATTATTTAGCATTCCAACGGTGGAAGAATTTTTTAAATCGGTGCTGTAGTGTCAAAGTTCCCGTATACGTTCCTGCTCCCGTGGGAATATAAGGAAAAATATATAGCCTATGTCCTTCCTCAGCTTCTAAGCAATCTTTGTGCAAATTTTCATTTAAATCAGTTTATTAGTTTGAGCGTGAGATGGTAACATAGAACGACGGACAGACAGAGCTTCTTTCACACTTATTATATTAGTATGGACTCCTGTTCCCGTAGGAATATGTGGATGAATTAAAGTTTATGTTACTCTGGGATAGTCAAGCATTCTATCGGTTAAAAAATGTTTGAAATAGGTGTTGTAGTTTCTAAGTTCCCAAATACGTTCCCATTCCCGTGGGAATATAGGGATAAAATATATAGCCTATGTCCTTCCTTAGGTTCTGAACAATCTTTGTACAAAAATTCATTTTAATCTGTTCATTAGTTTGAGCGGGAGATGGTAACATAGAAAAGTGAACCGACAGAGTTACTTTTGCATTTATAATATTAGTGAGGACCGGTTCCCGTGGGAATATTCGAATGAAATACAGTCTATGTCCGTCCTTAAGTTCAGAACAATCTTTGTGCAAAATTTCATTTAAATCGGTTTATTAGTTTAGGCGGGAGATGGTAACATAGAACGACGGACAGACAGAGCTTCTTTCAAACTTATTATAGGCGAGTTTTATTAAAATTCTATATTCACTTATATTCACTTAAGCAAAACATCGCTCATGGAAAAACAACAACTCCTAAGTGAATAGCGTAAGTGAACAAAAATAACTCACTTAGCTAAGTGAACAACAGGGATGGTTGGTAAATTTCTTTTTTGGAACCCAGAGGTTGGCAGTCTTTGGGTTGTGTTTGTTGATTTTTCTGATTTTCGACAACAGATTGAATAAGTCTGTTTCTTTACACACAGAAATTCACAATCTGTCATATTTTAAGGAGTGGTTGTAAAATTCTTTCAGGAACTCTCTGAACGAGCGTAATTGTCTTAAAAGTAAAGAAACGCCTTGAACAAAACATTCGCAGCAGCGCAACGCTTGGAAAAACGTCTGTTTGACAGTTGTTGTATTTGTTTTGGCTGTGCACGATTTCTGTCCACAGAAATTTTGCTGGCAGAAATTCGCATGGTGGGAAATTTTTTACACTCTCGAGAGCAATCTCTTTTGTGCACTGCTACGAAAAATCGCTGTGCTGGAACGGGATTAGACTGACTTTCGCCGAATTTCGGTGCATTTCGTGCGAATTTTCAGTAAAGAAACACACCTAATAGCTAATAGATGAGTCAGGTGGTGACTTGGTGGGGACATAAATAGACACACAGTTACTAACACACAGACACACAGTTACACACACACACAAGGAAAGTTTCGCAATCGGTCAGAAAAAAAATTTCAAATAAGAACATCAGAGCCAAGACAACCAAAAACATGAGTCACTTGCAAGCTTATGACTTTTGACCACAGAGGAGATACAAGAAGAGGCAAAACCACACACACACCACGGCATCTGTCCTCAAACTGACTTCAGAAACACCACTTTATTTTCAACTTTCAAAACCAGTTTGAATTCCGAAAATAAAGTGGTGTTAAGGTGGTGGTGGCAGGAGAAGCAATGGTTTTCCCTCTTCTTCTTTATTCCTCTAAGCTTTTGACTTATTTAATTCATAAGTCACTTACTAACTTATGACTTAATGAGTTTTTAATTCACTTACTAGAAACCGTGAAATAAATACCTGCATCCAAATCTGAATCCTAATTCGATTCGATTATTCGATCCTAAAAATAAAAATGAATCTTATTGAACACAGCCATTGCGAAAAAAAAATAATGTGACATTTGTTTGTTTACCTCGAAAGTAAAAAGTTTAAATGCGGCAAATAAATTGAGAATCGACAATTAAATAGAGAAAAATAGACATGGAAAATAAAAGCTATGCATTTATATTCTTCTGAATGCAAATTTTTAAGTTTCTTATCTTTAGAACAAGTGCCAAGGGTACTTTCAAAGTTAAAATTGAAAGTGAACTTGCTGAGTGAATATAACCAAAAATAGTTTTATTGTTAAGTGAATATAAGTGAATATAGAAAATTTTCAATAAAACGCGGCTTATATTAGTAAGGACACCCGTCCCCGTGGGAATATGTGAATGAATTAAAGTTTATGTTACTCTGGGATAGTGAAGCATTCTATCGGTGGAAAAATTTTTGAAATCGGTGTTATAGTTATACGTATAAGTTCCCGTTTCCATGGGAATATAGGGATCAAATATATAGCCTATGTCCTTCTTCAGGTTCTTGACTATCTCTGTACAATATTTCATTTAAATAAGTTCAGTAGTCTGAGCAGGAGACGGTAACATAGAAAGACGGACAGAGTGACTTTCACATTTATAATATTAGTTAGGATTTATAAATTTTTAAAGTACATAAAAAAGAATTAGAAAAGTAAGTCAAAAATTCATCCAGTGACAGGCCGGTGAAATGGGGGTTGCCAGTTAAACGGTGCACGCCGGTTGACATGATTCCAACCCTTGTAGTGATCTAAATCGAACAAACAAAATAAAAAATTCTAAGTAAGTAAAGATGTGGCTATATCTTGGACCTTGACCGAAGACTCCTGTTTTTCGACATTTACGAATTTTTCAAAAATACTTCAAATTAAAATTTTCCAAAATCCAAGGTCCAAGAGATGTTTCAAGGAATCGGTCTGATAGAACTTGAGGTATTGTGTCAACCACCTAAACAAAAGGAGTTTTGAGAAAAGCGCGTTTGAAGTTTCACTTTCTACGATGAATTGATTCGATGAAAATCGTAATTTGTCCAAAATAAGGGGTACCTACAGTTCCGGTAAAAAAAATAGCACCACTGGTACAAGTTTCATTTTAAGTTCTTTGTATGAGTGAAGTGAAAATTATTTACAGCCTTTCTGTAATATATTATTGCTTCTGTCTTTTGTATCTCTGGCATCAAAAAGATATCGGTTTTATTTTTACGAGGCCATATTGGAAACATTTGCCTTTTTTGGTAAAAATAATAGCAGAGTTCGGTGAAAAAAATCTTTTTGCTGCGGGTGTTTCAAGGTAATGCGGTGAAGTGTGAAGATTTGTTTAATTAATTATCTAATATTCACAACAAAAACCGAAACTCGTGGATGAAACCCCGTTATGACGACACCTCTCATCACTCATCAGGCGCCTTGTCCGAGAAACCCATAAAAATCTATTTAAGCCTGCAACTGAGCTCAAAAAAGAGCTGAGCTAGAGAGAGGACTACCTCCAAATACTAAAATCATTATAAATTTCTTTCAATATTTACGATATTTTAGTTTAAATTGGCATGACGAAGCAATGGTGGTATTTTTTTACAGCGTTTCTATTTGAGTTTTTGAAAAAAAAAAATTTTTCTTTTTTAAATTTGATGTTTTCATTTAATGTCAACTTTCACCATATTCACATTTTCCCCTAAAATATTGGCATAAGCTTAATTAAAAAAAAAATTAATCTCTCGTTGTGGTCCTATTTTTTTTACCGCAGCTGTATGTGTCTATTTGCACCCAATCCGAGCTTACACGAGTGATTTGAAGAGTAAGAAAAGGTCAAGTAGTTCTTGTTGCATCGTTTTACACCACCTTTTTCGTAATTTGACTGGAATAAACAAGTAATGTGACTCGTGTCGACTCGCTTGAAACGAAATCACTTAGTAATTTCTAGTGAAAAGTAAACTCTTTACTCCAAACACCTTAGACAGATAGAATTTTCTCTAAGAAATTACCCCAAGTGTTTGGCGATGTATCAATTCAAACAAAAAATCTGACGCTACCAGCTACCAGGCTACCCAGCGGGTTTTATTATCGGTGTTACTTCTCTAAAGAATACTAACGATATTTGCAATGCCTTCGCAATTCATTTCTTCTTGTGATACGTTTGTAGTATTAGATGAAAATTATTTTACGTGCTTATGGAAATACTCGTTAATTTTAATAATATTCCAGTGCATAGTGAAAAAATTTAGAATATTTATTTCTTCGGCTGATGATGACTTTTTCGTCCGGTCTTGATGGAAGCTCGCCTATTCTATTAGAAAAGTACCTTTCCGTAATATTCACCCCTATCACAGGGCCCGTCGCTCGGAGCAATTTCGGAATACGAATGTCAAATAGAAATGACTAAAAACATCTTCGTAATGAACGCTTGGTAACAGATATTTGTAACTTGTTAATAACATTATTAATAGTAACAAATTTTGTGGCCAAAAATTCACTACAAGGGCGTCTGTAATGCTTCTATTGTGGTATTCGTAGTCCGAAATTGCTACGACGGGCCTTGCGATAGGGGCCATTGTCTCTGCTTCAATATCTTTTTTTAGCTTGGTGTGGGGCTCTCAGCCACGGTGGTGAGCTGACGCCCGCCACCGGGTCAGCATAGAAATTGATGTTTTCTTCGTCGATTGTGGAAATAAGTTCCTCATCGAGAATCTCCATGGCTAAAAATTACCGCTGGTCGGGATGTCTTGGTAGGCCTATTATGCTCCTTATTTGGGGATGGTGGTCATGTTTTGCAGACATCTAAGGCTGGATTGGATGAGGTATCTGTCGAGTTTGGTTATTTTTGTTTCTTCGTAGAGTTTATTGTTGCGTGCTTCTTTTGTATCCTGCGAGAACTGCCAGCTTGTTCATATGAGCTTTGGTTACCGTGTTCGAAAGTAGGGAAACAGTATGTGATCACTGGCCGAACGAGCTGCTGGTAGAGAGTAGTCTCGTTTTCTGGCTTAGTTTGTTATTTCGCATTAGTGGATGGATGCGGTGAAAAACAAAACTGACTTTCCCTAGCACAGCAACTGCATGGGATTGAGCCTGTGCAGCTCGTTGAAGTGTATTTCCAGGTACTACACATTAGTCTTGGCTGTTGTTTGAGTTCCATCGGGTAAAGAGATTTTGGTGCTTCTTCGCTTATTGGCTCAGCCAAGTCCTTTTGCATTACCGGATTTGCTAGATGATCGTCTATACTGAATTAGGTCGGATTTGGCTGAGTTGTCTTTGAAGCTCCAGTGTTGGTAGTACTCGCAAGGCTGTCTTATGTGGGCCTTGACTCTTCTGGCAGGAAATACCGGAGAAATGGACGTGGCATATGTGAAGAAGTCACCTTCAAACAAGAGACTTTGTGCGTCTTTTGGTTGCGGTTGGTCCGACATGTAGATGTTGAAAAAAAACGTGTCTATTTTGACCTGTGGGAACTTGGCACCCGAGTTTCGAAAAAATAACTTTTTTTTTGTTTCTGGTAGGTTTTGGATTGTAGTAGATTATAGTGAAAAAATTTTTGTTTGTAGTAAAGTAGAAGTCAGAAAAAATTTCGGTTAAAAAAAACTTCAGCACCCCAAATGCGAAAATTCAAAATTTTTTAATTGAATATGGAAGAAAAAAGTTTGTAGAAGATTGTAGTGAATTTTTTTGTAGTAGAAGAAATATTTTTTTTTTGGTCAAAAAATTTTTTTTTCCCCATACAAATTTTTTTTGTTGCTGGCTATTGGACTACTACAAACAATGTAAACCACTTAAAATCACTTAAATATGTTCCTTAAGGTTTG
>OU612060.1:61124474-61231974 GCA_914767635.1 Melanostoma mellinum
TTATGGGCAAGGCAAATAGACGAGGAAAGTCACAATTTTTTGAAAGTTTTCTTTTTAATAATATTATTCATCACTAGAGCCTTACTCAAATTTAATCACTAAACAAAAGATAATACAATTGAGACAAGTAGTTGCAGACAATTAAGTCGGTGATAGGTCCCAATTAAACGATTAGCTTCTTTATAAATAGAAACCACCCGGAAACAGACGTCAAATTGAACTTGTGTTTTGTGCAGTGCTACTTTTTTATGCCACCCTATTTAAAGCAGAGACAATTAACTTAAATGGAATGAGAGGATGAGTGCAGCAAGAAAGCATCTAAATAATGGCCTAACTCACATTTATTAACAAAGAAACTTTCCATTTAATTTCTCTTTGCCCTTAATTCGTAAGAATTATCTTGCAAAGGACAACGCTTTGTGTCACATCTCACATGGCGCATATGTTGTGGGAGAAAACCTATAGATTGGTTGCTAGTTGCTACATGAAAAATAAAAAAAGTAGGTACGTTGTACGCTATACGCTGTACGCTCATTGCCACACAACTCAGCATTTGGTTACGGATACTTGCTTCCAATAAGTCTTTATGTGCATAAGTTGTATATAAATAAAGTATCTATACATATGACGACTATGTTTTATATTGAGTAGATTTTAAAACAATACCAGCGAATGGGGCTTTAGAAGGAGATACATTGTTGAAAGCATCATTGTGAATGTGCAGGGTTAGCAAATTATTTATTAGTTGACGCCACGATGGGCATTGAAGCAATAGTGCACATTGAGCTGACTAATATTAGCAAAAAACATTTTTCTTTGTTAAATGAAGTGTGGCCAAGGCTTTGCAGATAAGTTTATGATTGTATTTCGTAAGTTTTTTTTTTTTTTGTTTATAAAATGACAACTCTTTGAAGGTTTAGAAAAAGTGCAGCTACAAAATACTCGTTTGGTAGTTGGCAGTTACTCCGTTGTGAAGCAATAATATCTCCTATAGGTACTTTGTAGTTCTTGATTACTTTGTGAAAACGAAATAGATGGTAGGTACTAGGTATCTACTGAAAGAACTTATGTTTTGTTTTGTTCTTCATTTTGTACGATCTTTGTGGTTGTCTTGTTTGTTCGAAACCATCGAACGCAGGGAGCTCATAAAAATCTGTATGTTCAAGTCAAGGAAACAGGTTTATCCTTGTGCAGACTTTTTGTTTTGTTTCGTTTCTTTACACAACCGAAGCGATAAATAGTAGGTAGGTACAAGACAACCAACTACTCAAAGGCAATCCTTCTCACATTTTTTCCAGTTTTTTACTCTTCGAAAAGCTAAAACTTAAACTGAAAGAGACTTTTGCAGATTTATGATTTGCTGGTCGTTTGTTTATCAAGTGTTTAGTTTCTTGGCTATCTCTTTCTCTTATCAATACCGTTAGCAAATGTTTAGGTTCTCTGAAATATATTTAAAGTGCATGCGCCCCTTGGAAGCACATTGTTCTATTCGTTGAGTGGAGTTTTTGGAAATGCTAGAAACAAACTTTTTTGCTCGTAAGTGCACGTACACGTACACCGACCTAAACAATTCGTTTGTTCTTTTGATTTTACAAATGAAAATGTTAAGAAATAAGTGGGCAAGCAGAATACATCAATAGTAGGTTCATACATTTAAGATACTAGAAGAGTTGTTGCGTTTGTATTCTTTCTCTTAGAGTCAATAGCAAAATTGCCTTACGTAGGGACATCATTGTATGAATAACTGAATTATTGTACTGGTCACTATTACTTTTTAAGCGTGAAATGCAATGCCTTTTGGCTATCCTAAACTCTCCCCAAAATACAGAGAGTGTCCAGTGCCAGATTGTGTCGCAGGTTGTTAACGGTTATTCAGTTCTGACTCCATTAGTTCCTCTGCTAGTTCGATAAGCTTATAACTTCTGAACAAATTTTTGTTTCTTCTAGGTGGATTGAAGTGTCGGAAAATGATGACAGTTGCTAGGGCTGCTACTTTCAGTAAGTTGTAGATAACAACCATCGGCCAGCGATTTATTATGAATACATCGAGACCATTTGGTTGAATACATCTACTCCACCTTTCTTCTTCTTCTTCTTCTTTTCATTTCCGGCGTTACGAGTAGTGATCTTGAAGCGATCACAACTCTCCCACTTTTCCGCTTCACACTAGTGATCCGCCTGTGGGGTACGCCGCGTTGACCTCAGAAATCGTCGGCAAGCCTCCCGGTTTTGGATTGTTCCATGTCTGAGGCCAACCAAATGCTGCTGTTTTTGCATTTGCTTGTACCAGGTGTGTTTTGGCCTGCCTTTTCTTTTTCGTCGCGAATTTGTTGAAACGTTGTACGATATTGCCTTTTTGACGGGGTTCTGCAGATCTCTCCTTTGAACATGACAATACCAACTGAGCCGGTCGTGCTGAATTTTGTCCAAGATGGTATTTTTGACATGAAGGCTTCCACGGATCTTAGTACTTCTAATTCGATCAAGCTTTGTTACTCCTGCTGTCATCCGAAGCATCTTCATTTCGGCTGCCGTCAATTTGCTCTCATACTTTTTGTACATTGTCCAACATTGTGAACCGTATGTCAGAGCTGGGCGGACAACTGCTGTGTAGAGTCTTCCCTTCAACTTAGGGGGCATTTTTCGATCACAGAAGATAGCGGAGTTTTCTCGCCACTTCATCCACCCTACGCTTACTCGATGATTGATGTCGTCATCACAAGTTGCTTCACTATTGATCATAGATCCCAGATATTTTAACTTTTCACACTTGGGAAGCACATTTCCATTCAAATAAATGTCTGGAATAGGCTTGTCTGGATCAGAAAAAGGGCAGCACAGGTATTCAGTCTTTTTAGCGCTAATACGGTACCCATTTCCTTCCAGAACATCAATCCAAACGTCAAGTGCTCGTTGCAGGGATGTAGGATCCTCGCTTATGATGGCTCCATCGTCAGCAAAGAATAATTGTTGTACTTTATTGTCCGTTACTTTTCCTTCGAGCAAATAATCCAGAACAGCAATAAAGAGCAGTGGACTCAAGACACTTCCCTGATGTACACCTGATGTACATCTACTCCACCTTTGGTGCGGTTAAAATCAAGTATCATTGCAGGCTTACTTTGATGACCGGAAGTGGCTTTCTCACAGTTATGTTGTGTTAATAGCAATATCAATTGTTTGTTTGGTTTCGGAACATAATTCAACAACCCCTGCCGAAACGTTGGGAAAGTTAATGTAACTTAATTGTTTCATTACAAAAATCACAGTGACCAAAAAAGCCGACTGAGCCAGATTTCCACTTGAACTCTATGATTCACCAACGCCATTTTTCCAGACAATCCAAAGATGGATGAATGTACTGGACGATACCTACGGCTCTTTGCTATTGGCCTTTACAGGCTCATTCTGGTCATCAAAAACGATTGATTTTTTTATCCAGCAACCTCAATGCCAAATCCACCGACGTAAAGAAACTATCAATAGTGAGGTTCCATCCTGAATTGAAATATGATGGCACCAACGAAATCACAACATCATATCCACGACCAAGTCCTGTACTTTGGTCAGAGCTACTAGTGTAGATAGAAAACTTCAGTGGATAGCCCGTTGAGCTTTCCTTCAGCCACCAAAACTTCAAGCCATATTTGGCAGGCTTGCTGACTTTTCATTCAGTAATTACGTAAAACAGACATATCGAAAGCGGGAATCCCAGATTTGCGAAATAAGGCAATTTTTTATAGATTTTGAAATTGAAAAATTTTGCTGTTGACCTCATACATACCTGCAAATCTTTATATCACTACTATAAAAAATATTTAGAATGAATTCATACAATAGCCAGAAGAATTATAACTGAACAATATAAATCAGAAATCCAAAAAATTTCAAGGAAAAAATCGTGGGGTTCACTTGGACCCCAGGTCCGGTGGATAAGACTTTTGCTGGGTCGTAAAGCAGGGTTAAAATTGATATAAAAGATAAAATATCCATATTGCACAACTGGGTTTTTCCAAAATCTGTCGTAATGTGATCATTTTATCGATTGTGGACTTTTTTGGTCTAAAACCGAATCGTTAAAGACCTATCAAATTGTTGACGTCGGGTCTCAGACGTTCTCTGTTGGTTGACTTTTGGCGTCTATCCTTATAAGCAATAATTTTCAAATAAGTTTATTTTGGAAACCTGTTACCATAGTTGTAAAAGAATGCATTTTTTTTGTATTGCAGTCAAATGATGAAAAAGACTTATCTTTTGAATGTTTTGACTTCATGTTAGGACTTAACTTTAATTAAAAATTTCCCCTTAAGTTTTGAAGTCTTTAGAAACCAATTGTCTTAAGCAGTCAAAAGACTTGAAGTCAGATGAATACAATACTTTTTAACTACATAGTTGCAATCTTGAAAGTCTTTTAAAAGTCTTTTTATTCTTTGCGTTACAAGTAACGCAGTAATTTGGCTGCTTTGGAGTCTTAACTGCTTGAAGTCTTTCTTTACAGCTTGGAGTCGAAATCTTGAGGAAAAGCAAGTATCATGTCACTGCGACAGGAAATGAGCCGCTTGAAATATTGAAAACTGATTTCCATAGTGAGTGCTGTATAGAGTGTAGACCAAGCGCTGCTTTTTTTAAATGAAGTTTTTGCCAAACTATCAATTGGCCTCGGAACTGCAATTTGAACATTTGGACTTTTTTTGTATGGAACCGTAAAAAATTGAGTCTAAAATTAGGACTCTACCATTAGTATTGACAGATAAATCGAATTTAACACAGGTCAGGGTACACCAAAGTTGGCCTTTTTTTAAATTGTCAAAAAGTAATGTCAAAGTTCAGAAACGGGCTTTACTGTAGAACAACTTACCGGACAACCTGTTTCTAAATTATTCAATAACTTAATGCTAATGCCTTTCGGCCTGAAAATACTTAATGCATTTATAAACTATAACTACAAATAAAAACTAAGAAAATTGTAAAAACCTAGTTCCTTACAACTTTTTTTTGTTTTTCTTAAAAATTTAAAACTATAGCAGCCACTGTAGCTTTTATGTATTTTTTTTTTTTTTTTTTTTATTTGATTTTTGTTTTTTGGAGTTTGTTTGTAATTTTTTTTTTTTTGATTTTCTATGCGATTTTTGTAATTTTTTTTTTTGATTTTTGTGTTTTTTTGTATCAATTTCATTTTTATACCCATTGTCAATTTGTTGCTCCGACAACCACCAGAACAATTTTGGCGTTTTAATAACGCCCCGTCGATCGTGATCTGAGACCGCCCTACTGAACCGAAGAAGCTCTTCAACGTCTCCGCCTACTGCGGCGAAGTCTGGGTTGTAATGGAGCCATCGACCCACGGACTTATGGCAGACGTGGTAGATTAGCGGAACCGTAAATCTATCCTGAATCAACCCTTCCATATCAAATTAGAGGAAAGCCTCGGGTGTTGCAAATCCACTGAAGTGCGTTTTCTCCATATATCAGTCTCAACGTGACGTTGTGGGGTTACACTCGTGTTGAGATTTTGCTATTCAGTTTCTACTACCTATTCCTAAATAATTAAATTAGAAAAGTAATTATGCCTTGTCTTTGCGGATCGAAGGTTGAACGCAACGATGCAAAAATACAGTGTCAGAGTTGCAAGATTTACTTTCATTTAAAGTGTGTTAAACTTAAACCAAGTGATAAAGAATATATGAAAATAAATCATATTGATCATCGATGCCAGTCGTGCAGTAAGCAAAGACGCGCCTCTCTTCGTCATTCACCCACAAGAAACCCTACCTCAGTTATACAACAACAAAACCAAAATCATATCACTCATACTAAATCCACACCACCACCAAAAAAGTCATCTCCACACAGTCATTCAAATCACACCAACTACCCCCACCTCAGTCTTCGCCACAAACATCATCATCCATACTTCCAACTGTGCAGCATACACATCCAGAACATTTAGATTATGCACATGCAATTCAGCATCTAGATCCACCTTCACCTTCTCAAACTTCTTGTCAGTATCAGTCACCTCCACCACCACCTTCAACACGATCAGATCAACATTTTCATGCAGCGGAAGATGACTGTTTTACATTAGACAACTTCAACATTCAAGAGCAACCTAATAACACTCTAAATAACTCCAATTCGACTACATCAAATAGTGTCTCTAACAATTTTATTAAAAAAGTTTGTTTTAACGTAGTCTTCTTTCTTCTTCTTCTTCTTCTTTTTCATTTTCGGCGTTACGAGTAGTGATCTTGAAGCGATCACAACTCTCCCACTTTTCTGCTTCACACTAGTGATCCGCGTGTGGGGTACGCCGCGTTGACCTCAGAAATCGTCGGCAAGCCTCCCGGTTTTGGATAGTTCCATGTCTGAGGCCAACCAAATGCTGCTGTTTTTGCATTTGCTTGTACCAGGAGTGTTTTGGCCTGCCTTTTCTTTTTCGTCGCGAATTTGTTGAAACGTTGTACGATATTGCCTTTTTGACGGGGTTCTGCGGATCTCTCCTTTGAACATGACAATACCAACTGAGCCGGTCGTGCTGAATTTTGTCCAAGATGGTACTTTTGACATGAAGGCTTCCACGGATCTTAGTACTTCTAATTCGATCAAGCTTTGTTACTCCTGCTGTCATCCGAAGCATCTTCATTTCGGCTGCCGTCAATTTGCTCTCATACTTCTTGTACATTGTCCAACATTGTGAACCGTATGTCAGAGCTGGACGGACAACTGCTGTGTAGAGTCTTCCCTTCAGCTTTGGGGGCATTTTTCGATCACAGAAGATAGCGGAGTTTTCTCGCCACTTCATCCACCCAACGCTTACTCGATGATTGATGTCGTCATCACAAGATGCTTCACTATTGATCATAGATCCCAGATATTTAAACTTTTCACACTTGGGAAGCACATTTCCATTCAAATAAATGTCTGGAATAGGCTTGTCTGGATCAGAAAAAGGGCAGCACAGGTATTCAGTCTTTTTAGCGCTAATACGGTACCCATTTCCTTCCAGAACATCAATCCAAACGTCAAGTGCTCGTTGCAGGGATGTAGGATCCTCGCTTATGATGGCTCCATCGTCAGCAAAGAATAATTGTTGTACTTTATTGTCCGTTACTTTTCCTTCGAGCAAATAATCTAGAACAGCAATAAAGAGCAGTGGACTCAAGACACTTCCCTGATGTACACCTACTGTTATTTGGAATTCTTCGGTGACTCCAGCTGGGCATCTCACTTTTGTAACTGCTCCTTCGTACATGTCCATAATTATTCGCACATAGGCTTCAGGAACTCCTCGGTGTCTGAGGGCCACCCATATCAGATCTCGTGGTTGTCGATCGAATGCCTTTTCGAAGTCAACCAACACAATATGCAAATCCTCTAAGGCATCTCGGTGTTTTTCCATAATGATCCTTATGCTTTGGATTGCGTCTGTAGTTGACTTACCCGCGACAAACCCGCATTGGTCATCAGACAGCCTTATTATTTTCCGCAGTCGGCTACCTAAAACCCGCTCAACGATCTTCATAGTGTGGGACATCAACTTGATCGAACGATAGTTGTCACAGCTTCTGGTATCTCCCTTTCCCTTGTACATTGGAAGAATTGGAAGAAGTTTTAACGTAGTAGATGTCTTAATTTACATTTTTAATTAAAGTATATTTCAAGGTTGTTTTCCGGAATGTTTAAAAGAAGCCGAAGTTATTCCAATTTTTAAGAAAGGTAACAAGAAACATATTCAAAATTACAGGCCTATTTCACTTCTCTCTGTATTTTCTAAAATTCTGGAAAAGCTTATTAAAAATAGAGTCCTTAGATTTCTCGACAACGTTTCTTATTTTAACTCTAATCAATTTGGTTTTAGAGCCCAAAAATCAACTGAAGATGCTTTACTTAGTTTCTGCTCGAATGTTTGTGATAGCTTGAACAGAAAAAAGTTTACGGCTGCACTATTTATTGATATTTTAAAAGCGTTTGATACGGTAGATCATATAATTATGCTGAAAAAATTAGAGATGGCTGGTTTTAGAGGTTTTGTTCTAGACTGGTTCTCTTCCTATCTGAAAAATAGATCCCAAAAAGTAAGAGTAGGGAGTCATTTTAGTGAAAATTGTAAAATCAATTTAGGTGTGCCTCAAGGTTCTGTTCTTGGACCAATTTTATTCCTAATTTATATAAATTCAATTTTTAGTTTAAACTTAAAAGAAAACCGCCCGGTTTTGCTTACGATATAGCGTGTGTTTACTCGAGCTCTTCGTTACTTGACCTTGTTGCAGATATAAATTACGACTTGGAGCTTTTACGTCATTGGTTTGGGTTTGGTACATTAGCTTATTGTTAGTGACAAAACTAAAATTATGTTTTTTTAAGCAAAATGCTTTAGAAATTAACCCTCCGGAATTGATTTTACATACCTTTGACTGTAAACAATCAGTTTTAAATAATTTTCCCTGTAGTGTCTCCAACTATTCCAAATCATATTATCCACAGTTTACTTGTTCTTTGAAATGTTTTCGCATTGAACCTGTTTCTGAGTTCAAATATCTTGGTTTAACAATTGACCATAAAACGGACTGGATAGTACATACTCAAGCACTTAAAAAATATTTACGTTCCTCATCCTTTATTATGTATCACTTAGGGAAACTTTGCTGCCGGAGTCTCCTTAAAACTGTTTACTATAGTCTAGTTCAATCTAGAATACAGTATGGAATAGTCTGCTGGGGTGGCATTTATAAAAACCATTTAAATCCCTTATTACTTGTACAAAAAAAAAAAATTATCAGAATTGTTTTTAATAAAAGAAGATTAGATCATAGTTTTCCTCTATTTTTTAATTCTGGTATACTGCCTTTAAAACATCTTTACTATTACAAAGTATTGAAAACATTCTTTTCAAAGAGCGGTCATCTTATTTATCGTCACACTTGTGATTACTTACTACGTAGTAGTGAAGGATATCTTGCTTTCGTTCCTCCACACAACTCAACACACTTCCTTAATTTCTTTACATCTGTAGCACCAAGACTTTTTAATAAATTACCACTGGATATTCGTTGCGTACGTACTAAATATTTATTTCTTAGGATGGTTAAAAGCTGGCTTTTTAATTTTAATTTAGATGAAATAAATGGTTTATTAAGACTTATGGTATAAATTCACTTCCTAACTCTGTGGCCTTCTGCCTGATGTTAAGTAGCTTTTTTGTGTGCTTATAAGTACAATCTATTTCGATAACCCCACAATAATTTTTGAATTGTTTTATATAATTTTTTTTATTTTAAATTTTCTAGATATTATCGACACTTGTCTTATGACAACAGATAGTATATTAGTTTCTTATTCTTTTTATTATATGAATTATATTAAATTTGAATTATATTCAGTTACATTAAAACATTAATCTGTCAAGATTGTAAAAGAAAAAGAAATAAATAAATAAATAATAAATAAATAAATAAATAATAAATAAATAAATAATAAATAAATAAATAATAAATAAATAATAAATAAATAAATAATAAATAAATAAAAAATAAATAAAATAAATATTCAGTGTTGGGGTAATAAACCCCAAATATCAGGCCATCGGTCGATGTCAGCGCTCTTGTGTGTGACCACGAGTCAGTTTTATAATGAAGTTGATCGCTCAAGCTCATTTGGTCCCATAGTGCGCTGGCGCAAAAGAGTACTCTGCTTACTTCGAGGCAAAAAACACGAACCACAAATTCAATAACAATGAATTGCAAAAAATTAAATGAAAATGTGCTCCGTATGCTTTCGGACAGAGAGTGTTTCTCTCGGAGAACTCAATTTCTTCATAATTTGTTCTTACATTATAAATGTATTCAATTGAAAACACTTTTAATTGTTTTTTCTTTTTATTTATTTTTTTTTTAAATGGCAGTATTTTAGAATCATCCCTTCACAATAAATCTGATTAACAATATCTTGCGAGATACAAGTGATTGGTGTTACTCTGGCAAATGTGTTTGGGCTTCTTCTTAACTAAATGACCTCCCAAACCAAAGCGTTTTTGCAGTTGCATCAGCGATAATTGTAGATACACCGTCGTTTTTATACAATTGTACTATAGCGACTGCAAAAATGATGACAGCAGCGTTTCTGCCGCTGCAGAAACTGCAAAAACGCTTTGGTTTGGAAGATTCTTCAAATCAAATAAAAATCAGAAAAGCATAGAAGTAGGATAGTTTTTCTGACGAAATAAATGTATAGTTACAGTTTTTTTTTTTTTTAATAAATGTGTACATAATTGAAACGAAGTAAGAATATTCCAACAGCCAATATTGGAGACAAACAAAATATCGTTTAACCAATGAATAACTGAAAGTGACGAGTTTTTTAATTTGTTTATTGAATCATCGTTTATTTGCCTTGATTCATATGAAAGCAAATCACAGGTATTGGTCTAAAGAGCTCCACTGATTTGTCAAGTGAGTGAATAGAAGAGACTGAGCCTTGATTGAATAATATTTGTACTCATTGTACCATAGTGTAACTAGGGCTCATTTTAATCTAATTTCAATCTGTAAAGGGTATGAAATACGTTTAAATTTAACTTCACTTATCATACTCATTTTAAAAGTAACTTTTACTTGCATGTTAGTACAAAACACAACATTTTAAAATACTTAAGTTGTAATGACAAACACCCTATAAACAAAAACCTAATGTTCTTTAGTTCGAGTATCTCCTAACATGTTCCAATTGATAGAACTTGCTTGCGAGTTTGTTGCCTTGCCACTAACTAAACCACAAACTCCCCCACACAGTGTTTGGTGTCATCAGCTTATTCACTTTCTTTCCACTGTATAATTAACCTCACAGCGTCACACACCATGCTGTATTCACCTGGTAGCTACTGGGAGTGCAGATATTTAATAAGGCATCAAAGAAATTTCAATTCTGAATTTTCAATAGGAAGATGTTGTCAACATGTGATGACAGTGTTATTGCATCTAAATTCCACGAATTCATAAGATACACTCTGCTGGGTTAACAGAAAGTTTAGTTTCTTTGCTTTTTTGTTTAAGTCGGCGTGTGGTGTTCGTCGAACTGTATGGGTGAAAAATGTTGAAGATGCAAGAATTTAAGTACAAAAGGATCTATACACCCACATTAAAAAAGTTCTATAGTCGCAATCAGAAATTAAATCTGTAAATCGCAAATTGAATTCAATGACATTAAACATTAAAGCAACGTAGAGATGAACAAATTGAAATGAAAAATAACGAAAAAAGCAACAACAAAATCTTATTGTGTCTTTCCCCTTTCATATAGGTATTTTGTTTCTCGCTCTCAGTGCTTCGTATATCTGAGTCTGTAAGAATAAAACTTGTTTTGCTGTTCATGTTGCCAGAAACAAATTCGTAAATTTAATAACTTATTCTGCTTCGAAAGATGAAAAATTAAAACTTTTGAATGAAAAATAGAGTTTTTGTAGCATAATAAAGTATAACGTCTCAACGCTCATCTTCAATGACTTCGTATGTCAGCTATAAAGCCAATTTGCTGGCAGCTCAATTTGTTGCTAACTTGCGACACTTCTTGGCAGCATATTGGCTCCACCTGAGTCTAAAAGTTCTTGTAATGAGGTATATT
Source organism: Melanostoma mellinum (assembly GCA_914767635.1). Lineage (NCBI taxonomy): Eukaryota > Metazoa > Arthropoda > Insecta > Diptera > Syrphidae > Melanostoma > Melanostoma mellinum. The sequence continues at coordinate 61,136,094 of OU612060.1, forward strand.
TTTTTTTGAACTCGCTCGATTGCGAAAGCCCTCAAAGATTTCAATATGCATAAATACGCTGGTCGATATGGTATCCTCACCGTTGTTCTGAAGAGGTGTTCTTCTACGTTGGCGAAACCACTGCGATAGGTTTTCTATGTATCCTATTTTTCTGAACTGTTCAGGAGCAAATGAAAAACTGCGTATGCCCAGCCCGTGCCAAAAAGGGAAAATCTTCCTCTCCTTCCAATTACCATTATGTTCCAATTGCACTAACGTCATGGAACGTTGATAAACGTTTAATTTCGAAACGAGTCGGTCAAATAATTAATAGGTTTGTGATAAGTTAAATAAAAGCAAAATAAGTCTATTTTCTGTATTTATATTTAAATTTTTAAATATGTATTTCATATAAAACGCAACTGAAGACAACAACCAATATAAAGTTGATAAACCGTCAACTCATGAAATATTTTGATGAACGAAAGCTTCTTAATGACCGATAGTAGGGCTTTCGTAGCAAACTGGTGATTCGATGGCATATCTCAACGAAAAGTGGAACCTATCTTTGCAGTTTTTGGAGAAAGAATAATATTATTGCGCCTAATATTTCATTTGACATTTGAACGGCAACGGTTGCATATGATTAACTTATTGAATTCTGACCTTGACATCATTGCCATTTGGGGTAGTAAAAACCGAAAAAACCAATGCTGTCTGTCTATAGTCGTTGAAGCTTAACATTCCCTAATTGACACTATCCATAAAATTTATGGATGTTGGTACCATTTAATGGTACCAACATCAATAAATTTGAAACGCTGTCATTACGTGGTATATGTGTAAACGATATCTTCGTTAATATATATATCTAAATTATTTGAAATGCTCGCAATGTGTTTTATAACATTATGAGACTAGAAGTGCATGAAAAAAGTAAAGAAAATAACTTACATATTTCATTTTTGAACTTGTTCACTCAATTCAGAGAAAAAGAGCGCGTTGAGTCCACAAATCGATGTCCGCTCTTTGTTATCGAATACGAATGAAGTGATCGTAGAGATTGATCAGTAAAACGATACCTACATTTAATGTTTGTTGTTCATCGGTCGCTTTTTGGTGCAACATATGAATAAAAGAATAAGTAGTTGAAAACCATTTAGGATAGTCGTATCGTAAGTCGTAACACATTCCATTTCCACGGCTTCCCTCGCAAGCTTAAGGATATTAATGTTTATGGCTTTGATAGAATCAAAGGAACTGATGGAAGAGGACGACTATTCACGTTTTATATGAACGAGTTCATCATCTTGACTACTTATTATTTGATGTTTGTTGAAGGTTCGAATTAAATTCCATTTATCAAGATTATATCGTATCACAGACATAATGTACATACATAGTTTCAATTGATTGTTTTAAGTTATCTTATTTCTTTGCTTTTCCTGTAAAAAAATGTTTTGTGCTGACTTCTTGTAAAAAAAAAAAAACTCAGTAATGGCAACGCTCATTTGATTCATTGACACGCGCAAAGCTTTCTCCTTCCACCACCCACCATGTACGAACCTTTCCATTTACAATTTGCACGTCGTTTGTGTTTTGTGTGCATGTGCAGTGCAGAAATGTCTCTTCAACTTTTTTCTTTCTCTTAATTCTCAGATACAATTGAACTCTATTAAATTGTCTGTTAGCCTGGTTGGTTTTGCGATAGACGCGCAACGAAATATCGCTTACGTTCCGGAGTACAACCCCAGTTTTCATCAACATGACAACGAAGCACAACGTTGGTCACTGCTAACGCTGCGCAGCGGTCGTTTTCCATGCGATTGTTGTAAGTATACAGAATAGCGAGCGTCGTGTCGTGTGTTCTACACGCGTATATCTTTAAACCACTACGAACTTTTTCTGAATTCATTCATTCAGTTAAATCTTTCATTTGCGAAAGGTACCTACGCAGCATTTGATTAATACTGCTGGTGCTAGTACTAGTAGAAATTTTCGTATCTAAACGAGTTTTCTCTAGTGTTTGTGATGCATACGTTCCCGCATCGCAAAACAATACGATGAGATCCGATGACGTACCAAGTTGAACAGAAAATCAGGAGTAACAGAAGTGTTCAAAGTGCTTTAAACAGAATTCAGAGCATGATGCGTAGCACTGGAGGTAGAGCGCAGAATATGTGCTTTGCTTTGATGTAATGGCTCCGCAATGATTTCCTGAAAAGAAGGAGTGGGGCAGTAAAGTGGTCAAACAGAGTTAAGGTTTCCTTTATGTTGTATTTAATTGAAAAGACAAGTTTTCAATTAAGTAATTGCTTTGGATTTAAATTATTTGAACTAAGTCATTGTGTTTGTTATTCTGTCCTTTTTAACCAAAAGAAGTACATATACCTATTTCAAAAGTAATATTTTTTTTTGGTTTTAATGCCATTTCGAAGCTCAATTTATGGGATATTGAATAGGTGCCCACAAGAATAGAACTTTCAAAAATACTTTTTTTTCAGCTATTTAGAATGCATTGATTTTTCCGAACCAGACTCTTAAAGGAAAAAACGGTTAGATACTGAGAGCCAAGCCCAGTATACAAGATGTATGGTGGTCTAGTACATATATACAGTGAAATCTCCTTTTGCGGACACCTCCTTTAGGCGGACACCTCCTTTAGGAGGACACCTCCTTTAGGAGGACACCTCCTTTAGGAGGACACCTCCTTTAGGAGGACACCTCCTTTAGGAGGACACCTCCTTTAGGAGGACACCTCCTTTAGGCGGACACCTCCTTTAGGCGGACACGTACTTTAGGCGGACACGTACTTTAGGCGGACACGTACTTTAGGCGGACACGTACTTTAGGCGGACACGTACTTTAGGCGGACACCTCCTTTAGGCGGACACCTCCTTTAGGCGGACACCTCCTTTAGGAGGACACCTCCTTTAGGCGGACACCTCCTTTAGGAGGACACCTCCTTTAGGCGGATACCTCCTTTAGGCGGACACCTCCTTTAGGCGGACACGTACTTTAGGCGGACACGTACTTTAGGCGGACACGTACTTTAGGCGGACACGTACTTTAGGCGGACACCTCCTTTAGGCGGACACGTACTTTAGGCGGACACGTACTTTAGGCGGACACCTCCTTTAGGCGGACACCACCTTTAGGCGGACACCTCCTTTAGGCGGACACCTCCTTAAGGCGGACACCTCCTTTAGGCGGACACCTCCCTTAGACTACTACTACTACTACTACTACTACTACTACTACTACTACTACTACTACTACTACTACTACTACTACTACTACTACTACTACTACTACTACTACTACTACTACTACTACTACTACTACTACTACTACTACTACTACTACTACTACTACTACTACTACTACTACTACTACTACTACTACTACTACTACTACTACTACTACTACTACTACTACTACTACTACTACTACTACTACTACTACTACTACTACTACTACTACTACTACTACTACTACTACTACTACTACTACTACTACTACTACTACTACTACTACTACTACTACTACTACTACTACTACTACTACTACTACTACTACTACTACTAGTATGTACTACTACTACTACTAGTATGTACTACTACTACTACTACTACTAGTATGTACTACTACTAATACTTCTACTACTACTACTGCTACTACTACTACTACTTATACTTCTACTACTACTACTACTACTACTACTACTACTACTACTACTACTATTAATAATACTACTGCTATTACAGGGTGTTTTGAATAAGATGCAAAAAATCTCATGACTGATTCGTCTGCCAAAACATGAAAAATGGCACAGGGAAAGGAGCAATCTTATAAAAATTGATATAATGTTCTAAAAAAATTTTAAAAATCAACTAAGCAACTTACTTTCCATACTACAGAGTTTTTGAAAGTTAGTACATACATACTTTGTTCTTTTATAAACATTTTAGTTCAAGTTAATTTAGTTACTAGTTTTTGAGTCATCAAATCTCAAAGTCAAATTTTATAGTAGTATTAGCTTCAAAAACACCATAAGTTGTTAGAGTAGCTTACAGTGCGTGGTAGTAAGTTGTAATAATTCAAAGAAAAACTAAGTTAATTTCTTAATAAAGCTGCCCCTCCCGACTAAATGAAGGGAGATAGACCTCTTCCCTCCCATACGATGTACCTATCTGGGCTTATGACGTTCCTTACGCAAAACACCAAAAGAGTTGTCGGCCTGCCGATCAGGATTAATTTGAGCCAGCCTTAAGAAAGCACGAGAGATTTTTTGAATTTTGATGCATCTTCCCTTGTCGACTTAACTTTTTTTGTTTTACTAATCGATGTGTATCAGCCTATTGCTAAATGTTAAGAAAAAAACCAACGGGTTCATCAGTTAGATGTATTGAGGTAACTTAAACTTTTTACTTTGGTCTTAAATCGAAACACTCCTCTTAAACAACAAATAATAAATTTCTCTTACTTTTCTTTTAAGAAAACCAACAACAAAAAAAAACTGCGTACAGTGTTCAAAACAACACTGCCTCACCTTCTTGGCCCCACTGTGCGTACGTCTAGTCACTTGCTTCTCTGGATTGAGGGTTGTTTTTTTTTACATTTGATGGGCTCGCTCATACGTTTCCCGTATGTTGAATAGTTTTCCTTCCTCCCCTAGCACTTCCATTTTATAAGGGAATATACAAGGCATATTGCTTAGCTTCCACACCAATCTGTCTGTGCTCCGTTCCGTTGATTTGATAGTAGTACTTCTTCTTGTACACAACAATTCTATGCTGTCTCTGTACACTTTGTAAACTGAATGCTATGCGCGCCATTCCTACTTGTCATCGTTTTTGTCGTGTTCCTCGTGGTTTCCTCTTTCCAGTTGTTTTTGCCATTCGGCATTCAAGTATACTGTGTACAGTTTTTTGTTGTTGTTGCCCACTGTACTGACTGGTTAGCTGCTGCTCGTCTGTCGACTGGTGTATGATGTGGTGTACCTACCTACCTACTGCTCGTCGTAGTCAGCTGTACAGAAGTGTTTGTTGGCCTTTGAATATTGCTGGTGCTCTGCTCGACTTGGTGCGGCGGACTCGTGTTGTGTGCGCTTCATCTGAGCTGTGAGACTATGGCTAGTCAGTCAGTCATCGACATTAGACGAGAGTAATCCAGCTTTTTCTCTCTGTCTCGCTCTGTGGTTATTTTTATTTTTGTTCGACAAATATCACGTTTTCGTATCTCATAGTTTGTTGTCGACGTCGCCGGCCGTCAAACGCTCGTTTACAGTTCACACATAAGACATAACGCGCATTAGAGCAGCGAACGACACCACAACCTACACTGAAAAGTACTTGAACTGTCGCTCAGTACCCTAAGTATTTGTTGTTGTAATTCCTACTAGTTGTTGCTCTTCTATTTTCTGTTTTTTTGAATCTGTCCGTTCAAATAGATTACAAACAGTTAAACAGTTCGTAATTCTCTTTCGCTAGTTTGTCTGCTTTCATATGTAATTATAAAAATAACTCCAATTTTCGTGGGTTTTTTTGTTTTACCATCGATATCTATGTGTTTACATATAAACAATATAACTATTTTCGATAGATAATAATTAGAGTACTAATTATTATCGTTGGCCAATGCATTTTTTATCAGTTTAATTCGGTTTAGGGTTATGTTTTGGTTTGGCTTTTGTTTTGTTTATTCATGACGTGTTGCGGTGGCGGAGGGCTTGATTTTAAAACAACGAAGCGCGGTTGTCAGTGAATATACAGTTTGCTTTTTTTTTGTTTTATCCTTTGCCTTTGGTTGCTTCAGTATATGTATATTGGAAATTGTTCAATAAAAGTGTTTAATAAATATGTAGATATACATATATGGATATACGTATCTGTTGTATTTTGGTAGGTTTCCAAGAAATGAAAACTGAACGAATTTAAAAGTGATGAACCAATAAAAACAAAACCAAAACCAAAAACTATTTAAAATACTTTATCAAAGGAAGATCAATGAGAAATCGATGAATGGAACCGAATTTTTTCATTGGAAAAGTGCTGAGCTTTCTTGTATGCTTGTATATTAAGAGTTTTTGCTCTGCTGCACACACCATTCGCCAGTCTGATCATCAAAACAATGTAGGTATGTATGTTTGCTTCTTAAATTAAATGATTTTGAATGTTCCTAGCTAGGGGAAAGTAGGTAGGTAGGTTTTATATGAAAGTATGAAGGTAAATAAAATAAAATGAAAAGGATTTTCAAAATGAAAGGAGACAATTTGAAAGATAATATTACTTCTATCTTCTGTTTTATTGGGCCTTATTTCCGTTTTTAGTTGGTTTACGATAAGGAAATGATTTTCGGCTTGTTTGCGCATACTGCCGGGTAGTTCTGGTTTCAAAAACCTGTACTGGTGGTGGAAAAATTGTTGTGTTGATCAGCTGATAAGGTTGTTTATACGAATAATATTTCTGATTTGTGTGTATTCAAAGAATTTTAATGATTGCTCTTACACGATTGGATTGTTGCGCAAATGGTTTTGATGGTCGCTTGGTTGCTTGAAGGTGAAGTTGAACTAAGTTATAAAAAATCTTTACTACAAGTTTTTAAATATGAAAAGTAATAGGCGAAAAAGTTTTCTTTATTGAATACCTGCGTTCTAAAGTCTTTTGATATAATATATAGTGCTAGAAATTGCAAGGTCTTGTCACAGAGTAGAACTCGAGAAATAACGAGCACTGTCTCTACCCGGTACATCATCAAATTTTTTTTTTTTTTTTTTTGAGTACAGGAAAATCGGATTGTACTGAAGTTGCGTTTTCTGAACCATTAAAGCTCTCGTACTTTATCAGTTATCGGTCGAATTATGCTCGGAAGTTACGTCGTCGGCCGAACTCGGACGATCGATACAAGCCTGGGCCAAATGACCATATCAGTGAACGAGTGAGTGAGTCTTGATTGGCGTTAAATAAATAAAATATAAAGGGTGGCGCAACAGAGCAGTGTGCCCAAGGCCTAACGCATTTCTCACAACCATGCCTTATGAGGAAACGAAGGGGACCTACAGTTTTCTGCCGATTCCGAAGTGTTTATCGAGAAAACGCTTTTCATGGCAATGACTTTACTATCAAAGGACTTGTAAAAATATTTATTTATTTATGGGTTTTATGTTTTCTTGAAAACTACATATTGTGTAAAGAACGCCCTTAGCGCGAGTCGGGTTTTCTACGATTTTTGTTGTGGTTCAAGTGTTTAACAAAAGTTTAAAAAAATGTAAAATGATTGTATTTTTTATTTGACTATGGAAAATTTTAATGCCATTCATGGCGAAAATGTTGATCTTTCGACAAAAAAGCTTGGAACACATCTTGCTCTTCATCCGATGTTGGCCTTTCTGCTATATAAAAAATGGACACGACTGGAACACGGAACTGGAACACGACGAACTTCCGATTGTGGCATTGTGGGCTAAATACAATACCAAAATCTTAAGGTCGAGTAAAAGGCTCTTAATATATTTGGTATAACAGGGTTGCCAACTACACAATGAATATGAAATTTGAATTGAATCATGCAAAGTATTGTAATTAATTAAATTAAATATTCCAAAGGTTTCTAGCAAAAATCTAAAGTCGCCTTAAGAAATCAGTTTTTTAATTTTTAATTTTTATAAAAAATGAGATTCTAAGAATTTAAGTACACAAATTTTAAGATCTTGCAGAAAGATGTATTGACAAAAAATTTTAAATAAATCAAAGATACCGTTTTGAAAATATTCGAAGAAACAACATTAAGAAAATTCGAAAAAAATAAATTTTTAAAAGTGCCTTCAAATACTATTTTTCTCGAAAACGGCTCTAACGATTTTGATAAAATTGTACGTGAGGGATTATTTCTGAATAGTTATTCTTATGATGCTAATTTTTTTTTTTTTTGAAAAAGTCGCGGGGCTAAATCTTGTTGTAAGTAGTACACGCTTCCCGTATCTCAAAATTCATAAAGGTACATGGCGATCACCAGATCAATCAACCGTCAACCAAAATGACCATGTTGCGATCGAAGCAAGGCACTCTTCCAGTGCGTTGATGTCCGAACTTTCCGAGGGCTCGACTCGGCTACAATCGCAGAGATTGCCAATGTCTTCTCCAATTGAGTGTCCCTTCAACTATCCTTAAATCCTATGTCGCTGGCATTAAGCATTGAAAACCAGTGACAGCAATGGCAAGAAGCCATCAGAACCGCTGACTTTATGGGCTTCACTCGGCCCCCAAAACGAACCCCATGGTGCGATGAAGAATGCAGGCAGGCAAATGCAGCCAAACAAAAAGCACGACAATTGCTGAATGCTGATGCAAAAACGAACGAGAGATGCTTACGATCAGTATAACGAGATTTACAAAGAGCAAAGAAGGGAGTAACACCGAATTCTCAAAAAGAAAAAGAAGCAGCATGAGAAGCGCTCGTGGTGCAATGGTTAGCACCTCCACCTGCTAACCCAGAGGTTCGAGGTTCGAATCCCAGCAGAGGCAAAATGCAAAATTTGTTTTTCCACGGGTATCGCCTTTCGCGAGGAATTGGCAAGTCCTCCGTTAGTAAATTCATTGCCATGAAAAGCGCATTCTCAATTAGCCGTTCGGAACCGGCGGAAAATTGTAGGTCCCCTCCATTCCCTCACAAGGCATGGTTGTGAGAAATGCGCTAGGCCCAGGGGCTCCTCGCTCTGTTGCGCCACCCTATTTATTTTTTATGAGAAGCGCTCGTTTGAAGAAATTGAGAGATGCCATGACATGAACGAGATTCGGAAGTTTTACCAAAAGGTAAAAGATCCTGCCAGGGTGGCAAACCCCGAACTCAAGCCTGTAAAGACCAGTAGGGAAACATAGTTGTAGAGTCACAGTCGCTACTGAAGATCTGGAAAGATCACTCCTGCATACTGCTTAACGGCGGGCGATGAGGACACAACTTCTGCTGTCAGGCAGATTGCCCCATTCAGCTTCGACAATGGTCAAGAATAAAAGAAATTAAGCAGGATGACTTTGGAGATTTTACGCTGCTCCGTCAACCAACAAAAATTCTCCAAATGATCTTTCTTCCCGTATGCGAAGACAATGTGTGGAGTAGAAGCTACAACAACGAGCTGTATGAGCTGTACCGCGACATGGGCATAGCCTAAAGAGTACGCATCGCGAGGCTACGATGGTTGGGCCATGTAGAGCGGATACACCCAAACGCTCCGGCTCGTCGGGTTTTCGAAAGCACATTGCAGGTAAATCGCGGAAGGGGAAGACCTCGTCATAGGTGGCGCAATCAAGGGGAAGAAGACCTCAACCGACATAGAGTGCTAAACTGGAGAGAGCTCGCTCAAAATCGAAGTCGTTATAGAAGGATGTTGGTTGAGGCCCAGGTTCACCCCGCACTTTGGAACATTTAACATAATTTTTTTTCTCAATATTTTGCTTGATTCAATTCAATTTTCATAGTGAATGTGTAGTTTAGTTTGCAACCCTGTACCACCAAATATATTATGAGCTTATTCTAAAACATTTTACTCAGCCTTAAGATTTTGATATTGTACTTAGCACACAATCGCAAGTTCGTGCGACCCAGTCGTGCTCATTTTTTTCTACTATTTACTTGTTCTACTTCAGCTTTAATTTATCGTTATCTTAGCGCTCTCTTTGCGCGGGTGTAGGCGTTTCACTAACTTCTAACACTACATTTATGATGAAGAGCGTAGACAACTACATACAAATGAGCTTTATCTATTCTATTATATCTATATATATATCTTCTGTCATCTATATCATCTAAAATTGTATAGGATAGACTTTAACGCAAAAATCTTCCTCATCAATTTTGCAGAAAATTGAATTATCTATCTGAAAACAGAGTCTTTGATTTACGACCAATACAATTCAGTGCAATATTCAAGAAAATATTTTTTTTATTGGATTAAAAAAAATTTTAATTCAAACAAAAATTTATTCTTCAAGAGCGGGTAAAAATGGTCTGTCGTTTTGATGATTTTCTGAAATAAGAAGCTTAAGGTAGGTCTCTTTTCAAGCTCCAGCAGTAATCGGCCATCATGTGCACATCACCCATTAACCTTTATATCTTTGCTTCACAGTACAAATTTCTTAGTGGAACCTTTCTCTTTGTTCCTTGTTCATCATCAAAGTGGCCAAAATTTTTAGCGAAAGGATCTAGATGGAAGTTTAAATAGTGAAGATTGACGCTTGTGTTACAACCAAGATTTTTTAGGCAAAGTAAATAGTCTAAGTCTGAGTAATTTGTAGCTTTGGTATTACCAATAAAGTTTTTCATAACGGAAACAAATGCTTTCCATGCATTGGACTCGGTTTTACTTCATCTGCATCTTTTACTAACAATATCATTTAATAGTTTATCGGGACTTAAGAGACAAAATCGGGGTCATCTGATTTACTTTCGTCGTGTTCGTCATCAATTTAAATATGTCAGGGATCAACTGAAGATGTTGAGGGTGGAACTGGTGGTACAGATTGTTCATCTGAGGTAGTTAACATAGTTGGCCGTTTGGCAGACGGTTAATCAGGATATAACCATTTATTATGGTTATTTGATTTGAATCTATGCCATTTATATTAACAACTCAAAAATAACAATCATCGTCATGGTTCTAGGTTCTCTTATATCATCGGTGTTTCAAACTTTAACAACTCAATTTTCCATTTGACAACTGTTGCAAATTAACTACACACAATTTTGGCAAACAGTTTGAGGCTCCCACGGTTTATCTAAATTACGAATTTGCACTTTAAAGAGGTCAAAGTAAGTAATTTTCACAAATCAATTTTTTTGTAACTTTTTCACCACAAATAAAAGAAAATCGCTCTGGATTATTAAGAAAACATAACTGATAACAATACAACACTGAACTTGTAAATATGTGATTAGGTTAAGGTAATCAAAAAAAAAAAAAAAAAACTGCATACTAGAAAAAAAGCTGATTTGTGAAAGCGCGTGGTAGATTTAAATTTAGGGTATCGAAATATATAGGAAAAGCCAAAAAACTTCGATGTCCTTTCCCATTAGTCAAAAACGAATCAAAATTTACTTCTTCGTAACAACAAAATTCATTTGAAATGAAATTTTCTTTCTATATTTTTTGAGCTCGAGCTCTTGGGAAATAAATTCATAACCAATAAACATAAGTGGTACGTATTCCTTTAATCCCATTGAGTGCCATCTTCATTTTCAGGATTTATCTCAGTAGCTTTCTGAGATCAGTTGCGAACTTTAAGATGCTCAGGTATTAATTGTGTGTTCAGTGATAAGGCACATTGCTGAACTGGTTAAAGGATTTTGTGAATAAAGAGAGTGCGATGTTAATTTGAATCATGTTGTTCATTCTAATGATTTCTTTGTTAGTATAGTTAGTTTTTAAACTCAAAATCGAAAACCGATAAATTAATTTTTATTCAAATTATCTTATAACTACTTAGGGAGCGTTCAAGTATTACGTGACGCAATTTGGGGGAGGGGTCTCGTAAAACGTTACGATGCGTTACAGGGGCGGGAAGGGGTCTTTTTTACAACACATTACGTAATTTTTTTTTTTAATTAGGTAATAAAAACTCCCAAATTGGCAGCCCTTTTCATTTATAGTCTGGTTATCATTTTTAATTTGTTCTCGCAAGATGGAAAACCTTTTCGTCTTATTTCTCGGGAATCTCTAGATTGTGTTGTACGTCATTTAATGTTGTGGTTGTCTGATGCAATTGGTAAACAATTCCAGAACCGTCCGTCGTCGTCTGCACTCCAGGTGCCTGTGATGAAAGAATCTGAGTGGCTAGCAAACCCGTGGACAGAGGAATAATTTCAATCGAATTGTTCTTATAGACCTTGGTTAATAGTTGATTATTATTAAAAAAATTTAAGAATGCGATTTTATTTTGAGTAAAATGCTTAATTTCATTTGGGTTTCTGTTTATAATTGCATTGCCAAAGGTCAAAATAATAATTTTATTTTTTATTTAATGGTCATTTGAGTGTTACGTAACGTTTAGAGAGGGGGGAGGGGCTACGTGAAAACGTTACGGTGCGTTACAAGGGGGGGGTCAAAAATATTCAAAAATTGCGTTACGTAATACTTGAACGCTCCCTTACACGCTAACAAAAATGTGTAAAAATAGATTATATGTATATAAAACTTAATAAATTTACTGACCCTTGGCTGTTACTCTAAATTATTCAATAACTTAATACTAAAGCTTTTCGGTCTAGAGATAAATTAATGATTTACAAAGTAAAGTCATAATTAATACAAAGAAAAATTTAAAAACTTTGTTTTTTTTTTATCACGACAGCTGTGTGAAAAAAGTTATCGATTACTAAAGTTATAACACAATCATTCTTCAACGAAAGGTTTTCTCATCTTGAATTGTAAATTTCAATGCACCCTACTATCATTCTGAATATCAGAACGATTTGAAATCAAAATGTTATTAAAAAAAAAAAAAAACAAAAAACAATTAAGAAATAAATATACAAACAAAAGACACGACAACCATCGAGACGATATTTTTCAGGCTAACAATTACGATAACTTTGAAAATGACAAACCTCAGTGACCTATTTCACAAACTTACGAATTTTTAATATCTAGTGTTTTCTGAAAAGCTTGCTTCCTTTTTTTATGACTTTTGCTTCACCAAACGTTGGTGTTCAACAATTATACAGTTGTATTTTACTATAGGAAATTCGTGAAAAAAAAAAAAAATAATACTAATAGTAGGGGAGCCCAGGATACTAAATTTGCAGTTACTAAAGCGTCATGGGGATTTATTGGATTGTGAAGCTTACGTTCTAAATCGAAAAAAGTGTATGGCAGTTTTCCATTTTTGTGGGGCGTGTATGAACTTTTAAAAAATGTAAAAAAAAAACAGTCACATTGAAATACTCGAGCGTCAAAAATTTATAGAGTATGTATACGTAACGTGACCATTTATTGTTTTTTGTCAAAGCGGGACATCTTCGGAATAATGTAATAAAAACAAGTTACTAGTGTTTTACAAGTTTTTATTATTATTATTATTATTATTTTTAAATAATCAAAGTGAATTCTAGTTTGTATTTTTATATTTATCGACTGAACAGATTTGTTTTTAAATATCTGGTCTTGTTTTTAGAAAAGCTCAGTACATGATTTATTTATATTTATCTTCGTTATCATTACTTTCATTACTGAGACACTCAACTGTGTTTTATCACTTGTCCAAACCTTGTTCATTTGAAAAAAAAAAGCTTTACTTCCAGGCAGACACAAAACGAACTCAATAGTCGTAGAAAAATTTGTTAATTTGTTATTGGCACGAAAGTGCTGGAATAAATCGACCCAACGATTTTCAGTTGAAACATTCTCGGTATTTCAGCCAGAAATATTTTCATCTGTCACATAGTTTAAAAATAAGGGAAAACTCGCTAATAAATCCTTGCGTGATTAGTCAATCAACCACTTTCTGTACCTCTTCCCACGTAGTCACTTTTTTTAAACCAATCAAACACTTCTAGTTCTGTGTTAAATTGACACCACTGGCACTGCACTGGTCCAAGTATTCCTTGCTTGTTTTATAAAACTCAGCCGCGTTCTTTTTAACCCTGGCTTATTGCTGCTTTTTCTTGTGCTCTTTCTTGTAATTTTACCATCAGGCTACGGACCATGTGAGGAAGGAAAATCGTATTCTCTTTTAGTTAGGTTATCTCGGAGACGATTAATTTCCTTGGCAGACTCGATAGCCGATACATTTTGTGCTTCAATTTTCAAAACAACTGCTGCTTGTGCTTGCCAAAGATAAAGCCACAATTCTGAACTGGTATTATCGAAAAACGTCTTTAAAATATTTGGGCATTTGTCGATACTCAGAAAATAGTTTTTTAAAGGCTGAAACAGTTTGATAACTCTCTCAAGCGCGGTCATTAACGCAAGCCAAACAATTACTATAGCCCAGCAGCTTGGGATATTCTGTCTCGTTAGAAAAACAAAACTATTTCAAAGCTTCTACTCGAACGCTGTATCCCAATCCCAATAATCTGCCTGCCGAGTGATTTGTTCAACTTTGAGTAAACATTATTACTTCCTCTCCTATTCTTTCCCCCGAAGTTGCAGTTCGTGTTATCTGCACAAAACGCAACAATTGTTTTTATTTAAGTCATTAAAAGACAATACAATACAATAATAATAAAAATAATAAAATTATAATAATTATACAATAAAAAATAGCGAATTAAAACGGAATAATTTGATTGAGCCATGATTTGAAGCATCCGTTAATAAAGTTTTGCAATTGGTTCACAGCACATTTACCACAATAGCTTGAAACTTTGTACGTGCACATCTAAATTTTTGCTCAAAACATGCTTGAATTAAAGAATAGTCATTTGAGAGAAAACTGTAAATTTGTTGCACGGTGTGATACGCCCACGTACCCCCAGCTGCTGCTAAATCCAAATCCTTAGAAGTAGGCGACTCGGTTTTCTTACAAAAATCAAGCATTGACGAGCTTGAAGCAGCGGTTTGATCGGCAAGTCTATGTTTTTCTGATTTTAAATGTTTTTCTATATCACTGGCACCACCATGTCCAACACTAAAATCTATACGTAAATCACGTGTAACGTCTGCAGTGTCATCTTTTCTTTGTTTTATTAATGGATACTTCTGTTGCAAACTTATACCAAAGGAATACCTACTTGTGTTTAGGCATTATTGTTTTGTTAAAATACACTACTTGAACTAAAACAAAACCATCGACAACTAATTAACAAGATGGCAATCTGTGGACATGGGCATTTGTCCACAAACTGCTCACACACACCTTCACGAAAATTACTTGCACAACTTTCATTTCGCTTTGTCCTACACTTGTTGAGTTAGTGAAAAAACCGGACTTGTCAGCTTTGACCACAACTCCAGATTTCCAACACTTCAGATTTCACCTCGCCAATAAAGGGATTTTTGAAACATATTAAATTTTTTTTAAATTTTAACCTCGAGTATTTTGCTAGCACGCATTCCGAGTTAATAGCAATATACAAAAGAATGAAGAAGTTTTTGCTTAAATTTTATCGAATAAAAAGAAACTCAACCCTCACAAAAATTGCAAAGTGGGACAGTTTCAGCCTCGTTGGGACTGACAGCCTGAAAGCGGGACGTATGGTCATGTTAAGTATACGCGCTTTGGCTTTCTGATAACCTATAAATATTAAACTGACGTTTAATCGGGGCTCGTTGGCGTATAGTGAGGTTGAAAAAAAAGTTATTCGAGCGTGTCAGATTTTTAAGGTCAAAAAAGTTTTCAATAATCTGACGATTAAAACGTGGCCATAAGTCATGGCTGATTTTTAAAAATGTAAGAAACACACGTGACCTTGAAGTAATCGAGCGCGTCAGATTTTCATACAGAGTGATCAACTTGATGTCTTCGTCCTCCAGGATGATAATCTGACAATTATATGGAGGAGTACTCTTAGTCTGACAATTTTAAAGTAACAATTATTTGTGGTTTCTATTTTATATTACCCCAGTAACTACAGAGGTATATCGGTTTTAAACACTGTCACGAAAATCTTCACAGGCATCTTACTACAACGTTTTATTGACTGGATAAACGAAAATGATCTGTTAAGCGAATTTCAAGCCGGTTTCCGCAAGGGGTACTCAACAGTGGATAATATCTTCTCTCTGACTAGTATTGCTCGTATGTATGTGGAAAAAGGAAAAAAATTGTATGCATTCTTCGTAGACTTCAAGGCAGCTTTCGATTGCATAGACAGAAGATCTCTATTTCTCAAACCAAGCAACCTTGGAGTCTCAACGAAAATGTTAAGAATCTTTCAAAAACTCTACGAAGAAAATAAGTCGGCTGTTTGGGATGGAAATATTCTTTCAAATTGGTTCGAACCAACAACTGGTGTAAAGCAGGGATGTCTCTTGAGCCCACTCCTATTCGCAATTTATTTAGACGATCTAGGTGCGGTGCTCCCGGGAGGAGTTCTTTTTGATGGAATGCCCTTAAAAATATTGCTCTACGCTGACGACATTGTTGTTCTCTCTGAATCTCCCAACATGCTCCAGATCATGATAAATAAACTTTATGGTTACTGTAAACTGTGGAACCTACAAATAAATACAGCTAAATCAAAAATAATGGTGTTTCGAAACGGGGCGGGTCGTCTTGCAAGAAATGAAAGTTGGACTTGGGGAAATGAAAAACTAGAAACTGTTAAGGAATATAAATACCTCGGTGTTTGGATTACTCAAACGCTATCATTCAAAAAACACTTACAAGAAAAACTTAAAGAATCCAAACGCGCAATAAATTGTAATTGGAAAACAGTATTCTGCAATCGAAATATAGCTCCAAGTGCAAAATACAGAATTTTTGATGCTGTAGTCCGATCAATTATGTGTTATGCGGCACAAGTTTGGGGTATTCTCGAGTTTGAAGAAGTAGAAAAACTCTTACGTTTTTTTTAAAAAGAATATTCAGACTTCCAGAAAACACACCAAAGTACATGCTGCACCTTGAAACTGGTCTACCACCACTGTTTATATACACACTTGATATACACTTCTCATACATAATAAAGACTTTAAAAAACCCTAATCATCGCCTTACATCTTAAAAACAGAAATGAACAATTTTTTTCGGAATGGAGAAGACTGAGCCTCGAGCATGATGTACAACTCCAGCTAGAAATTGAAGATTATTTAAGAATAAGCCTGCAAACTCTTTTAAGTAAAATTGAAGATTCAACTAGAAATGCTTTCATCGAACAATGTCAACAAAGTCAAACAAGAAACTCCTATAAGTTTTTAAATCATCTCCTGGGAGAAAACAACTACTTTAATGACCAGAATAGTCTAGATGTTATCAGTACTATCTTTAAAGCGAGAGGCGAACTCCTCAGACTAAATTACCCTACATAAGGGAACAAAATACGGAATGTACCTTGTGCAATATGAGAACTAGAGAAGACATATGTCATTTCATAGGCATCTGTCCTATCTTCAACTCAATCAGAAGATCAATCTGGAGAAAAAATTCTCTTACTGGAGATGAAATTCAGGGTATTCTTAATGGCGATAATTGGACACTTCTTTACTGCTACATCAAAACTGCCTTTAAATATCGAAATCAAATCATAAATGAAGGTTTTTAATCCTGCCCTTAATTTTATATTCATATAATTCCTTTTTATAATTTTTGTATAAGTTTATCTACTTGTTATTAATGTAAACTTAACGTTTAATTAATTCATACTTTGTATAAAGAAATTTCAAAGCTCTCTCTTCGGCTGACGGCACATGCCAATGCTTTTTTGTGAATAAATTTATACCAAACTATGTAATTACTTCTTATAAATGTAAATAAAAAATCACATTTACTACTACTACTACTACTACTACTACTATTACCGGATGCAATAAAAATAATGTGTATATACAAATTTTGATCTGACATTTTGTTGAAAATACTAAAAAAAAAAAATCCCTGAAAGTTTGAGCCCTTAATATTAGTTTTAAGTGCTGGATCAAGAGGTGTGCAGATTTCCCATTGAAAATACACGATAATTCTGATTTTTTATTTTTAAATTTTTGTGGCTCTGATAAGTTTGCCTTCAAAAAAAAAAAAAAAAAAAATTAATCGCACTCGAGTATTTCAAAATGTCGATTTTTTTTACACCTTTGTGGGTGTAATCAACTTACCATCTTTTAATCTGACGCGCTTTAGCTTTTCTGAGGATCGACTTTTTTTTTATATTTAAGTAAGCACACGTTATGTTATGTTTTGTCTTTTATTTATTGGATATTTTTTTTATATATATACAGTCAAACCTTATTATTGTAACTTTGTCAAACTTTGGCAGACGGCATTATAAAGCCTTGTCTTAGACTTAAATGTATTTTTATGTATTATAACATAAATTGTTATTATAAACAAATTCAAGGAAATAAATAAACTTTATTTATCAAAATCTATCAGTTTATCAGTCAAACTTGGATAAGTGAGAGAACTCTATAAGTGAGAGTAATAACCAAGACCAAACATTTTAAGCTCCCAAAACCTCTGTTAGCGAGAAACAGAAACCTCTGTAAGAGAGAGTTGTTTTTCCCTCATTGACCTCCGAGACTGCTACTTAACTTTACCTCTCTAAGCGACAGTCGAGCAAACAAATTTAACATCTGCTATTTTATGACTCGTTCTTAACTTTCCTGGAACTTTCTACCATTGTTTTTGTTTTGTTTTCTCGTCAATATTGTACCCATTCTGTTTCGTGGAACTAAAAAAATTTTGTTATTTTATCGCATTCTTTTCAAATGGACACGTCTCCCTGTGTTTATGTAATTTTATCATTATTACATATTAACTACATTCGTTCTTGCTGTCACTTGTTATTGCTGCGTACCTCTATAAGTGAGAAACGGTACCCATGTACCTTAATTAGAGAGAAACTCAGGTTAGTGAGAAACCTCTATAAGCGAGAATGAGATTGTGCTCCCTTGAACTCTCGCTTATCCAGGTTTGACTGTATATATATTTACTAAACAATTTATCTGCTCTTCGTAAGCGTGTTTAAAAACTCTTTATTATTTACTCAGTACTAAAACTATCGTTTTTTCCATTGCAGATATTTATCTAATGAAACAGTTGCAATGCCTCCTATTCAAACAAAAAGACGTTATAAGACATCTTCTAAATAAAGGCAAGGAAAGAAAGGACTTTATAACACAAACTGATGAAATCAGAGTTTCATGAAATCATCACTAACGAATAGAATTTATGTTTAAATAAAGAAGAACTTGTCGTGGAAGCATCGATTATTGCAAAAATTATTTGATTTTGCATTTGTTCTGCGATTACTTGGTGTTGGGACGGCGCTTATAATTCAAGCGTCCAACCATACAAGTTAATCCAGCCACGACAAAAATTATTTATGGATGCGGGGGGTCTTCCAGTGTTTCAGAGCGCCAACCAGGCAGCCGCCCAACAGCAACAGCATCAACATCAGCAACTTAATTTGCAACTGCAACAGCAGCAGCATATGCAACATCACCAACAACACTTACATCAACAACAAAGCCTTGTCCATTTACAGCAGCAACAGCAATTGCATGCGCAGCAGCAGCACCAGCAAACACAGCAGCAGCATCATCATCAACAGCAACAGCAGCAACATCAACAACAACAGCAGCAACAATCTCAGCAACTGCACAATGTGCAACAACAACAACAAAATCTCCATGTACAACAGCAACACAACCCCCAGCAGCAGCAACAGCAACAGCACGCGTCTGCGTTCAATCCAAACCAGAATGTCAGTCCCGGGGTTGGCAACAGTGATATTATGCCACCAAAGAACCAGGCGGTGGTGGAACGATTGCGAAGACGCATGGAAAGCTATCGTCGACGACAAACAGACTGTGTACCACGCTTTGAGCAGGCATTCAACAACGTATGCGAGCAACAGAACCATGAAACGACAACTTTGCAGAAGAGATTCCTTGAAAGCAAGGCCAAGAGGGCGGCCAAAAAGACGACGGAAAAGAAGCCAACCGAGAATTTATTAGCAGGAAACCTACAAAGCAGTGTTCATGTGGTAAGTGCTTTCCACTTCGATATATTAAATTCATGTTCATTGTAATGAAATGTTCGAAAAGTACGCGTACCTTATAGAGTAGTTTTTTTTATTTTTTTTTTTAAATATTTTCTAGAGAGAATCGAAAGAAGTAGTGTCTGAATAATTAAAAAGAAGGTACTATTAAATTAGGTGGTCCATACTTTTTCAAAACCTACAGAACTGTTTTTAAGTTTTGAATGGCAATCAATAGACTTTTCCTAGGGTTCGTAAGGATATGATGTTTTGGTGTATAATTTGAATGATTATCTTTACCTTTATAGCAAAGAATTAAAAAGCCGTTGTTTCTTATGCCCATTCGCGCCGGCCGCGTTGTGATAATGTTTATGTGTATGTACCTACATTCAACAGTGCTTATCATGTCTTATTGTCAGGAATCAACTGTATAACGAAAATGTCAGAAACATTGTTTTCTATTCAAAACCAATACAGGACTAGAGTTTTTAAGAAAAATAAGTACATAAAAAAACTCAAAGTAGAAGAAGAAAACCAGTCCCCATTTTATGTTGAATAATGGAAACATTTTTTAAAAAAGTCATTTTTTATGTTTTTTAATATGTAAATCTAATTCTTTCATTTCAGTTCAATTCGGTTTTGAGAAACTTAAATTTAGAATCCTTAAAACACACTTTATTGCAATTATGCTCTCAGATACGGCCGCCGCCGCCGGTGGTCTCATACTTTAAACAACTTGGTTGTTTGTAATCATTACAAAAGCTTTTGATATGGTAAACCATTGAGTGCTGTTTAGAAAAACAAATAGGATTTAAGGGTTTTGTACGGCTTTCGCTTAGGTCATGTATATCTAAACAAATTTATAGTACATAATTTATAATCACCTTAAATTGAACTTTTATGCCGCACTAACTTAAAACGACTCTCGAATCAATTTATGATTGTTTTTAGCTTCACACTTTTTTAAAGTCACTCAATCTAAAATCAAGCAAACCCCATTTGAAATACTTAAAACATTGCAGTAATGAATGAATGAATGAAAATTGGGGTTTTGTATTGTACCTCGACCTGTTTAGATCTATTGTACCCCCTACTTCTTAAGTGGTATTCCTTAATTAAAGTATTTCATCCAGATTAGTTCCTCTGATGAAACTTAGTATCTGGGTTACGCTTAGGAGTTTTAGCTCCCTCTCCTCTACTAGTAGGATCCTAGGTACTTTTTCGTTTGGTGTATTAGAGCTTCGCAGTCACCTAAGAGGTGGTGAGATTCTTCCTGATGTTCGTTGCAAAATCTGCATTGGTCGTCGCTCTCTATGCCTAGTACTTCAAGGTGTTTTCTTAGTCTGCAGTGGCCGGTTAGGAACCCGGCTGCAATCTTATATCGTTTCTATTAAGTTTTATTACGTCTTTGTAACGTTTTGTGTTAAAAGTGCCAAGTAGCTTGGCTTGGCGCATCTTGGGGAGGTCATTTCAGTGTTTAGCTCTGTTGTCTTCCTCCAACTTTTTGATAACTTTCTTAATGTGGCTTTCCGTTATTCCACAAAAAGGTTCCGGTCCAATGAGTGGTGATTTGGCTCCTGTCTTTGCCAGTTCGTCTGCCTGTTCATTGCCTATGATTCCTACATTTCCTGGTACCCAATAGATTGTAACCCTGTTATTACTGCCCATGTCAATGCATTCGCTGACAAGATTTGAGGAGATTGTGTAGGATCGTAGGGCCTTAATTGCAGCTTGACTGTCCGTCATTATTGCAATATGTTTGTTTTTATATTTTCTGTCAATGTTTACTTCCGCGCATTTGCGTATTGCATAAACTTCTGCTTGGAATATGCTTGACATTTTTCCAATAGGTACTGAAATTTTTGTTCTTGGCCCAAAAATTCCTGCTCCAGTTCCCTGCGTTGTTTTCGAGCCATCTGTATACCATTTTATTGCATGGGTCTTAATTGAGTAGGTCTCTTTTTAACTTTGTCATGCCTTTTTGTTGCTTAGCTCAACGTCGAAGAGCTTATCGAATTTGAATTCCTTGGTCTTGCTATCCCGAGGAAAGTCAATGAGTGGTAATTCGTTCGATATTATGCTCTTTTCGCTAGATTTCAGGACACATTCAGTCTCTTTGGCAAATCTAGTTATCGTTGCATTTGAGATGCTTCTTATTACCAGGTGCAAAGGTGTCAGATTTAGCAATACTTCCAAAGCAGCAGTTGGACAGCTTCTCATTGCTCCTGATATGCATATGCACGCAAGTCTTTGTACTTTTTCTAATGCTTTTCTAGTGGTCACCTGGTCAGTTCTCTTGTTCCAGACTACCGCTCCATAGGTAAGGATAGGTCTTACCATCATTAGGTACATCCACCGAATAATGCTCGGTTTACAACCCCATGATCTTTCTGCTATACTTTTGCATATCATTAGGGTTTTCTTAGCCTTTTCAGTTGCTGCTTCTACTTGTTTTTTCCACAGGAGTTTACTATCTAGAATCACGCCTAGATACTTGACCTCAGTTGTGGGTACTATGGTTACTCCATCCAGTGTAATGTCTTTCATAAGTGGCAGGAGTCTTCTTCTGGTGAATGGTATAATTGTAGTTTTTGTGGGGTTGATGTTCAGTCCCACAGATGTACACCATTTTTTCGTGATTAACAAGCCCCTCTGTATTATATCGCATATATGGTTTCTTCATATTTCCCACAGGCTAATGTTATGCCTTGCATGGTAAGTTTTTTTAATAGTTCATCTACTACTAGGCTCCAAAGCAAAGATGATAAGACCCCTCCTTGTAGGCAACCTCTTGTAGTGGTGATTCTCTGAATCTTTTGGATAGTGTGTGTTTCTGCCGTTCTTGTACTAAGCATTGCACTAACCCACTTTATTATTGTAGTCGGAGTGTCCTTCCTCTGAAGTGCTTTAATAACCGCCTCGTGTGAGGTATTATCAAAGGCACCCTCAATATCCAAGAAACAGCCGATCGCTGTTTCCTTTGAGTTGATTACTTTTTAGGTAGTGGTTGAGAGATGGTATAGGGCAGTCTCCGTAGGTCTACCTGATCTGTATGCATGCTGTCTAGTGTTTAGTGGATTGCTCACTAGAATTTTGCGATCTTAAGAAGTTATCGATCACCTTTTCCATGGTTTTCAGTACAAAGAATTTTAAGCTTATTGGCCTGAAAGATTTAGGATGAGTTGTGTCTTTCTTACCTGTTTTTGGTATAAAGATAATCTTTGCTCGTGCCCATGGACTTGGTGTGTACCCTAGAGCCAGACTGCTTCTGATAATTTTGAGTAAGTGTAGTAGGATCACTTCTTTTTTGTAATAATGCAGGAAAGATCCCATATACCCCTGGAGTTTTGAAGGGTTGAAAGGTACTTAATGCCCATTCTAGCCTTTTCTTCGAGCAAACTATCGTTGCTGTCTTCCAGTCTTGTTTATCAGTACTGTGCACAGGTGTAGGTATTTCATATCCTGTTGTTAGTATGCTTCCAGAGAAGTGAGTGTTAAGCAGGAGAAGCGACCTTTGCTCTTCATTTTCTGTGAAACATTGCAGTAACCATCTGACGTTTCTCAATTGCTTTACATTTTGTGTGATTTAAAACCGAAGTTACTCTGTTCTGAAATTTTTTTTCAATTATTATTTAAGCATTTTTATCAGTAAAAATCCATAAAAATAGTGAAAAACATTTTTTTTTGCATTTTTTAAAGATTATGATCATTTAAAGTTTTTGTGGGCATATTAAACTGTAAAATGCACGCTCTACTTGACCGGTTTTCTTGGCAGATCCAACTTGGTGCTTGATTGTCCCAAAACACACCAAAAAAAAAAACAAAATGATTTTTGTTGGAATGAGGTGGTGCATACTTGGGCCCAGGGCGTACACCTATGAGACTAATACCAAAGCTTATGTTCAGCCCAATCTATCTGCCACATAGACAGATAGAAGACAGACCTAAAAGTTGTTTGAAAAGAAACATTTTCGTTGAGGTTTGCCAGCCAATATCTCAAAAAAATCAGCGATGAACTATATTTTTTTTTTTTGCATCACTGTAATTCTTAATTGATAAGCTTTAATTTGATATATAATTACGCTATCATACATAAAGCATATCACGTACATTATACACAATTCCTTAAAAAAAATTAAACAAAAAATATGTTCCACAGCAAATGCATTTTTTCATTTAATTTTTCGCAGTATCTACTCTGTTTTTTACAAAACATATACACAAAATACATATTTATGCTACAAATGAAAAAAAAAAAACTAATATTCGCTCAGATCTATCAAAATACCATCCAAAAACAAAGCTGTTGCTATATTTACTGCTTCCTGGTGTCTTGCGTAACCCAAATACCATAAAATGCTCATGACATTAGCGCAACAACCAACAGCCCTCATTCCAACGAGACAGTTACAATAGTAAGCTTTTATTGCGTTCGAACCCTGTGCTGCGTTTGCTTCGCTATCCACAAGGAACAAACTTATTCCCAACGGAATGTTTGGAAACATCAATTTAAGTGAAAATGATCGGCCATCTATAGTCATTTGCGATGACTTCAAAGAAGTTCAAACTACGGCTTTCAGAAACAATTTGAGATATACGTAATTTTTTGCAGAAATGTCACATTTTTCCCATTTCCGGCACTCAATTTCAAGTCTAATTATCTCAAAATAACCAAGACCAAATTCAAAAATATTTGGCAGATAGATTGGGCTAGTCTCATTGGTGTACGCCCTGGGCCCAGGCTCCATAGAAAAATGAGCCATCTCCTTTATTGAAGATTTCAAAACCCTCCTTGTTTTTCTTGTGCAAACACCGGTTGCTGACATATTGATGGTTAAAGACTAACAGACTCCTTTTCATTCAAAAATCGATATCTCAGTGAGAAGAGGTCGAATCGAACTTTCCAAAAAAGCAAATTCAAGCTAAACAAACAAGCTATCCAGTCCATATAGTGGTTAAGTTGGAAAAAAATTTTTCTAGTTCGTGCACCAAAAAAAAAAAGAACCAAAAAAAATTCGAAAAAATTTGTTCTCCAGTATTCATTAGGACTGAACTAACTACATACGTTGCTTGAACAATTTTTTTATCATTAGATCTCAAAACTAGCTTTGAGCGTCAAAATGCTTTTTTTGAAATTCCTGTACGACCATTTTTAAGAGAACTACTACCATTTGAAAAACCAAAAATTTTCGTTTAACTTTTTCTTTACAGAAAATTTCCTACTAGATTACTCAAGGGATCAATATTTTGTCCAATCCTTTTTTTTAATCTTAATCGATTCGTTGTTGTTAAGGTTGGCTTTCAAAGGATTGCTGACAGCAGTTGCAGATCCTATGGGTTTACCTACTTAGGTAGACATCACAGTTAGGGGTGAACCTGAGCCTCAACCAAAATCTTACTCCAAAAATTTCTATTTCGGGCGAGCTCTTTCCAGTTTAACACTCTAAGTCGGTTGATCTCTTCTTCCACTTGATTGCGCCACCTAAGACGAAGTTTTCCCCTTTCACGATTTCCTTGCAGTGTGCTTTCGAAAACCGAAAGCACATCACTGAACTATGATTTCCACCCAAGTAAGTAAGTAAGTAATTGAAACCCAAGGATTGAAGTTCCAAGTTTTTACATTATCAAACTTAGAAAACATTTGATTCAGCGATCAACTGTCATTCAAAAATGACAACGCTGAATGGGAGAATTTCAGAAGTTATCGATCAATCTAAATCTAGCTTATGTCGTTAATCAAACTCACTATTAAGCTATCACTCATTTTGTGATTATAATTACAAGATTAAAGTAGATTTCTTTTTTACCAATTCAAATAAAACACTGAAAGGGGTTCATTTGAGTTGGAAAAAAAATTTCTTAAAAATTAAGAATCGATAATGGTATCTGGTATCATCTATTGAAACCAAATGTTGCCAATATCCTGCTCTTCAATTTTTGTGAACAAAAATTCGTTCAACATAGCCTGATAACGATCGCCATTGAATGTAACGGCCACTCCTTGCTCAAAAATGGCCCAATTATGCCTCTAAACCAAAATCCGCACCAAACAGTGACTCGTTTTGAGTGTATCGGCTTTTCAATGTATGCGTGCGGGTTTTCTTTGTCCTAAATGCGACAATTTTGCTTGTTTACATACCCGCCAAGATCAAAATGAGCTTCACCTGAAAAGATGATTTTTTTTTTTTTTGGCAAAATCGGCATCTTCTCTAAGTCGATCGCATACCCACTTAGCGAAGCGAAAACGCAACATATTCGTTCAGCGGAAGGATAAAACTAATTGTCAAATCAGACATGAGCTAAATGTTTCCATTTACGAAATAAGCACTTGTTGAAAAAAAAGTTAGATGGCGGACTCTTTATTTTGGTGTTAGTGTTAGATGGCCACATCCAAACTCTACTTTATTTTTATTTATTTATTTTATTTTATTTATTTATTTTATTTTATTCATTTATTTTATTTTATTTATTTATTTGAAATCGCTGTACAATGAGAACAAAAGTTCTTATAAGGTACAGGTAATGTTATGATAACAGTATAGGAATTAGAAAAAAAACTAACATTTAAAAGCAAACTTAAAAAGAATGTTCAGTGAGGATTTTCCAGTGATAAGAAAGAAAAGATTAAGGAAGAAAATTTTTTATGTTCAATTTTGTTTCTTAGTGACAAAGGAAGATGGTTCCAAATAGTAACAGCGTAAATAAAAAACTGGCGCCGTGATATAACGTTGCTATATGTGTTAGGTCGTATTGACAACCTTCTTATAAATTGGGAAAAAATTATATTTGCAAATACATAATACTCAGGTGTTTTGAGTTCTATCATCTTAACGAGTGCAGACAAGCATCTGTAACGAAAGAGGCATCGCAGACTGCAACCGAGAATCTGCCTTGAAAAACTGGAGACATGATCATATCTTCTTAAATTAAAAACGTACCTTACTACGGAGTTAAACGCAAGTGTAATTTTTCTGAACGATACCGAGTCGAGGTCTGCAAAAATTCACAACCAAACTCACAGTACCGGTTAAACCAGAGACTTAACTAATTTAATTTTAACTTCGGATGATAAAAAGTATCTTGAATGTGACAAGCCTCGTAATACTGCATAAATCTTCGAAACGGTGCTGTTTACGTGGTCAGTCCATGTCAAATTGTTGTTAAACATGACACCAAGATTTTTCATCTTTTTTACCATTTCAATAACTTTACCATTCAATACAATATTTGGAAAATCATCAAAGGCGAATTGTTGGGTGCATATCGGTATGCATTTTGTTTTAGTTGGATTTAGTATAAGCCGATTTTGGTTTGACCAATTAAAGACTGAAGCCAAATCTTCATTCTTTCTAACTACAGCATCTTCAACAAGCCCTAAACTAAAATTGAGATATAGTTGGACATCGACAGCATAGATACGATACGAGCAATATCTCAAGACAGACGGAAGGTCATTTATAAACATAGTGAAAAGAAGCGGCCCAAGTATTGATCCTTGTGGAACACCTGATCTTAATAGGGAAAACGAAGAAAGTTTACCAGCTTGAGACAGATTTGATAGATATGAAAAAATTAATGAGGTAGCAGCAAAAGAGAAATTATACATTTCAGCAAGTTTTTTACATAATAAAGTTGAATTAACTGATTCAAAAGCTTTGGAGAAGTCAAGCAAGGTTAAAAGTGTTACTTTACTTTCATCAGAAGCTTCGCGAATATCTTCAGTTACCTTTAAAAGCGCCGTTATGCAGCTGTGGCCTTTCCGGAAACCAGATTGAGAAGGGTTCAAGAGATTCAACCCATTTATGTAACTCTTAATTTGCTTGCTAATGACTTCTTCAAAAACCTTAGATAAATACGATAATATTGCGATCGGCCTATAATCCTTCTCTTTTCCAGAACTTTTTGGAATTGGAATAATTTTAGCACGTTTCCACTGAGATGGGTATACACTAGTGAGGATGATTGAATCTAAAATGTATGCTATGTGAGGGAGTAACTTTGGTAAAAGAATCTTAACAAAGTCCGGGTGTATGTTATCAAGCCCAACACATTTGGACTTTACATGAAATATGGCATCACCAACATAATATACGTCAACCTCATAAAATTTAAATCCATCACAAAAAGTTATTGTTTATGGCCATAATAGGAAGGGCAGTTACATTTTTCATTAGAAATAATTTTCGTTTTTAAGCGTTACGCGTTACACGATTTGATCAATGCTCCTCAATTTCTCAAAAAAGTCGTGTTGAACGAACGAACACGAACTACACCTTCATTGTTTATGTTTACCCTTCAAGTAACTCGTGTAAGATCTTGTTGTTTGTATATAAACACGTCCATAACTCTTCATAGAAATACAAATAAAAACAGAAATTGGTATACTATATGCAATAAATTTCGACAGTGGCCTTGTTAGAACCAAGATACGAATTTAATGCTTTACACCGACTCATCACATAATTTTTTGTGAGTCCAATCAGAGAGGTTGATATCAAATAAATGGAATTCATCAAATATGCTTTGCTAAACGAATAAGTCCTGAAAATAATAATTAAAAACATAGAGGATTTCGCAAATATTACTTTTGACTTCATTTAATTTAAATTTGAAATAAAAAGTTGAAAGAGTTAATCTAAAATGTTTATCACTGACTCTCATTAAAAAGTCAGACAAACAAACAAACACAAATATCTACACAACACACAACGCAAATCATGTGCTAAAGAAAGAGAAGTGAAAATTCAAACCAATTCATTATTTCGGATTTTCTCTATTTTCACTAATAATTAAACTTTTCATTTTCTGGCATTTGATTTCCGAAAGAGACCTAGCGAAAGAGAGAGCCATTGAAAAAAATGTTGTCGATGGGACAAGAGCAGAGGATAGAGGAAGCGTTCAGGATTGGCATAAATGTTATGCAGAAACAGAACTTTCGTTTTGTGTTTTATTTTCATCGCTTCGCATCGCCATCATCAAATGAAAGTATAGCATCAGCTTAAAGCGCTGTTTTGCATCAATCTCTCTTTCTCGCATTTTCAAATGGGGTGTCAAAGGGGGCATAAAAGAAAAATGTGAAGTAGAAGAAAATGTAAATAAAAAAAAGCCGCGACAACGATTTCCTCTTGGTGTGTTGGGGCTAGCAGCAAAAAAGATGCCATATAGTAGAGTAGTAGAAAATTATGATGGGTATAGATTGCTGTCAAAGAGAAATGTGGAAGAAAAAGTGGAAAAATACATTTCAGTAAAAAGAAACGGAACCTTGTGTGCAACAGAAAAACAAATTATGTTTTGATAAAATGTATTAGTTAGTAGAAAGAGGACGTAATTTAAAGAACCTGTATAAATTTTACATTTTATTTATTATAATATTCGCTAAGTTAGGAATGAAATGAAAACATGGAGATTCCAGTTAAATTACACAGAGTCAGTAGCGGTTTCTAAATAAATAAAATCAGATGGGATATTGTTTTCAATGTTTTCAAATTACGGATAGTGTGAGCGAATTCCATTGAAGGGTTGATTGTAATTTTTTTTTATTTCTTAATTCTGCTTCACAATATTTAGCAGCAAATAATGTTCGTGCCCTTGCCCTTGCATTGTTGCATTCATCTAATAAAACAAGCGATTTATCGGAAAAAGAATGGTTTTTCGAATTTTTTGCTTTGTTTTTCATTATTTCGCTTAAGTAACATAGAAGCATATTTCAATAATTTTTTTTGCTGAGAAGATATACTGATATTCGCTGAGGATATTACGTTCCTGTTCATGTGCATTCAGCTTAAGACGTATATCTTCAATTGTACTAGATTTGAGTGACGTGCATTTCATTTAAGAGGTAATCTTGATGCGGGAAGTCCCTCCATTTGGGTTCTCAATTAATAGAGTCGAAATAAAACCTTCTTCTAAAGGGTCCGCCAAATAAATTTTTTTAAAAAAAGATGGGCGCAAAACATCGAGTGTATCTTAGGGTGTTTGACACGTAGCGGCGCGGTTTTCTGCTGAAACCAAATGTTGCCAATATCCTCCTCTTCATTTTTTGTGAACAAAAATTCGTTCAACATGGCTCGATTACGACCGCCATTGACTGTAACGAAGAAAAATGGCCTAATTATGCCTCTAAACCAAAATTCGTACCAAACAGTGACTCCCTTTGGGTGTATCGGCTTTTCAATGTATGCGTGCTGGTTTTCTGTGCCCCAAATGCGACAATTTTGCTTGTTTAAATACCCGCCAAGATCAAAATTAGCTTGATTGAGATGATTTTTTTGGCAAAATCGGCATCGGATTTTCAAAGTAATGTAGCAATATTTCCCAGCGTTGTTCAAGCGTATACACAACCATATTCGTTCAGCGGAATGATAAACTAATTATCTGTCAAATGAGACATGAGCTAAGTGTTACCATTCACGAAATAAGCACTAGTTGAAAAAAGAAGTTAGATGGCGAACCCTTTATTATAAATGGTGTATGATAAGATGAACACAGCTTGTGCTCCACAAAACAATGTACTAATTTAGGAATTTAAGATCACTATATTAGTCTGTATAAATAAATAAAATAAATAAGATGAACAAAATCCTAAAGTCTATATGGAAAAACAAACCAATCAAAAATGCCCTAAGAGTTTCCGTTTAGCGACGATAGGACGTCTTTTTTCACCACAATTACTGTGTTTTAATTGTCTTTGATTCCGTTGACGGTTTGACCCTCTTCGGTCTTTGAACCATTTGATAAATTAGAGCTCTCGTTCAAAGGCGTGTATTTAATTACACATGTGTTTTAGCACGTGTATACGTGTACGAAGAAAGCTATTAACGTGTTTATACAAACGGATATGAAAATATAGTGTTTTCAACTTTATGCTAAAGTTTTTCGTTTTTCGTCTACCTTCGCGCCTGGATTTCGGACTTATTTCTGTCGATGGATTGCGAAAAACTACGCATCAATTAGTAAATTTTTAAAATAAAAAAAAAACTGTCCTTTTTTGTTTTCAATGTCTTGGCTATGACGTTTCTTTGAATGGGCCTCTGCCGGCGCGACATAATAGGCTGTGGCAAGATTTCTCAGCTTTAAAACCTTGATAAATGGATACAATCGTATTTCTTTACTAATTACTAATCCAACTACTATTAGACACAAGCTTTTGGATGGATTCTAAAACTTACCAAAATGGCAGCGATTTAAAGAAGTCCTATTGTTTACCCTTTTGTTCTTGGTTTAAAAAGCTGTTTGATTCAAACCAGCATGTTTTCATAGAAGTCCTTTACAAGGCATGTTCCTTATAGTGTTTAAGATAAGCAAAAAAATTTTTTTTAAACCGCGAAAGAAGACCACCCCTTTAACAGATTAATATCCAATCTTATTGCAGACTAGTAATAACAGCTTAGCTTTGAATGATTTTTCGAATCATCATATTTGCTTTGTAGGTAGTTTTGTTTTGTTTGTCGTTTCCAAATTCATGTCCCTGCTCTTCGTATGTGGAACTGGAACGGTTGCGTTGATTAGCTCATTGCATTTTGGCCTCAAATGACAGTACTTGGTATGTGTGTGAACGATGACGTTCGTTGGAAAGACCCTACATTTGAAGTCGCCAAAAATGCTGCAAAATGCTTAGGTTTCTTAGGACTATGCAGGAAGTTCGTCACCTCTTTTGATCTGGTTATAATTTATAAGACCTACATCTGCCAAAAACTAGATTATAACTCTCACATCTTTTCAGGTGCTCCTCAAACATGTTTGCATCTACATATTTCATAGAGTACAAAACAGAGCTTTAAATTTGATAGGTGATAGTTCAGTTGTAGGATCGATTGATTTTTTTGAATATAGTCTAAATATTACTTTTACCTAACTATCTTTAATTGTTTTTCTTATAAACATTGCTCTAATAAAATAGTTCCTCCCTTGAAACAATTCATCCGCAACCCCCTTCTCAGTTTATACAATCAAGTATAAAGATTCATATTTTAGTCACACTATCCGCATGTAGAATGCTCTACCTGACTTTATTTTTCTTCTGCATCATTATTCACATTCACAAAAGTTCAAAAAGAACATGCATCGCTGTCTCCTATCAAGTCCTCTTCTCTTTGCCTAAAGTCTCGGAGTGTGTTTAAAATTATGTAAGGGTATTTATAACCCCGTGCACGCTGATCATATAAAAAAAAATCGTCGGTATTAATTTAAATCCACTTGGGTTACTTTTTTCGAGACGATTATAAGGTTTATATCGTTTCCGAATAAATAAAAATCTTACTTGTTTCCCGTTCGATTTTTGAACTCCTGATTAATTTTGTGTATACACAAGCACACACATCCACGGTAATCGGCAATATATCGACAACGACGAGATGTCGCTGTGCCAAACAATTAAACCCAATGCAGTTGCCTTCCTTCCTTTGCTTATCCGCTATCGCTGGTGAGACAAAATGTTCGTCCTTGAGGCATACATATCCAATCTACAAGCACTCTATTCCTGATGAATGCACTATTTCACTATTGTGAGTTCGATCGAGAGTTCATGGCAGGTCTCATGTTAAACAACCACCCCGCATCAGTGTTTTGCAATTACGCTGCAATTGTTCACTTCGGTGGTTGTTATTGCACAAGCATTGCTCCTAACAATCATGCGCGTGAATATTTTTTTGTCTGCCAATATGAGAATTTCATTTGAGTTGCAATTTTTATATTAATGTTGTTTAAGCCTTCGAAAGTTTAGACAGAAGAAAAAAAAATCTGCAAAGTAAATTGTACAATTTTAAACCAAGGAATAATCGCAATTAAATTCAAAGGGAAAATTTGCTTATTTTTTTTTACAGTGTTTCTATTGTTTGTTTTTGGAAATGAAGCTGGGGGTGCAATTGAAATATTCGTAGTCTACCTTTTATGTTGATAGAAAAGATTTCATTTTCAATGGGAAACTCACCCCTGAAATCAATTTGTTTTTGGATTTTCATATTCTATTAAGGGTGCATGTGGTCTGAGAGCTAGGACTTTGTGTACTAATGTGTTAATCGATAAAACACAAGATTTTCGTTTTATTTTATGGCGCTATAATCTGGTGTTTTTAGAAAACCGTTGTGGATTTTTTGTTTTTGATCTTAAGGCTTATGGTATCTTTGAGGAAAAGATGAGAAATCAAATCTACCAAAAAGCTTGGTCCTTTTTACAATTCTCTTAAAAGGAGTTTTTTTTTTTAATTTAAGTTTTGTATCAATAATGCGTTTTTTTTTGTTCCCAGTATTTTGAACCCTGATGAACAGTGTTATGGACACCAGAACTATGTATTACTATATTGCTGTAAATTTTTGGGAAGTAAAATTAAAAGTGGTTATCTTTACCATGCATTCGATTGCCTATCATCTTGACATAGGAGAAAATTCGTCAAGATATACTGGAATGGAACGGTAATGAGAATTGTGGGCCATCTAAACCCGATATCTCCCATGTTTTTCCAAAACTCATATGGTATCTTGTCTCTCCGCATTACCTTCTTTGGGCTTCTTAATGGAGGACAACTGTCTGGAACTTTTATTTTTTATTTTTTTTTTGTCAGGAGGAAATATTCAAAAGACACTTGGCAGTATTCGACACCAAGTAGTGTGGGACTCTTACCTCTCACTAAAAACTCCTCGTAATAAGAACCTATCTATGAACGATCGACAACAGATTTTTCTTTCTCAATAATATAATCGCTTTAAGGGAAGCTTAAACTTTTAATGCTTCCCATGAGCCATGACTTTTAGACCGTGTGGCTTGGTTCTTCTTAATCTCCGAACACTCTCGTATTTAATACGGACTCCATTTCAGAGTTGATATGACTATGCAGTCGCTGATTGTGTGATACAGCATGTTTTCTTACAACTTCTGTAACCGTTTCTATTTGTAGGCCACGATGTAAATCACTATTTCTTATATACCATGGTGCATTTACTATTCCACGAAGGACTTTGTTTTGGAACTTTTGGATGATTTCAGTAATTGTTTTCTTTGTACAGCCCCATAATTGGATTCCATAGGTCCAAACAGGTCTAAGTACTTGTTTATAAAGCATTATTTTATTTTCGACAGAAATAAGTCCGAATTTCTACCGAGTAATTAGTACATTTTTCTATATTTCAAGTTGAGCTCTTCCCTTTTCTTTTTGATATGCTCTTTCCATTTTAGCTTTGCATCCAAATTCATCCCAAGGTATCGGCGTAAGTGACAGCCTGATTGTTGATGAATGTTTGTACGTAGCTTAACTTTTTATTTGTAAAGTTTATATGTACATATTTAGCTTCATTGAGCTTGATACGCCATTTTTTGGTCCGATCACTAACGGTGTCGACGGCATTCTGCAATTTCTCAGCAACCTTGACGACGACGCACTTACTGGATGCCAAAATTGCAGTATCATCTGCAAAAGTAGCCACAATGGTGTTGTTATCCACTGGAATATTCCTTGTATATAGCAAATACAGGGTAGGTCCTAGGACGCTTCCTTGTGGAACAGCGGCTGGTATTTTACTTAGCTTTGAATATTCTTGATCATACCGTACTCTGAAGAGCCGGTTTGCAATATAAGATGTTAGTATTTCGTAGTACTGCCTGGGTAGGTCCCTTTGCAGTTAGTACTCTAGCCCCTCACGCCATACCTTGTCGAATGCTTGAGCAACATCTAAAAATGTAGCCGAGCATACTTGTTTTTCTTCTAATGCTTTTTCAACTGCATCCGTTATTATATGAACTTGGTCTATCGTGGAATGTTTATTTCTAAATCCAAACTGATGATTTGGGATTAGATTTCTTTCTTCTATGACTTTGCTTAGTCTTTTCAGTAGCAATTTTTCAAATACTTTTGCCATTATTGGTATAAGCGATATTGGTCTGTAAGACGTCACTTCTGTTGGTGGCTTACCTTGCTTTGGTATAACAATTACTTCATCAATTTTCCAATGATGTGGGACATATTGGGTCTTTAGGCATGCATTTATCATGAATTGGAGTCCTATGAAGGCTTTTGATGGCATTTCTTTCATAACCTGAGCAGTTATTAGATCGTACCCAGGTGATTTTTTGTTCGATAGTTGATTTCGACACATACTTTTTATTTCTTTGAGTGAGACAATTGGTATGTCAACTTCATCGACTTTATCAATAAACTGTAAGCTGTTTTTAGATGTATTTGCTGGGAATGGCTTAAAAACATTCGCAAGATGTTCTGCAAACAGGTTAGCTTTTTCTTTCGGGTTTCCGATCCAATTCCCGTTTAGAGATTTTATTGGCGGGTTTTGTAACTGTGGTCTTTTCAGGCGCTTAGCTGCTTTCCAGAGCGAATAATCGGTTGAAGCATCAGTCGTTAAATTTTTCAGTAATCTACTTAATGAATCATTTTTGAATTCGTAGATTTGTTTTTTCAGTTTGTTGCTTAGCCGGTTAAACGCTGTTTTGTCGTCTGGAAATCTAGTATGTTGCCATTTTCTTCGAGCTCTTCTCTTCTCCAATATCAACTCTCTTAGCTCGACAGGGTATTTTGTTTCAGTTTGTCTCCTACTCGAGTAAGTTGGTGTACATTCTTCTGCAGCTTGTTGAACATCGGCAATGAATTGTTCTACTTCAAGGTCGATTTGCTCTTTTGTTTCCAAAGGGGATCTGAGATTTATATAGCTTTCAAGCTTTTCTCTGAATTCACTCCAGTTTGTTTTATTATTCACAAGCTTAGGATTACTTCTTTGCATTATCTCTGATTCATTAAGTGATAAAATCACCGGTGTATGATCTGATGATAAGTCATAATTACCTTCGACTCTTATATGGTTTCGTTTGATACCTTTAACTATGAAAAAGTCAACAAGGTCTGGTATTTTACTAGTATCCGATGGCCAGTGAGATGTTGACCTGGAAGAATAAAACTCGCAATTGTATTTGAGGCATGCTTTGTAAAGCCTTCTGCCTTTTGTTGTTATAAGTCTTGATCCCCAATGGGTGTGCTTAGAATTGAAGTCACCGCCAACAAAGAAGTTATGTCTTAGTAGATTTAGCAGTTCTGTATAATCATCTTCAGTCGGAGAACGCCTTGGCGGACAGTATATTGATGCCAACTTGAAGCCTTTCTTTTTCCTACCAATACTTATTATTGTTACTTGCATTCTCGTTTGTAAACATAGCTTCTTCATGGTGTTTTAAGATCTTTTTTATCAGGATTGCCGATCCACCTCTAGCCTTATCAGCTGGATGAGGAGCGTGGTAGCAAATATAGTTTGATATTAAATCATCAAGAACCAGTCCACTTGAGAAATGAGTTTCGGACACCAGACAAATATCTATGGGTTCGATGTGGAAGACCGCTTGTATTCCATGTTCCATAATTTTTAGTGTTCTGTCCATCATTGTTTTTAAGAGCGACTTCTTCACTTAGCCGTTTGATGTTCAAATCCTGATTGTCAATTCTTTTAAGAATAAGTTCAAGAATTTCTTTAATGGAAGTTTCTTCATTCTTCCGCACGTTTTTAACAATCTGTGAATAGGATTTATTTTCGTCGCTTTTGCTTTTAACAGTTTCCTTCGGAAGTTCTTTCTTACTTTTATCTTAAGCTTCAGGAGTTCTTTTTGTGTTTGCTGAATTGCTAGGCTTTATTTCACCGGATGTCATTTTGCTTTTGGATTTTTGAAATCTTTTAGCAACTGGACAGCCTCTATAGCTTGCAGGGTGATTACCTTCCTTGACAGTTTACACATTTTGCTTTCTGTTCTTTGCTTGATGGACAGTCTTTAGTTGTATGTTTTCCTTCACACTTAACACAAGCGAACTCGCGGTTGCAATATTTTTGGGTGTCGCCAAATGCTTGGCATCGTTTACATTGCGGAACAATTTTTGATTTTCGCAGTGGTTCAATTTTGACAGTTTTAAGACTTTGTTTGCTGTCGAAAAATAGCGTGAATAAAGGCAAGAATCTCTTTATTATTATCGGCTCCCCAGCAGAGTTCTTAGTAGTCTCATTCTTAATAAGATTGACTGCATCAAGGGCTTGGAAGCCTGCTTGAACAAGGAACTTTTATTGCACGTTTTTTGACTTTATCTATGTTTTAGGAAGTCTTAGCTTTATAAGAGACTTCGAAAGTTTCTAGATGTTCTTTAAGCTGATAGGCTCTTAATCTACCGGAGTTTCCAGTTTTCATTTATTTTAATATTTCATCATCGTTGTAACTGACTCCCGAGCCCCCCAATGGCAATAAAAGAAAGCTCTACATTGCACACTCATACTCATTTACAACACTTTATAAACGCTTGCATACACTGTCTAGAATCGTATAGTTAATTTTCTAACAAGGCAGCGAAACAAATAGGTTTTTTTATATAACATCGCAATTGAGCGCAAGCGGAAACTGCAAAATAAATATTAAAATTTCAAAAAAAAAAACCAACCTAACGAAAATTCAATGTAAGATTTAAGTATTTTAAATTGCTTAACACCTGAGCAATGAATTGCTAAAAATAATTAAACGAAACACAGTCACGGGCTTCAATCTTCTTCAACCAAGTAAAAAACATAAAAAAAGGTTGAAAAAATAAAAAGAAAGAATTTACACTCCACATACAACACAATCAACTGAAATTATATCACATAGTACATTTCCATAATTTCAAAGCATTCGTCTTAGTTTATCTCACAGTGATTTGACGCAATTCGACTGAATTGCAAAAAAAGAAGAAAAATCCAACAATAAGCGAGCTCGAACCTTAGACTACACAATGGCATATCTGAAAACATATTGCACCTACCTCATAGGAATGAGGTCAAATGTGCTGTTGGTATCTTTGTGTTGCTATATAATTATACACTCAAGGCAGCAGTGTTGCAATTTCGTTGTTGGTTTTTTAAAGCTGTTGTTTTTATTCTACAGTCGTTTTTCTTTGTGTTAAGTTGACAAATTCAAAATACTTTGATACAGAAAAAAAAAATCATTACAA
Organism: Melanostoma mellinum; assembly: GCA_914767635.1. Lineage (NCBI taxonomy): Eukaryota > Metazoa > Arthropoda > Insecta > Diptera > Syrphidae > Melanostoma > Melanostoma mellinum. Next base: position 61,173,658 of record OU612060.1, read on the forward strand.
AAAGGATTTGAAATTGATAACCCGGATACAGAGCGCAATGATGTTTAGTTGACCAGTGCCTGCTTCGTTATAAATTTCAGTGGAAATGTTTAAAAATAAGTTTGTTGTTTACTTTTGGATGTGGGAATTGCATTATGAGTTCGGAGAGTAAATAGCGATGAGATTGTCGATACGATGACGGAATTGTTTTTCGTTGAACTTGAGATTTGCTAAACCATGTAAGCTTTCTGAAAGTTATGACTTACGACTTTATAAATAATTTCTTCGAGGCTCTTGAAGCTCTCTTTGGCTTTATCGCTTATAAGAAGCACGCTTATAAGAAAACCTCGCATAGAAGAAACTAGGACAGGAGCACCAAGTACTTTCCAATACACCATAATGTTGAGTTGTGTCTTGTGTGTTCATAAGAAATACGTTTATGAGAAATATGCGGATAAAAGAAACATTTTCCAAACACAAACTCTGTTTTTTCCAAGTAAAAAAGTGTTTGATCACACGAAACTCATAGAATATGAGGAAACCCTTGAGGAAAATTCAAAACGAACAAAGCAAATGACATTTGAAGTTGAATTCAGTGTTATAGAGGAAAGAATTCAGTGCATAGGACTATTCCTCTAAGATTTAGTTTTCATTTTGACATTAAATTTGTTATTTGTTATGTTATACTCTTTCTGTTTTCGTTGTGCTTACCTGGGCCGGATTCTGTAACGTTTTAGATGACTATTGTCTGAATTTTAGGCAGTAAAAAATGGGTTTAAGACTTTGAAAAAGTTGTTAAAATTTGTAAGACAATAGTAAAATAGCTTTCCACCACCAACCACTGAAAGCAAGATTATATAAAACAATCTTTTGACGACGTATTCTACGATAGACGATTGAACGATAATCGTCTGAAAATTTACGGAATCAGGGCCCTGAAAACGCCGCGAAATAATATTTCACTAAAAACTAAAGTGATTATTTTAAAAGAAATTAAATCGGGAAGAAATCGAATAGAAATTTGTGAGAAATATAAAATTGCTAAAAGCAGCTTGTTTAAAACAATAAATCTGTTTCCTGGGTATATCCGTTTAAGAAACTTGTTTTTCATATCCGTTCTAAGGATATAAGAAAAGTTCGCTTTTAAGAAAAAATTATTGTGCAACTTTTGAGTTTCTTTTAAGCGTTTCAAACTGTACTTTCAAAAATAGAAAATGGAAGCGGCAAGGTCGTATCTTAAATAGTTTTTGAGTGGCAGCGTTGTAAAGAGCGATCGCTCGCAGGTAAAGCTGCGATAGTTGGAACCTTATATTTCAAAATTGCTAACATTATAACTCAAAGAGTAATGACCGATCAACTACAAATTGAAACTGAGTATTCTTTAATATACATTTATGATGGTACGATCTGGACCGCAGAGTTCGAAAATATTCAATCAAGAACAGAAACGAGCTCAAGAAAAAAACTTTGTATGACTGGACACAAATGGCATCCGATACCACTGAAAATTTGGAAGGTCAATGCCAAGACGATTGCGAGCCGTAATTGCGTCCAAAGGTTATGCTACAAAGTATTAAAGCCTTATTTTTGTATTGAATCAAATATGGTACGAATATGAAATTGACCCATTATTACTGCAGTTTTGTCTTTAATTGCATGATTGTCACCAACAATGAAAACTTGGAAATATATATGTGTAAGTTTCAGTTTCTATAGCTTGAAACTTATATGGTTTTAATTAATCCAATAGGTCAATAACGACACAAGTTGATGTAGAACAGAACTAATAAAATTTAATTATAGATTAATAAAATAATTTAACAATAATTTTTGGATTACCTAAATCAACAATTATGTCGGCTTAGGGTTCTGTAACCCAACTTCTCTAACAATTGAAAACGAATGAAAAATTATATATCAAAACAAAATATTAATAATTGAAAAGTAAGATCATTTACACTAGTTATTAATAAAGCAAGTAGTTTTTAGCAAAGTACGAGATGTGGCAAATGTAGTCATAATGGTGGCTAAGTTTGTATGTTAGATGGCAACAAACTTACATCCCCCCTCCCCGAGAAAATTCGTATGGATAAGAAGAATAAGGAATCATCTTGCTTTTATGAAAAATGTTCAAGTCTCTCTTTTTTCTGCCAAAGTCAATCTCGTAAATGGAGTTGGATATCTTTTTCTTAATCTTGAAAGCACCTAATCGAACAGGATCTAATTTATTTCTATTCAGTTTGCTACCAGTTTGAATATAAACTAAATCATTTTCTTTATATTCAATGTCTTTAGTGTGTTTGTCATAATATTTTTGTTTATATTATGCGATCTGTTAGAATTTTGTATTGCTACAGATCTATTAAAATTTAAGTTTTCCAGCGTATTTTTGCTTAATTCCGTTGGGATAATTGAGTCATCCTTACCTGTTAACAAATAATTGGGAGAGAAACCCGTTGAAGTATGAATGGTATTGTTATAATCGGAAATACACTGTTCAGCAATCACTGACCAGGGCTTATTTTTATTTTCATATATCTTGCAACGAATTCTATTTACTAAAGTTTGGTTGGTTCGCTCATTCTGTCCATTAGAAAATGCACAGTCTATTGCTGTGAAAATCAAATTTATGTTTTTGTGCCTTAAATAATTTTTGAATTCCGAGGAGTTAATACCAGGATATTGATCAGTAAAAATCGTTTTAATGTCGCCTTTTTTCTCAGTTGACTTGACAAGATTTATAAAATCTATCGCTGACTGTGTTTTCGACGTAGAAATAAATGCGAAACGTGTAAATTGATCTACCATCAAATGCAAATACCTTTTTGGGGATCTATTTCCGGTGAAACCTCCTATTGTATCTAATGATACTATCTCTAATGGAACCGATGCTGGACCTAACTGCGATAACGCCTGGTCTCCACATGCTTTAAATCTATCGCAGCTGTTACAGCAGCCTTTGAATATCGCAAGTGGAGACCATTATAGCAGCTTTATTTTCATAGCCTGCGATAGATAGCATACTTTTATCGCAGGGTATCTATCGCAGCTATTAAAGTAGAGGGAACTGTCATCTGCATAGGTTTTTCCACCATTTTGTTACTTCGCTGTTATGTTTGGTATGAAAAGTATGCTATACAAAATGCCCACAACACAAAATTCGTCAGTTGCTCTGCTTTTTTTCGTCTGTCATTTTCCTGCTTTCTGCTATGAATTTAAAAGCAAGTGGAGACACAGCGTAATGGAGCTTTAAAGTTACCAACTCTTGTTTTATTTTTTATACATGTTTCGCAAGTCTTACAAATGATTTTTATGTGTTTGTGCATATTTTTGAAATAAAATGTTGGTTTGTTAATATCATTTGCTTTACACCAATATGACCATGCGAATCATGTATTTTCTTGAGTAATGTGATACCATAGTCCTCTGTTAACCATACTTTCTCTCTTTTATTTAAAGTTCTGTATATCATTTTATTTTTTATTTTACAGTATTTATCAAATTTTAACTGTTTTTGATTTTCTAGTATGTCATGTACTGTTAAATAATTCACTATTTTTATTTGTGATTTATAATTATCATTTTCTTCGGAAAGGACTGGATTTCTCGAAAGACAATCAGCTTCTGTATTGTTTATACCCGGATTATATTGAATTTCGAATTCAAATTGTGAGATGAAATTTAAAATGTGTAGTAATTCTATGTCTTTGCAGTTCTTTATATTAAAATTTCGCAATGGTTCATGATCAGTGAATATTTTGAATCTTTGGCCTATTAAATAATATTGCCAGTACAATATTGCTTCTTTTATTGCTTAGCATTCAATATATATTGCTATTTTTGCTTTCTGAGATTTATTAAGTTTTCGTGAGAAATAAAACACCGGCTTAACAGATTCATCTTCTTGAGGTTGTTTTAAAATTGCACCAACACCTTCTATGCTAGCATCCGTATAGATGTATATTGGTTTATTTGGGTCGAATATCGCTAAGACAGGCGTTGTGCATAAATATTCTTTAACTTCTTCAAAACTTTTTTTACATTCATCTGACCATACAAATTTAACATTTTTTCGTAAGAGGTTATGTAAAGGTTCTAAAGTCATTGCCGACCTGGGAATGTATTTTAAATAAAAATTCACTTTGCCCAGGAACTGTCTTATATTTTTTCTGGTTTTTGGTTCAGGGAAATCCTTTAAAGCTATTAAATTTTCATTAATTGGCTTAATTCTATTATTTGATATTCGATGTCCTAAATAAGTAACTTCTCTTTGTGCAAAACAACATTTATTTGTATTTAACTTAAAACCTTGCTCTTGTAAAACCTGTAATGTTCTTTTAATGTGTTGCAAATGATCAGAATAGTTATTCGAAAAAATCAATATATCATATATATATATAGCAAAAGAATCCAGATTGTTATTTCTTATTATACTTGATAAAATTCTTTGAAATATAGCAGGAGCTGATTTTAGGCCGAAAGGTAAGCATGCCCATTGCCAATGTCCATGGTGTGTCACACAAGCGGTTTTGTATTTATCTTTAGCCCGCAAAGGAATAGACCAGAAGGCTGAATTGATGTCTAGTTTGGAAAAGTAAACACACTTTCCTACACGAACAACAAGATACAAGATAACAAGTAACAGGGGAAGCATATGGGCTATATGACCCTTCAATAAGTCCTGCTTTCAATAATTTTTTTATTTGAGTTTCGATTTCTATTTTGTCCGGAATGGAACATTTGTATGGTTTTCTAGATACATATTTATTTTCTGTTAATCTTATCGTTGCTTCAAAATTTTTAACAGTACCGATATCAAATTTTTCTTTAGCAAAAACACTATCACATTTTTTTAAAAGATAATTCAAAACATTACTATTATTTTCAATAGGTAAAATCAAGCTCTGATTGCATTTAAAATTTTCATTTTCAAGCATAGGACTGCAACTTTGAGTAATTTCTAAGTTTTCATTTTGACATAATCGAAACTCTTTAATGCAATCCAGCCCGATTATCAAATCTTCTTCAAATAAATCACTTTTCATAATCAAAAATGAAAATTGTTTTTGTATATTAAGTATTTTCAAAGATACCGTTACTTCACCATGCGCATCTGTGAGACCACTCATTGTTTTTATCGTTTTTACCGCTTAAATTGTTAATCAATTGTAATTTCTTAAAAAACTTGTAATTTATTAATGACACATTGGCTCCGGAATCATAAAGCGCAATTGCAATTTCATTATTGATTATAACATTAAGTTTTATAAGCGGGATAAAATTCAGTGTTTTGATTCTGAGAATCTTATATTAGCAGGTCTAACTTTGTTTCTGCATATAGTTTCTGAATGAAATCTATTCGCGTAGCCAGCTTTCTCACAGATTTGACATGGTACAAAGTTTCGCTTTTGTTTATTTATTTCAAATTCATATTTGCTCGTATGCGTACTATTGTTTGATATAGGATCGAGCTGTCGCAAGGTAGACATAAGATGTTCGATCGTTACTAATTCTTTCTTATTTAAACGCGATCTTACAAACTTCGGTAAAGCTAAAATAATAAAATTGATTTGAGAACTTATACTCAGGTCTGTATCGACATCAATAAGAAGATTTATCTTTTTTAAAGCAAAGTCTAGGAATGGACCATTTAACCAACGAAAAGAATAAGCGTACTCAATTTTACTCCATGATTTCTCTCCAAATGTATTTAGGAAAGATGTCTTCCAATAATCCCAAGGTTTATCCATAGAACACGTTTTATATAAAGATGAGAACCAGTCTAAAGCAGGTCCTTCCAAGTTTATTTTTAAAGCTTCGGGGAATTGTTCTTCACTTATTTTTAATCTATCACATTCAAACATAAATAAATTTAACTATGACTTTGCATTTTGATTTTTACTTGAAAATTTTTTTAGCATCATATTATTTGAAATAGACCGGATGGGATTTTCGATATTAGGTAAAGGGGTATTGGAAGTGCGTTGGGGGGAAAAATTTATTGCCTCTAAATAATAACCACAAAAGACTACATTACCTTCTTCATCCAAGTATGAACTTTGCAACTCTTTTTTTAGTGTAATGGTAATATTTCTAAATTTTCCTCTTGTATTTAGGCTCTTCACTACTCCTTTGATAATAGACAGTTTCGCCAATTCAATATGCTTTTGGATTGGTTGATTCTCAATTGGAAAAGAAAAAAATTTCTTCTTGGCCCAAAATTAATTAACCGTAGTTTTGTTTTCCCAAGCTTCGGAAGACAAACAGAATTTAACCTTGAGGTCTTCCATCTTAATTGTTGATTTGTAAGTTTCAGTTTCTATAGCTTGAAACTTATATGGTTTTAATTAATCCAATAGGTCAATAACGACACAAGTTGATGTAGAACAAAACTAATAAAATTTAATTATAGATTAATAAAATAATTTAACAATAATTTTTGAATTACCTAAATCAACAATTATGTCGGCTTAGGGTTCTGTAACCCAACTTCTTTAACAATTGAAAACGAATGAAAAATTATATATCAAAACAAAATATTAATAATTGAAAAGTAAGATCATTTACACTAGTTATTAATAAAGCAAGTAGTTTTTAGCAAAGTACGAGATGTGGCAAATGTAGTCATAATGGTGGCTAAGTTTGTATGTTAGATGGCAACAAACTTACATATGTATAAACAATTGATATACTTAAAGTGCATTTCATTTTTATTGTATTATCTGAAGTTATATAGGATTAGGAGAAGTTTCAAACTTTTTATTGAAGGGGTACGAATATGAAATTGATTCACTGTATTTTGAAATTGCTAACATTATAACTCAAAGAGTAACCGATGAACTTCAAATTGAAACTGAGTATTCTTTAATATATTTACTAAGCAATGACATCCGGTCTTTTTGATTGGTTGAAAATTGGAAATTTGGCATTTAAAAAAACGACAAATTTTCTACCCCAATAGCACTTTTGTTTTAGAACTACGGCATTTTGTTAATTTTTGATTTTTTTCAAAAATCCTATTACCGTTTTGAATATGTTTGTTTCAACTATTCATTCGGCACTGATTCATGTCAGCACTTGGGGAGCTTTTTTTGGTACCTCCGAAGACAGCACATAACTCTGTTATTTTTCATTGTAAAAAAAGAAGTCTTAAAATGTTGCTGAAACTATACCTCCATGTCTTCAAAAACTTCAAAATATTCTACCTCTTTTTTTTTAATTTAAATGGGAATTCGAGGTTTGAATCCGAGAAACATCTTATTGCTCTTTCATAGAAATAGATAGCGTCTTCGAGGAGGTGTCAGCAAGTCCTTTCAAAATGAATTACACTGCCATGAAAAGAGCTTCCTCACTCAGTCACCGAATCGGAATCTTCAAAAAGTTGGTTGAGAAGAATTCTCGTTTTTATTTTGATTTTTTTTTTCAATGTTTCCCTAGTCTTAGACTATATATGTATTTGAATTATCTGATGTAGGGAGCATGGTTTTTTTACTATAAATCCCGTCACTACCCTCTGGCGATGGATCATTTCAAAGGGACTCACTGACTTTGACTGTGGTTTTCAATCTTTACTTTATTTTTTCGCAGTTATTCTTTTTGATAGTTTTTCCTTAATTGAGGATCAGTGTGGTTTGCGAGTTCATAAAGACTTACTCCGGAACAACGTTTGTAGATCGTGCAAATTTATTACAGAAATAATGGTTCAGCTTGCACGACACATCGCGCTCTTCGTCCTATATTCAGAGCACATTTAATTTTTTGGGTAATGCTCATACTCAGATCTCAGATACGCTTTACAATGTGCACCGAAGACGCTATTGCTGCTGTGGAGCAAAGTATCAAAGTGTTATACCTACATTTAGGTATAACATTTAGTATAGGATTTTGGTTTGCTGCCTTACAAAGTTTAACTCGTACAAGAATTGCAGCCGAACAACCATCAAGGGCGTCGCAATTCGGTGAATAACAACCGACCCCGATTTTCACAATAAAATTTTGTTCAGCGATGGAATCATTTTTAAAACAGAAAGCTTAATTCTTGTCCATAAGTTTGACTTATGTGGGTGTTATTTCTTCTTGAAAACCACACGTTAATAAAAACACCCTTTAGCTAAACTCAAATATATTCTCCCCTCGTAGCAATGCCGGAGCCATATGCCTGTTAGGCTGAGTTATTGGTCTTGATGGGTTACCAGGCTATAATATTAATACTCTTCGATGACTTACCCCGGACTTGTCTTATCATATCGAGCAACTAAATTTTATAAATTTTGGGATCACGACGAACAGTGGGTGGGAAGCTTTCGTCCTTGCGCCAGCTTACTTCCCTTGGACCTTAAATTTCCCTCCCCTCGGCTTGACCGGCTGCGGAGCTGGTGGAGTTCTGCGAAAGTTGGAACTCGGGCTTATCACGTGCTGTGATGCTAAATCTCAAAACCTATTTCGGGGCAGCTATAAATGCAACATGCGAGCAGCCATCTTCTTAGTATCATCCTGTCCTCTATTCAAGACATCGTGAATGTTGGCAATAGCCCAAATAACACGGTCAGTTTTTCTTCGGTTCAAGACTGGTACACTCTAGAATCTGAGCCGGGAAATTATTGTTACTGGATCTTTTGGCACATACGCGTCCGTATTAGCTACAAGCGGAGGCGTTACTTCCAAATGGCTTCAAGCTACTTTGAGAAGAATATAGAAGTGGATGGGGAGAGTATGTATTCGTTGCTGAAGCTGTAGCTTAGGGCTCTATTCAGCCCTCTAACTATTTTGAAAGTGATCATGGAATGCAAGACCTCTCTAAACCACATTCGGCAAACTTAATTCTGGTTCTAGGTCATATCTAGGCTCTAGGAAACGACATCCGATGAATTTTCCTGTGAATCTTTGGCGAAAATGAGGACACCGTGTCGGCATGGTGAGAGCTGGTTACTTAGACACCTCATGGCTGTCTTTTCTACGAACATCTGAAAAGCTTTAACAAAAGACGGTTGCTCTCGGTTGGACACGGAGCGGTTCGGCGAACGGTATATTTTTTTTCCTGTATCCAATTGCAATCACAAAGAATCGAGAAAGGACAAAATTCAATTAATAAACTGGCCAATAAGCATCTTAATATCGGTCAACTCCTTTGTCTTTTTTAATCATCAAGTTTCCACTATCTTTAATTATATAGTATCTCAAGCATGATGGTGCCCGTGGCCTAGTTGTTAGCATTTCGGCCTGTTACGTGGGTACACGGTTAAAAATTTTGATATACTTTTTAATACAGCCCTTGTATTACAGCTGTATGCAATACAGTCAAAATAAGTTTTTAATATTTCCCAAATATTAACTTTCTTTCTTAATTATTTTGTATTACATTTTAATATTTCTGTATTAGGCCTACAATTTGTAACACAAACCCGATGAAAATGTAATCAACACGATTAAAAAACATTACTTTAGTATTCAATTCTAATTATTTCGACCTTTTTTGAGATTGTAGGCCAATTTGCTATTTAAATTTAATACCATAATTCTTAGCTTTTAACTTCTTTTATATTACAATTCAATAATCAGAGGTTATTTTATTCCATTTGCTATGTCAATGTACTGATATCCAGTATTACATTGGATTCAAACGTTTGGTGGTACCCTCCTGGTGTGATGGTTAGCATGTTCGCTTGTCAACCCAGAGGTTCGCGGTTCGAATCCCAATTCCCAACAGAGGCAGAGACAAAAATGTTTTTCAACGAGTATCGCCTTCGGAGAGGAATTGGCAGTGTTAGTAGTAAATTCATTGCAATGGCAATTGGAGATAATGAGAGCAGTAGTAAAGAGTGAGAGCAGTTAGTAAAAAACAAATTAAAATGTAATAATGATGATATTAAAAAGTAACGCGTATTTTTTTTCATTACCATGCAGCATTACTTTTTCATATCTTAACATTATTACATTTTAATATTTGTTTTATTAACTGCTCTCTTTTAATATTTGCAGTTTATTAGATTCTAATAAATTTTTGGTGTTGTCATATATGCAATCCAAAAAATATTAAAATCAACACCAAAATTTTTAACCGTGTAGTTAGAACTTTCAAAGTAGCTATCGCCTTTCTCGAGGAGTTGGTCAGACCTCCAACAGTAATTTCATTGAAAAACCGTTTCTCGATTATCCGTTCGTTATCGCCAAAAGATTGTAGGCCCCGTCCATGTCTCACAAGGATGTTTGTGAAAAATTTACTAGGCCCTGGGGCTCCCCGCTCTGGATTATTTACCTACAATAGATTTCAAAAATCTCTAATTGTATATTGAATATTAGATTCGTTAAATCTGTAACATTACAAACACTTTATGTTTTGCTTATTTTTCTCAAATGATCGTTTCGGAAGCAATATTTTCTATCTAACGTGAGATTTTAATAATAAAATTGAGGGTGTTTATTGCAAACTTCATCAAAAATACTGTCCAATTGTTGCAAAAATATCGTACACATTTTGTATAGCCCAAAGCAAAGCGATAAAATGCCAAACATCATCAATTATCTAAAATGTTTAACATAATGTTTTACTAATGAGAACAATGTTTAAAAAAGTGTCTACACCAGGTGGAGAAGGGTAAAATCTAAACGAACTTATTACCAATGGACATGAAAGAGAAACAGAACCAACCGCACAATGGCACGCACACATATTTCGAATTGAAATGTATTCCAATCACTTAATGTGGCAATGAATTTAAGAGGAAGGCTTGTGACAATGTTTTAACCACCCACAAAGCAACCCTCGCGGTTATAACCATCATCGTTATTGGCACCTACCATTGTCCTCACTTAAAGTGAATGGATCAATGTGAAATTGCTTTCATCCCTGCCCAGCAGGATGTTGTCGCACAAAAAAGAAGTCAATTTTGTGTACGTATTTCTTTTTATTTTTTTATTTTACCCAATTTGCTGTGTGTCCCTCCTTTGTTTTTCTGGTTGTTTCGAAATACCAGAAGAATGCCCACATGGATTTAATGTCATCAAAGGAAAGCTTTCGATTAGGGCAACCAACCATAAAAACCATGCGGTTGTTTGATCTCGATTTTCGGTTAAGAAAATTGTGTTATTTAAGAATATTCGACGAACGACCCGCGTTACGGACGTCAACAGTTCAAAGATTGTTTTTGAGCTTCGTTGTTGAAAAAAAGTGGTTGTAAAAACCTACTGTCGTCGAATTTCAAGAAGACTGTTCAGTGTTCATGTCAATTAGCATGATGACGATGAATTGGTGACTTTAATTTGGCAATATTGTTCGAAGTGTTTATTTTTAAAAGCTTAAGCCTAATGTTATGGTGGATTTGCATGAAACAGTTAATTGTTAAAATCACGTTTGTTTGATAGAAGAGAATCGATTTTACTGATGGGAGTAGTATGTATGTCTATGAAATAAATGTAAATCGTTTTCGTTACGGTTCTTTAGTTTTGCAATATGTAATGACCAACCAGATAATGGCTAAGAAAAGAATTGTTGAGGATTATTTTTGAAATTTAGACTTAGATTTAAGTAGTGAATCAGTCTAATTGTTTTTTGTTTAGTCTTTTTTTAAGGCTTCTTTTTTATAGCTTTTAGCTCGTACAATTTAAAATTTAAGTTTTCATCTCCTCGTGGTAATTTTATGTTCGTATAACGACATTATCCAGCTTACAACTTCAACTTTTACGCCTCCAGTGACGCCTCTTAGCGTTGTATTGGATAGTATCTCCATAGTACGTAGACGGGACCCATTGTGGTACCGACCTTGCTTTAGCTTTTTAGCTAAATATTGTTCAATTCCAAAAGATTTTCTTCCGCTCTTGACAAAGATTGGAGAAGAAAGTTTGGGTTAGTCGATTTTGTTTTGTGTTCTATGCTGTACATTATGTAAACGGGTAATCAAATTTGTTTGTTTTGTAAAGGGTGTTTTTTTTATAAACGTTTGGTTTTCAATCGGGCATTTTTTTCGGAGTTGGTGTTTTTGACAGTTGTCACTTGATTTATGCTAATTTTGGCTTGTCATTTCATCGTGGAATTGAATTGAAGTCGCACGAAGACTGGGCATTGCGTACGTTCGGTATATTGTTTCGAAACGAAATCGTCATTTACGCCGATTTTTATCATGATTTCGATCGGGCGATTTACGACCACTACACTATTTTGTGAAGTTGCTTGTATTCATAGATAATCCCGAGAAGATTGACTTGATTTCTTGGATTATAATGTGCAGCATGTTGAAAACTATTTACTCTCTTTCGGAAAGAGTTTTCTGTCAAAAGTAAGTTGTGTTTGAAATAATCGAACAAAATGTGGATAAATGTGTTAAAACGTGCTCTTTTTGAGCACTTACGCGGGCAGACCTAATATGACAGCTGTCCGGTGTGTTATATATGTAGTTCTTTTCCAAAGATTGAGGAAATGTTTGCACTGAATATTTATTTTTTCGGAGTGTTGGTGAGAAAACGGGGAATAAAATAAAAGTTGAATTTATTGGAAAAGAGAATTTCACCACATAAAAAAAAAAAAACAGTTTCGCCAACCAGAATCAGTTTCTGGTGTTTTGTATTAATGTATCTTCCCATTTCTGCTAGAATTTTTTATCGTGTAATATGGGGCTCGAAAAGAAGAGAAAACCTAATCTTTTCGAACTCAAGGGTCTTATGTCTCGAAATACCTTGGAAATTCTTAGTTCCTATTTGGATTCAGCACGGAATTTACGTTCGATAACAAAACAGTTTCGGTATCATTCAAAACTTGCAATTTTGCTGGCTCTGAGCACTGCTCTGTATAGCACTAATACAGAGTGTTTTGCCACAAAAGGTTAGGACGCAAAGTTTGGGCCGAAATAGAAAAAAAATCGTATTTGATGGGACTGACTATTTCCCTCTGTTTAGGCGCTAGAGGCACTTTGCAAAAATAATAAAATGTTTAACAATTTTGACAAAAATAAGAAATAAAATTATTTAAAATCAAATAAATCAACTATCACCTCTTGTTGTTATTGTATTTTAAATATATTTTGAATTGGAATCGTGCTGTAGAGTATTCAAGTCTAAAATTCATAATTTTGAAAAAGATTAAATTTTTTTCAAAATTTTAGCGTTGAAAAAAAAAACATGAATAGTACTTCTCTCCAGAAAAATTTAAAAAAGAAAAATCTACTCAGAAAATAAAGTTAAATCAGGGGAAAACAACAAAACAAAAGAATTTCCTGGAAAAAAAAACTTTTTTTTTGCGATTATAGGTACAATAGTGCAGAAAAAATATTTTGAGATAACAACTAAACATGACATTACGATGATAGATAATACAAAAAAAGTGGGTCCTACAATTCTGTCTCTCCGTATATGGATATACTATACAGCCTGAATCGCTTGACCGATTTTCTTCAAAAAACCTACAGAGGGTTTTTTGGAATGGGGTCTCTAGGTCTTGAAATAACGGTACCTGCCATACAACCGATAAGATAATACTTATTTTTCTCGAAAAGGCTCTAACGATTTCGATGAAATTTTATGAAGTATTTTTTTCAATTGTCATTCTTATGATGTAAACCAATTTTTTAAAAAAGTCTAAAAACGGTACCCCCCATAGTACTGTTTTTTCAAAACCGACTTCTTCGTTCTTCGGCTGACACGATTTTGACAAATTTTTATATTTTAAAAGTCGTAAGTGATTTAATAAAGATTGCATACTATCATTTCGAAAATTTTTAGTTTTGAAATTTTTATTAATGAAAAAAAATTGATTTTTGTGAATATATCAATATATTTTCAAAATGGTATTTCTGTTTTTTTTTTTTTCAAATTTTTTGTCAAAACATCTTCTGGCAAGATCTTTAAACTTGCATACCTAACTTTAAAAAAAATTTTTTTTTAAAGAAAAATGAAAAACAGTTTTTTCAAACTGCTCTAACGGTTTTGGTTAAATTTTCGCAAGATCGTGCGGGTCGCACCCCGCTCCCATTTTTTTTTTTTAATTAAAAAAAAAAGGGGGCCAAAATGCAAATCAGCACTGATTATTTCATAAAAATTACCCGAAATAATAATGAATTTTGTAAAAATTTTATTTAAATACAAAAACCAAGTTTTTACCAAAATTTTTCTTTGAGACTGGAATACTCAAAAAGCATTCACTAAAACAACTTAAATTGAAAAGTTAATTAAAGCAAAGTATTGTCTTATTGAACCTATCCGTCCTCGGTTTGCTTGCATCTTATGTAAAACACCCTGTATAAAATAAAATAAGTGCCAGTTATAACAATTGTGTTGTTGTGATTAGCTCGAAGAACTCAAATGAAAGCCACAGTTGGCCCGTACTATACTAACTTATGTATCAAACCCCTTTGATAAATAAATAAATGCGAAGGATGGCGCAACAAAGCATGGAACCCGGCGCGTAGCTCATTTCTCTCAACCGTTGCCTTTGTGAGAGAATGGAGGGGATTTACAACTTTCTGCCGTTTCCGAACGGCTAATGGAGAAAGCGCTTGTCATGGCAATGAATTTTCTTTCGGAGGAATTGCCAAATCCTCGCGAAAAGCGATAGCCGTGGGAAACTCCTTGATGACTTTCAGTATTTTAAACTACACCGCAGTATTAGAAGGGTTAATTTCGATGCTTAAGTAGATTAGCTGTGTTAATCGGGTTTTTTAATTTCGCAATGCTTACAGAAAAGCTGCATGTAATTTTATTTCTATCAAAGCAAACAAGGTACTTACACGTTGGTGTAGAAAGAGCTTAGTTCCCAGCGGCGTATTTTTTCACTTTTAATAAAACCTATTAAAGCAAGTTCCATATTGAAATGTCATATGATATAGTTCGTAATATTATCAAGTGTATTTAATTACTGAAAAGGACACTATCTAAAAGGGGTTTCAACGCTCAGTTCGCTTGAACTTTTTGTTGCGGATTCTCAATCGCTGAAACACAATATGTTTTCAATAAAAATAAAAAAGACTGGTTTATTCCTTAAACATTCGACTTTATCCACATTGAAACATATAGAAAGGTAAAAATCGATATAACACTCACAATATTTCCAATTTCATCTAAAAGCAACACATATATGCAACATGGGGTATAAATGTACGCAAACAAAAACACCATTCACCCCGCTTCGATTTACCATGATATCTTGTTTTGCGTCCATTATCCTTGTTCTTCCTATCCACTCTACAGCAGAAGCAAAAAGAAAAAAACAAAGAGAAAACAAAAATCGTCACACAACATTGTGAAAAGTTGGTTTCATACCATTCTCCTTTGGATTTTCATTTGCATCAATGCTGCTGTTGCATCGATTGTGTGGTGGTAGTTGGTGTTGAAAGTGTATGAACAACAACACAATCCACATAAAAAGATGAATCCTTATTATCTCCCTCATATACAAATAGGGTGTTAGCATTAGCAAAACAACAAGAAATAAATAATAATCAAAAGTATTTTTAGATTCTATACGCCAGAGCTTGAGTTCGTTCCTCAAATCCTGAATGAGAATGACGTCTACGTATAATAAATTGTTTTTGTGATTCGATTAGTTGGTATTCTGCTGCTACTGTTTATACTTAATAACGAATAAATTTCGTCAATGCCTTTGGGATCATCAATAATTTCTTATTTAGAAAGAAAAATATCGAGTTAATTAGGGAATTTTCCATTTGATCAACGGGTCATAATCGTCTTAACAGTGAGCAAGCAATTCGTGCAGGCATTGATCGTTTTCGCACTCTTTTACTCATTTATTTAAAAACATCAATAAGTTAAAGTGCGTTTACACGCTTGCGGTCCCATGGGCGATAGTTAGCTTTTCTGCCTGTTATTAGGGACCTCAAATTGCAGAAACAAAAAAAAAAAAATTTTTCAAGACCATCGCCATTCGCGAGAAATCGGCAAATCCTCCGAGAGTGATTACACACTGCTTTCTACTCTAGCTTTTTGGAATCTTCATAAAATTGTAGGTCTAGAAACTTAATTTCCATAGCTGGTCTACCTAACTGGTCATTGTCATTGTTATTGTCGTAATTATCATTATCATTGCCATTGTCATTGTCATTGTCATTGTCATTGTCATTGTAATTGTTATTGTCATTGTCATTGTCATTGTCATTGTCGTTGTCATTGTCATTGTCATTGTCATTGTCATTGTCATTGTCATTGTCATTGTCATTGTCAGTGTCATTGTCATTGTCATTGTCATTGTCATTGTCATTGTCATTGTCATTGTCATTGTCATTGTCATTGTCATTGTCATTGTCATTGTCATTGTCATTAGCCGCGTTTTATTATCACAATGATCCAATCCGGATCAGATCTTGATAATAAAACAGCTTTAGAGCATCATATTTCCAGTTGGAAGTTGTGTGAAATTCGTTCTTTCAAATGACATTTCAAAAAAGTTGCATAATTGCCCTATACGAACTTTTTTTTCAATGGTTAATTTTTTGTTCTATTTTTTAGGGAAAAAGGATACTCGTGCATTTTGTCAAATATACATTTTCATGCACTTATTCTTATTAATTTCACAAATATATGTTTTGTTTGGTAAAACATTTTCATTACGTCGTGTATTATACAAAAATGAATAAATGTGAAGTTTCTCGCTATCTATCTGAAATATTATATCATTTCACACACATAAAAATGTTCATGTGGCAATACTGTTGTTTTTGGAAATAGTGGAAATGATACCAACGTTTTCAATGGAAAGTCTCCTCTTGTGTGAAATAGAAGAACTAATTTTTAGATCACAAAAATAGATTCAAACAAAAAGCAGGATCTCGCTTTGTTTTTGTTACGCTAATAAACCCATGATCTGATCCGGATCAGATTAATAATAAAATACGGCTATTGTCATTGTCATTGTCATTGTCATTGTCATTGTCATTGTCATTGTCATTGTCATTGTAATTGTCATTTTCATTGTCATCGTCATTTTCATTGTCATTGTCGTTGTCATTGTCAGTGTCATTGTTATTGTCATTGTCATTATCATTCTGAAGCGATGGCTTAGAATATCAAAATCGCATTTAGACACAGTAAAGTGAGTTTACCGACACCCGTAATACCCAAAAAGTCTCTCACAAGTGTGCATTTAGAAAGGTCCCAGAACTTACACGAATGGAGATCACCAGTGTACCAAAAGTGAGATCAAACTCCAAAAATGAAACATACACGTGCGTCAAAGAGTAAAGCAGAAAAGTTTTGGAAAAATTCATAAGATTTCGATTAACATTTGCAACTATTTCCATAATAAATAGTTGCAAATATTAATGGCTCTACCCCACTGATTTTGGAACGATCGTAAATGCTAGTGTCAGAGTTGTACGGATTCCGAGTCTAGCAATAGAATGCGACGAATTTTATGAATTAGAAGTTTCGAACTGGAATAGGTGATGATAAAAAGACGACTTGACATCTTCTGTGTTGAATAAACTTAAGAACACGGGGAAAAGAACACGTTTTTATGTAAAATAAAGAAGCCAATTAGATGCTCTACAATGAAACGGATCGATGTAAAAACAGAATCGGTATCAATCTTGGGGAAGAGCTACTTGTGACCGTTGGATGTGTTTTAAATTTTTGATACAAAGAAAGACTTCAACGGAGCGAAGCTATTTTCGCACACGGATGAAGAAGACTTTTATCTACTTGCTGTTCTTCCAATTGGGTCCTTCGAAACCTGTTGAGATATTTTTTTTTCAAATGATTAAGCATGTCAACAAATCGCGACCTAGTGAAAAGATGGTTCTATCTGCATTCTGCACTCATATCACTTTTGAGAACATGAAGATTGTATATTTCGATGTTTGTAACTTTCGTACTTTGATTTCATACCAAATGATTTTAATTATTTTATCAATATTATTATCTACTAAAGGGAGTTTTTTAGACGTGTGGAAGAAATAAAGCTCATATAATTTCATGTCGTGGCCAATAATTTGGCTTTGCTTTAAAGAGAAGGGAAGTCATTATTTAAAAATTTATAATATTTTAGGTAAGTGGAGCCGTAAGCTGTGAGGCCAATTTTCGACCACTTTTTTGCTGCATTTAGGGCATGTTAGCATTAAGGTTCGAATATTCTCTGCCATCAATCGTCTCGGGCTTATCTGCGTAGACAAGCGACTTCACATAACTCCACAAATATTGTCCAGCGGGGTTAAATCGCCCGATCTTGAAGGCAACTCACAGGCTTAAAACTAGAAATATGTAGTGTAAAAGTCGACGTCAACAGCGATTTCGTTTCGAGACAATTTATCGAAACTGAACATAAATAAAGTAAAATTTGTCAAATAGACCGACTCCGAAAAAAGTATTGCCAGATTGAAATTAAACAAACAATTTTTATGTAGAAAAGTAAATATGTAAGAAAAGTAAATAATTGTAGAACTTTTTTCTTTAAACATTTCTATGAAAAAATTGCAAAAAAAATTAGTAACAGACGTTGTAATCAAATACAAATTTCCTCATCAATATTCTGGTCATAGGTTCGGAAAGAGAGTAGTTCATTTTTTCCGTGCTTCCTTAAAAAAGGGTTAATTTTTAGTTTGAAGTTTTTTTTTTTTAATGTTTAAACACTCATAGGACCTTCCCATATAAATAATTTTCAACACACCTCATTTGTATTGTCATTATACCTGAGTTTGTCATCAAACATGCAAGCTTTCTCGTTGTTATTAACTTAATTGCAATTATGATTATCCTTTCTGTTAATAACAATTAAAATTAATGACTACAATTGAGAACATTCACTGGACTTGTGTCGCATAAATCAAAAATTTATTTTGTGTTGTCTTACTTTGTTGTTGTTGTTGTTGGCCCTTTTTTTGGTTTAAATTTTGTTTTCACTAATTAAACACAATGTGAAGGTGGTAATTAAAATTGATGGCTGATCGATGTAAGTGCAGAATGTTAATTGGGTCACGTACTTCGTGCGTATTCATCACTCTGTCATGCAATTTACAGCCTTATACCTTGTGCCATTGGTTGAATAAACAAAGAGATTTTGTAGGGTTTTGGAACATAAAATATTATGTTTATGTTGTGTATTGGTTGGAAATGAACATGATTATTTTATTATAGAAACTGTCCGTTGGTATTGTGAAAGTGTATATGTTTATTTGTTTCTTCATATTTAACAAACATTTCAAACCATTTTCAGCAGAATTTGAAAGAGTAGTATGAAAGTATTTTCAAAACGAAAGTAAACATTTTTTCGATTTTGAAGAAATTTCGAAACATTGCGTATCAACAGATGCAAAATTTCAATTTTTGAACTTTTATTAATTTTTTGAAAATATGAAAATATTTTTTTTGTATTTTTCTAACGAAAGCTTTGGTTCTTTTTTCTAACAAATTTTTGGTCAAAACATTTTCTCGTTGGATCTTTAGTCTTGCATACAAGACTTACAAAGGACTTGTTTAAAAATACATAAAAAAAAAACTTTAAAAGAAATGGCGTAACGCTTTTGATTCGATTTCCAGAGTTTATATGTACTAAGGACTATAAAAACTAGCGTGAAAATATTGGGGCCACCGTTAGCAAAACTAAAGCATTTTGGATCGTAGTTAAGCAAGAACTTGAGCTGTTCCGACAAGGTAGTGATTTCAAAAAACGCACTCGTGCACGTCACCATCCCTCAAGGACAATTTTAAATACTAGCCCATAGTGGTTAGCAAAAACTCGTCTCGTCGATGTATTGGACTGGGCATCTCACAAACGATGATACACCGAATTTTTTATAAAAACAAATTTCTAATGGCCGTCAACAGTTTGAGGTCTATGCTGATCAAAACTTAGAAATACGTCTCTAGTGATGACACCCATTTTCACCTCGGAAGCAGAATTGTCGCATTTTGGCCTCGCAAGAACCAAGAATTATTGTTAAAAAAAAAACATCTCCATTGTCTATGTGTGACTGTTTGGTTCGGTTTTTGGTCTTTCGCGCAAATATGGCTAGAGCAATTGTTTCAACAAAAGAAATTAACGTCATCGGTTGGCTAGAATTGAGAGATTTGAAGTGGACAATACGACGGCTACGTGTCATACACGCATTTATGTCATCGTTCTTTTGAGTGAAAATTTTCCTGACCTTATATGATTTCTCGAAATTGTGATCACAATCGACCTGTAAAGTCTCGTGATTCAGTTTTTTCAGTCTTTCTCCTTTTTGATTACGTGAGAAATAAGGTCCATGAAATTGATTTAAAACATCAAATATGGATTTCGTCAAGTTATTGAAAATTGAACACACGCAGCTGCAGATGTGCAAATTTGTAATGGAAAATTTCATGAAAGGAATATGGTGGTTTTTCATTATTGAAATGCGCTCTTCTTTGGTGACTAGGTTATTGGGGTTTAAAAACCCTCACTGAATCATTTGGAGCCCTGAATAAATTTAAGGATGCTGTTCAGTGAGATGTAAGAGATGTCGCCCAGTTCGTTGAAGTAATATTCTCCCAGGGCTTTTTCCCAAGTGTAAGTCAACCTTGGGCATCACAGAGGAAGTTTAATGATTCTTCATCTGCCTCTTCGTCTTGACGTCCTCTTCATAAATCGAGTGTGCTAATGCCTATTATCATCATGTAAATACCCATTTAATTGTGACCCGTGAGAATGCCAATCAACTCCTGCTTAGCTGGAGTAGAATTTCTGTTTTTTCTTGGAAATATTTGGCCATTTTTTATAAATGATCACCTGTCATTGGCGATCATCTAATGAGAACAGAGGTGTTGATTTTATTTCAGCTAGCTTATCCTAATGTCACGATGTTCAAGTTACGATGTTCATTTGCCAGCAGTCTTAGATTACTGCGACAGCTTTGTACTAATTTGGATTTCGTTACAATATGGATGAGATAGCTTTAATGGCGGCCTTGCTGTCTGAGAAGATGCCAATGCGTGGTCTCATAGACCTGTTCTCCAGCTATTGCGCTTTTGCCGCCATCTCCGTAATAAAACGTTCTCAAGGATCTATAGGAATAGGAAAGTTTCGAGAGCTGCAGTTGGTGTCGTTCGCACGACACAAGTTGAGTCAATGTATGCAAGCGTTTAGATTTTGGTCATAGGTTTTGAGGTTTGACGCCTTCTCTTATGATGACCATCATACCAAAAAGGTGTAGGTATATGCTAAGATTGATCTTATTATGGATGTGTAAATAATTTTTTCCCGAAAATTCTAAAACACTGTTGACGTCGACTTTTACAAAATTTCGATATTTAAACCTGTGAGTTATCTCCAAGATCGTGCGATTTAACACCGCTGAACTATTGTTTTTGATGGGAAACCCTTGTCTTTCTAATAAAGCTAATTTTTTGACCATATCATGAAATTATATGCTTTTTATTTCTTTTCGAAAATCACACGCCTAATAAAACACCCTTTATTTAAATTTAAAGTTGTCTTTCTAAGCTCTCATTTGCAGTGCACTCGTTGTGCAGTTTCATTTTATTTCGTTCGCAGGTATTGAGTTGAATAGTCTTAAAGAGTTTCTCAGTTTCTTATTATTCATTGGCGCCCGACTGCAGACCGATGTTGAACTAAAAGACTAGCTCAGCTGGAATGGCGTTTCAAATCACAGCTTTGTTCTATATTCTTTCATCTCCAGAACTCCAGCTCACTTAATTGAACTTTGCAGCAAATATAAGCAAGAGACAACTCAAAAGTCATCTCCAATTAAATTACATCCCTTATAGCTTACGAGTTTGGAAAACAAGACCAAATCAAACTATTGGTGCCCTTTCAATTAAATTTGAGAAGACTGTGAAACTCATAAAGGAATTTTTATAAAAACAAAATTAAATAAATTTTGTTTCACATCTATCTTTTCTAACACAAAAATGGGATGAACATTTTCTAAGCATTTTCTCTGTGATATTGTTGGTTGAAACTGTATACCATAAATATCTACAATCTACACCATTATTAAATCATAAATTCGAGTCGCAAGCATTTCCAATTACGTACAACAAACATGAAAAGCCATTCAAGCCATTCAGCTGTTATATATCCTTTCTCAATGCAAAAGCTTTCCCTACTAGAGTCAACGTTTCCAAAGTCCTCTATTCGACCCGCAACCACGGTTGCCACTTGCCAAAAAAATATGTGTCCAAAAAATAAAATAAAAATGACCAAACGTAGTTTGAAATGACCAAAACTATTATTGATTCCGATGAAGAAAGAAGGGAAGAAAACCAATTTCTTAAACGGAAAAAGCAGCTTGAGGCGCTTCTTTAAGGAAATACAGAAATTTTTTGAAAGTATGAGCTTCAAAGTTTGCACCAAAGTTTAAAATCATGCCAGGGTGGAAAACTAATAACCAAGCCCGTAAAGACAACTAATAACCAAGCAAACATAGCTGTAGAACCGTATTGACCTCTGAAGATCTTGAAAAGCTAATTATGCAGACTCAACTTAAACGATTAGAAGAATGCCATACTCTATAGATCAGAAGAGTTGCAAACTCGTATGTAAGCTTAAATCAAATAAAACTGAATTTCCAGACGGTTTCGACGCCGAAATTATCAAGGAAGCTAGTGATTATAGCTTAAAAGGAGAGTGCACCAGCTGCATAGTTTGTCTTGTCTTTGCGATGTCTTGTCTTTTTGAGTGTCTGAAAACCCCCAACGTCAACGAATTCGTACAGCACACGGGAGATCTTGGAAAAAGCATGCGTACGACAGTATTGGCAGAAATAAGCTGTGCAACATCATGTTTAGTTGCCAAAAAATCTTGGTTTTCAGTTCGTAAGACAGATTGAATCACGAAGTCACCACACATGCCGGTCATTTGAAGAAAAACACGTGTCATTTGATGTCAGTGTTTGCTTCCTGAATTCTCCCCGGGCAAAATCCTAGTTTTACTTCAGGGCGAGCGC
This sequence comes from Melanostoma mellinum, assembly GCA_914767635.1. Taxonomy (NCBI): domain Eukaryota; kingdom Metazoa; phylum Arthropoda; class Insecta; order Diptera; family Syrphidae; genus Melanostoma; species Melanostoma mellinum. The sequence goes on from OU612060.1 coordinate 61,196,502, forward strand.
AGAACTCAAAAAATACCTTGCTTGGTATTAAGGGTAAGGATTTTTCAAGAGAGCTCATTGCCTACCTCAGAGCAATCATTGGTCTTGAACGAACGAACTTATTGATGCACTTTTTACATAATTCGATAAGAAAACTGCCTTACTTATACATTTCAATTTTAAGGACCTATAAACTAGATTAGATTAGATTAGATCTAATCTATAAACTAAAGTGTTTCTCTTATTTCATTCCGTTGAAAAAATGACCAAATGGAATGAAAAGTGACCATGTGACCAAGTGAAAAAATAATGACCAGATTTGGACATAAATGACCAAACTGGCAACCGTGCCCGCAACCCAATTCTGTGATATTGCAAACCTACATACAATCGCGTAGACGTAGACACAATCATGCGCAGATCGACGCCATCTCCTTCACTTCCCTGCACGTTCTCCCCATCATGTTTTCAATTCGATATTCCAGGGAAAAACTCGTAGAAATGATTAAAAAAATAACTTTAGCAAAGCAAGCCTTTACCAAGGATTTCGCTTCCCTTCCCAACTTTTCACAATTATACACCCACAGACCGCGCGTTGATTGACTATACTACTACACAACTGCTGGCTGGCGGCTTCGGGAAGACGATGGCATGTGAGATGTGAGCCAGAAAGTATTTGTTTTGTTTGCGAGCAGACCAAAGGGCAAACTTAAACCGATTATCTTGTTGTTGTCCACTGGAAAGCTCTTTCGTCGGTGTAGATTCACTTGTTTTTTTTTTTTTTTTAGTACCTAGGTAGATATGCAAAAGAGGTGGAAGCACCAACCGTACCAACTCCAACATAGCCTCTCTCAGGTTGATGACGATAAAACCGACGAACGTTGATGACGACGACGAACGCCAACGAATGTGTACAGAGAGTGCCACATTGCCACACAGTACAGCAGATAAATGAATATATAGATGGATGGACGGTTGGATGGTTAGATGGATGATTTGGATGAATGAATGGTGCACGTTCGTGTTTTTGTTGGTTATACTCAATTATTGTTGCTACTCTCACTCTGTGGGCTTACTCGTAGGTATGTGCCTGTGATTAGCTAATGAAAATGTTTGACATAACGATTTGAATCGCATACAGGGGCCGTTTGTAGATGGGAAGCTTTCTGTGTGGGAATATAAATTTTGATTAAGTTTATAAAATTTATGATTGAAACAAATGTTCAACAAATAATGCAAATAGAACCTCGATTTTGATCAAAATTGGTTTTACCACCAATAAAAATAGGATTTTCTGTAAAAACGACATGACTGCTACCTCAGATTAAAAAATATTCCTTACATCTAATTAGGCTTTTGTCCATGCTGAGGATCTAGTGGCCTGCCAAAACAGCAGCATCAACTAAATTCGAGGATCAATCAAATCAAATTATCCTGTTGCAAACGCTTAAATAATCCTTAACTATGTATACAATTAACTGTGTAGGGGGCCGTCAATAAAATACGTTCGCATACAGGGGGGAGGGAGGGGTCTCGCTGAATGTGACAAGATGTGACATGTGACATGAGCGCTAGCTCTTTGGTGCGTCTCTAGCGTTTTGACTTGGCTCTAGCGGCATTAGAATCCGCAAAATATATTTGTTAATTTATTATAAAAAAAATCAAAACTTACAACTGCACTATCAATTACATAAAATTTATCATGCGCAAGTGTGACACAATGTGACACTGGGGGAGGGGGGGTTCGAAAAAACCTAATTTTAGTGTGACAAAAAAATAACAAGATTCTTAAAATCGAAAATCTGTGAAAGAGGTTTTATAATTTAGTTTTTAATATACAAATACATACAAACTTTTTCGTGTCAATTAAATTCAAAATGGCGGCTGTCCAGCATTTATTCGGAGGCGTCTCATTTTTTAGATAGGTCCATGGCCGAAGATGTAACCTCCTTAATTTTGGTCCTGGAACAAAATCCCGAACATTTTTAGATTCTATATAACAAAATCAAGAGACATACGTAGGATTTTATCGAAATTTTGTTTTTACGCGAAATGGTGCACGTTTGAACAAAACATTTAAATTTTCACTATAAAAAAACGACAAAATTGTTGATTAAAAAAAAGCTATGCAATATAAAAAAAAATCCTCCAGAGAAAGGTATTTCGAATGTACTGTCAAAATTTTGTATAGATTGGTGAAGATTTGCTCGAGTTATGTCTTCGGCCAGTTCAAAAAGAGTGAGAAAATCGCGTTTAAAGTTTTTACTATAAAATCATATTAAATGCGTATTTACCTTTAATCTGCGAAGCCTGCGTTTGGGCATTTAGACAATTTTGACGGCATTCATCATTTGGTATGTTATTTTTAAGACCCTAAAGTACCTTTTAAGACAAAAAAAATGTCGGTCTCTTCAAAACTCTAGATCAACTTGCCCTCTTTTTTTCCACCGAGAACAACCTGGGAAGACAAAGAATTTTTGACGGATGATTCAATTCAATTCAATACAAATGGTTCAAAAACCGAAAAAGGGGTAGGCTGCGGAGTGTACTCAAACCGACTTATCGTAAGTCTCTCATTCCGCCTTCCAAATCATTGCAGCGTGTTCAAAGCGGAAATTCTGGCGATCAAAGAGGTCCAATCATGGCTAAAAGATAACGTGATTATCCTCAACGAATATCCGGATTTGTGTTGAATTGATTTGCAGAAGAATTCAAAAACTAACTGATAACTTTTTAATGAACTGTGATATTTCTGACAACCCTTTGGTTGTACAATTAGCACAACAATAGTTAATTATTGTATTGGTTTTCTTTTTGTACTTTAAGTTCTGTTTCCGATGTATTTATTTATTTATTTATTTTTTTTTTTTTATTTACTTATATATATTTATTTATTCATCTATTTATTTACTTGTTTATTTACTTACTTATTTATTTACTTATGTAGTAATTGGTTAATGAATTTATTTATTTATTGGTTTATTTATTCATTTGTTATTTATTTACTTAATTGTTAACTAGATAGTTAATCTATTTGTTTTGTTTATTTATTTATTTATCTCTCTTATTTGTTTAATAGTTAATTGATTTTACTTGTTATGTTTATTTTTAATATATATCTATTCATTTTTTACTTGATATTAATCATACTTGCAAACTTCGTTGTCATTTTAATAACTTTTTATTCAGCGACATATATGTTTCATTTAGTCAATCCGAATATATTTCTTAACAGAAATATTTTTTATGCTTAAATGAAGGTTTTTGTCATATTTTCCTTCGAGACATAGATTTTCTTTTAAACTTTAAAACTATAATGTTGTAAAAATAACTTATTCAGTAGAAAGATATAATATAATTATCAATAAACTAAGCGGTAGCAACCGAATACTATTTGAAGAAAGAAATAAAATATCTATCTATCCATCTTAACTTATTATGTATGTGCATATATACTGTATATATTTAAAAAATATTTTATCGCGTCAATCAGGCAGACGGCAACGCCATTGCCAACATAAATAATTTTTATATCATTAAAAATTCTGTGGAATCAAAAATATTGAAAATTATTATTTTGTAAAACTGAAGATAAGTTAAAAATAATTTAAATATCCTAAGATTCCATACATTAAAAGGTTAATTCGATGTCGAAACACTTTTCTTGTTGTTTACCTCTCCAAGCATCGAGAATTAATTAAAAATAAACATTTGGCTATTTATAAAAATAACAAAAATTATAAAGTTGTTCATAAGAGTAAAGCAAAATAGATTTATTTCGACATTTCTCAAGGAATGGCTTTATAGTAGAATGTCGCCATGTTTTTTTTTGCAATTATGGAATGGTGAAATAAGAAGAAAGAAGTAAAAAGGAAACCACCCTAACACTACTTAATCGATAGATATCTATCACTCACCATCACCAATATCACTTCATTTACGCACTCTTTATAGATAAGGTATCTAGAACTACTCCCCAAGGGTTGATCGCCTAGGAAGCAAAAGAGGACAATCTCACCATTTTACCATCGTTATTTCGCAATTGGATTGCGCTGTTAAGCAACATGTGACATCATTTTAGATATTTCGTTTTTGCTGGTTGGCTTCTGTTGCTCTTTGCTTTTTCAGATGGTATGGGCTAAGGGTGTCAAATTGTTCGCTCTCAATCTCACTTTATGCCACCCGAACTTTGAACATTTTGTTCCTGCGTCGTCGTCGTCGTTGGGGGAACACCCACCCACTTCTAAATTGTTGCTGGGTGTATTATTTTTCCTTTTTTTTTTTTTTTTTTTTAATATCGTTGCTTCTACAGCGTGACATTAACATTAGATCCGAAGAGCGACAATGATGATTGTTATGACCTATTGACTACTTTACGGTAAAAGCCTGAACCTAAACGGTGATTCTTGTTTTACATCAGTGGCGGTTTTTTCTGTCGTTGTGAAGCTTATGTTAGTAAAGGAACGGTTGAGTGATTTTGAGCTGAAAGTAATATTTATATACCATGTAAGACACCGAACTATACAAGTATGTCAAATATTTAAGAAAGCGAAATAAGGCCAAATCTCTTCATTTGGTCTTATTTCACTTGGCCTTATTTCACGGCACCAATCAGACATCGTCCGAATTATCGCATGTGTTAAACAAAGAGAGCACGTACACCACTCCAACCGACAACGTCAGATGTCGTCCGATGTTGTCTGACTACATCAGATCAACAGATAAATCCGAAGTTGTTTGGATTTATCGGACGTCGCGTCGTACGTCATTTTGCCTATAGAAGTATGTATAATGGATAGTGAAAAGTTAATAAATTTCGTTTTTAGTAGGACACCACTGTGGAATAAGTTTTCTATAATAATAGAGATGTCACTAAAAATCTATGGAAAAAAGTTTCAATTGAACTGAAATAAATAAATTCAATAATAGGATGTCTGTCAGTTATCGTCAGAGAACGGCAGCAGTGTATGCAGACGAACGTTCACTGTGAAGGTGAAGTGAAAAAAAAAATATCATTTTAGTTTTCACATAGTTTTTTCATTTTATCACTTCACGAACCCACTCTAAGCGATTCCGGATCTAAAAAGTTCTAAAACGTTCTAAATGATAGATTCTGACAGTTGTCTCTCATTTTCCAATTGGATTCCAACTGGATTTTTCCGCGTTTGAGTTTTGCTGCCATTTTTCATAATTGAATTTTTCACCTCATATGGCAATGAAAAGAAATTTATCATATGAAAAAAATGTGACATTTGAGGTTGGATTTTCACAAATCGAGAATCGAATTTTCGGTGAAGCTGTGATAAATGTTTTCACTTCACAGCTTCACAGATCGGGAATTGACCCCCTGGTCTCTCAACTCAAGACTACATGTTGTGTTTTCGCTTTGATGAGCATTGCTAGGAGGTCTAACAAACGGCTTAGTGTCTACCGTGTCTCACTGTTAGGTGGGAGGTTCGAATCCCAGCAGAAACATGGAATTGTTTTTCCATGGTTATAACTTTTCGCGATCCGAGCGTAATTACTCAATGCCATCAAAAGCCTCACATAGCCGTTCGAAGTAGGCATAAAATTGTAAAGGCATGAAGGAAGAAATAAAACGCATATAATTTAATGTTATGGCCAAGAATTTAGCTTAATTAGAAAGATAAGGGTTCGCCATTATGTTTCAAAAATGATTGCGGGCAAGTAGCCATCGCGGCTGGCTCGAATATATTAGAGCTGAGAAACCCAATTTAGGACCACTTTTTGCAGCATTTGGGACCAATAACGAGCCCCAAATAATAATGACATGCTCTTCAAAGGCTCCATCGACAAGCGACTTCACATAACCCCACAAAAAATATTCCAGCGGTGTAACATCGCACGATTTTGGAGGTAGCTCGAAATCAGCGTCAACAGCGATTTCGTTTCTAGACAATTTACCGAACGTACGCAGTGCCCAGTGGTTGTGCTGCTTCAATTATTCCACAATGAATTGTCAAAAACCAAAATGAGCATAAATCAAGTGACAGCCGTCACAAAGACGAACTCCGAGAAAAGTATTACCAGATTGAAAACCACACGTCTAAGCAAACTTCATCTTCTTCCTTGACATATTTGTTTGTTTATTTTGTTTTTAATCCTTTCCTTTCCTATTGAGTCAAAGCTCAAAGAGATGATACTTTTCCATTATTTGGCTTGTCCATATTGATGCTCTTTCATCACTACTTTCAACAATATTGTGAAATATATGTTGTTATTCTTGATACCGCTGCAATAGAAAATTTAATCACTTGTGAACTACAATACTTTTATCTACAATTTTTCCACCTGAATCACAAGGAAGAAAACAAAAAAGAAACAAAAAACTGGATTACAAACTAACTAACTATAAGCTACAAGTACAAATTTGTGGTTGTAATTTTTGTTTTGGTGAAATAGGCCACAGATCGTCTTGACCAAGCGTTTTTTTGTGTTTATTGCTTTTTTTTTTGGCTTCTTTACTAAGTGCTCGACTCCGAGGGTAGGTATTTTATGTTGCATTATTTGCTGTCAAGACTCTATCAATTCACACAACGACTTGCAATTGCAAAAACAGTATGACCCTTGAGGCTCGTCATCGTTTGTTTTTTCTCTCTTTGTTGTATGTTTCGTGCGCTAGCGCGAATTTCGAAATAATTGCCACGCAGCGCAGTCGATTCGACGTAAGTCACAACAAATACTACAAAGATAACCATGGTCGTTGTCGTTTTTACTGTCGCCATCGCGCCTGTACTATCATGCTCCAAAATCAAAAAGCGTGTGCCAAAGTCTCCTTTTATTCTTTCCAGAATACGTGTGCCCGGTTCTCGTTTTGGGCTTTTGGCTTTATCTCGTCTTCTTTGTTTTCCTACGTGGTGGATTCTGGTTTTAATATTTTATTTGATTTCTTAAACTAAGCTTGTTTGAAAATCCAAATTCAAGATCTAGGGTTGGTGACCAACCAACTCAAAACAAAACGCGATGCCATTGACTTGCTGTTTCGTTTTAAATGTGACACGAACGAATTATAATTTTAGAGAAAATTACATTAAACTTGGTTGAAGAGTCTACTGATTTGTGAAGCCAGCTATAGTATATAAGTGTCTTGCGGAAATGTACTTCTTTTGATTGTGTTCATTTCGACTGTGGTTTATGGCATGTCATCATAACAATAAGTTGCAAAATAATGAACTTAGCTTAGCCCAATACATAGGTGCCTTATTCGTTATTTTAAAAACCACATAAATTGACAGAGTGCTCAGAAAGTCGGATTCATATATGTGCATTTAAACAGGGTGTGTCGCATAAGATGCGACAAATGCTCAGGGTGGATAGGTAAGGACAAGACAAGAAAAAAAAATAATGTGAGAGAGAGGGACAACCTCCCTCCATTCGGGTTGAAGGGGTAATTTCTAAAAAAAATGCAATAATTTTTTGTTTTAGGTTATTCAAAATCAACTAAGCTATTAACTACTACATACTATAGTACGTGTAATAATATATAAATAAGAATGATTTTCTCTCGATTTTCTGCGTATGACTCAAAAATAATCAGAGCATTGATCATTTAAGAGAAAAGTGGCTTAAATACGGCAACATTTTTTTTCTAAAAATTTGACTTTGAAGCTTTATTATTCAAAAGTTATTCACTTGAACTAAAATGTTAATTAAAATCAAAGTATTCGCTTTCAAAAACTCTTTTGTATGTGGTAGTAAATGACTTGATTTTAATATTTTTTTTAGAAATCAAGCAATATTTTTTTAAAAATTGCCCCTCCCGCCTAAACGGAAGGAGATAGACTCTCCCTCTTCCCATTCAGTTTTTGCTTGTTTTGACCCAACCTATCTTCCCTAAGCCTTTGTCGCATCGTATGCAAAACACCCTGTATACAGAATACTAAAGCTCCTTCCAGCCAGCCAATCCCTTCATTTATAAGGACGATAACGAAAGAGCACAGCGTTTTGTTGGTTGGGTATGAATCCGCTTTCGAAAGACATACAAGTAAACAAAAAAGAACCAAAAAAAAAAAGAAAAACGGGACGGGGCGAATACCTACTTGCTGTTGCTTATGCAGCAGCAGTTAGATTTGCTTGTTTGTTTGAAATTGAATTTAATTGATTTTCTGTCTTGGCACATTTTTTTTATTAGCTTATTGGTCTTCGATAGTTGTTAGGGTTTTGTTCCAAATCAAACTGATTACATAAAATTGCATTTGTTTTGATTTGTGTCAAAAGCTCTGACAACCAAGTGATGGACTGATTGATGAGTTCAGCTATTTACTACAGCTGTTTTAGTGATGGTGACATATTAAAGCTTATGCATTTCATGTTGTTATCGAACTTAGTTTGTGAGAACTGTTATGCTGTACAGCAAGAATACATTTAGGAAAAAGTCGAAAGGAAATCTGTTTACAGGCTAAATTTTTGCATGCATTTTGGTATTAGAGTTCTTACGGAACCTTAAAAATTTTTATTACTCCGCGGCGAGTTGCTATGTCGCGTCAGTTATTAGGGAGTCAAAGTTCACGTGAATAGTTTTTTTTAATTATACATATCAGGAAAGCTATGTCCTGCATTAAAACAATACTTTATACAGGGTGTTTGGCATAAGGTGCGATAAAAACTCAGAAACTAAGATGGGAGGGGAAATTTATATTGGAAATTGTTAATTACAAATTAATCAATCCACTTACCAACACATTAGCATTTATGAAAGCTAACAACTTGTTCTTTAAGTAACGTTTTAGTTCAAGACAATTTTAATAAAGTCAATTTTTTTTTATTAAATTGCCTTCGCTGCCTAAAAAGAGGTTGTATTGACCCAACTTGTCCGTATTGAGCTGTTGTCAAACTGTTTGCAACACACCTTGTATAACTCCATAGTTGGAAAACAAACCCCCATCATCGTGCTTGAACCTCCGTGTTTAAAAAGTTTATTTGTGTATTTGTGTTTATATTTAATCTTTGGACTTCTTTTAATGTAGCTATTAGATCTTTTACGACTAAAAAATACGATTTTGATTTCATACGTAAATAAAACTTTGTCCCATTTCTCTGCTGACCAATTCAAATGCAGTCTTGCTAAATTTAAATGCTCTTAACACTGGTACTGCCATAGTACCACATATTCAAACCACTGTCAAAAATGTTCTACTGCTTATTTTGATCAGAATTTTCGTACTCGGGAGTTTTTGGGCTCGCTAAACATCAATCTGAGTTTATATTGACGGAATTCAAAATGGCGGATCCAAGATTGTGGGCATAATATGTGAAACTGAACTTATATTCTAGAATCTAGACTAACCAGAAAAACATTATTTCAGTTCATATTTTGGTCTGAATGTTTGTACACGAGGGTTTTCATAGATCACAAAACCAAAGTAATATTATAGCAACATTCAAAATAGTGGATCCAAGGTGGCGTAAAAATGTGTGAAATTGAACTTAACATTTCGACAAACCAATCAAACTTTATGCCAATGCATATTTTAGTCTAAATATTTGTGTTCGGTGGCTTTTGAGGCCGTTGAAATTATTAAATGTAGTTTCAATAAAAATATCAATTGGTACATGGAAAAGGCCCAATGGAAATATTAATATAGCTCCAATAACTAATATTATTGATGAACCATCCAATATCTTCCCATTTATAGTACTTGTGGGCGATTTCAATTGTAATATCTTACAAGACTCTAGTTTGGTAGATAGTTTGGGTTTTACTGGTTTGTATCCTGTCAACACATCACTGCCCACGCACTTCACACGATTCAGCTCGAGCTTCCTTGAAGTTTTTTTGTTTCCTACCTTTATAAAGCACTCCATTTCAATCAAATTTCTGCTCCCGGTTTCTCTTACCATGACCTTATAATCTTAACGTATGAATCTGAACCCTGCAATATCGAGAACCTTTTCAGCTATCTTGATTTTAAGAGTGTTAACCGGAGACTTTTAGAGATTGATTTTAGTTGTGTCGAATGGTTTCGAGTGTATTCAATGTTATGAGTTGATGATGTTATCGGTTGATGAACAGCGACGCTTTCATGGCCCACGATTGGATCCTGCCCAAGCTAAACATAAGCTGTGGAAATATCTGAGACAGTTATGGATAGGTAAACAGAAAAACAACAACCTTGACAATATTGATCCCAACGAGTTAAAAAGAGTCATCACTACTTTGTCAAGCCCTCATTCGGAAATTCCAGCTCAAAACATTCCTCCATATGCTAGCTGCTCATCGAATAATTTCGGTTTTACGTCTGTTGATGAGGCTGGTGATTTTAAAAGTTGCATCTCAAGCAGGTCTAACGCAGTTGGTTTTGATGAGATTTATTCGGTTTTTGCCAAAGCTATCCATCCTCCCGTTCATCTTAAAACCATTGACCCATTTATTCAACAGGATAATTAAGACTGTTGTTTTCCACATTCCTGGAAAAGAGCAAAAGTCGTCCCAGTACCCAAAGCCCAAAATGAGTATCGCCCAATCGCCATTCTACCGTTTTTTTCAAAAGTTTTAGAAAGACTTTTAAACTCGCAAGTTCACCAATACTTAAAACAAGAAAATCTACTCTGTGTCAGCCAATCTGCTTTTCGCCCTAATCACAGTTGCACAACTTCTCTGTTAAATGTTGTTGAACACACATTACAATACTACTATTAGCTTTGGAAAATTCAACCTAGATTTGAAAAAATGAAAATGGCAGAAAATGGACTCAGATTCGTGATCAGCGACCCCAAAAATCACCGAGTAGCAAATTTCAGGTCACAATATGCAGTAGAAAAAACCATGACTCAGAGGGTTATAGTTAAAAGACCGTTTTTTGTTAGAACGTTAAACAGTTAAATTTTATTCCCTCAATCTTTGACGAACTGCAAGCTGATATCGAAAATTGTTCGGTGGAGCCCCATAATGTAATCAGCCTTCGGATACTTTTTTGAAGCCAACATTTTTTATTGATTTGATATCGCTTGATAGAACCGAAATTCGTTTGAAAAACATCTTTCTATTTCTGTTTTCACAAACTCGTTTTACTGTATGTCTGGCCAGATGGAATTTTTTGATCGATTTTTAGCTTTCGTCCCGATGAGAGATAGAGACTGGATATTCAGACAATATATAGCTCAGAAAAGCATGACAATTCATAGAAAAGTAAAAGGACCTTTTTGCTACATTAGAAGACCTCCAAAGATTGAATATGTACCCAAATACACAGAGTTTTTAAGCACAGACGTTCAAGTAAGACGCTGTCGGTTTATTTTTCCTACTTTGGAGTTGTGTATGTAAATTAAGTATGGAGTACCTCAAAGTGCTTGATCCGAAAATCAGCACTTAGGCCTTCAAAACCATAGAATTAAGTTAATTCGGCCAAAATAAGGCAAATTTTTAAGATTTTTTTTTTTGCGTAACGGGTAGCGTTCGTTTATTGAAAAATATATAGGCAATAAAAAAAAATTGAACAACATTCCCCCAAATTTGCATTGCAAAATATTCAAAACTGAGCGAGTTTAAATCAAACTCCAGAGGCGACGCGAAAAAAGGTTACTTTGCGGTGTGCACCACAAGCCATAACTCGCAACAGAATCCTTCAATTTTTCGATTTTTTGTAGCACTTGTTAGCCAAAAACCCGATTTTATTAAAAAAAAAACGAAAAAGCTCTCGACAATACCTGATGAATTATGTGAAGAAGTACTGTGCACAATTTTAAAGCGATTGATCCAGTAGATTTTAAGTTATCGTGCAAACGGACTTCAAATATGACCGGTTGAGGTACCCAAGATTTACATACATGTTCTTCTTATCGCTTGAATGATTGAAGTAGAAATATCGTTAGTGAATTTTACTTTTAAGAGAGAGCAGGATATGAACAAGTGTAATTCACAATACTACTTTCATTGGAAATGAAGGCTTTAAAAACGATCTTTGGTGATACGTCCCGGTTTGCTTTTGTACCGAGTTTCTCGATCCCGCCACTATCCGAAGTATTCGTCTTGTTAGTATGGGCAGTCTGCGTGGAGGTCTTACATCGGGTCATTGCTAGGTTTCCACTTTAATGGGCAACCTCCTTAAGGAGCGTTTAGAATAAAGGGCTCATCATATTTCTCGGTGGTTTGGTCAGGTTGGGTTAAAGTGGCTGTCAGCTCGGTTGACACACTTAGGCCTATTGTGACACCATCACAGTGGATCTAATATATCCTCATCCTAATGGAACTATTTTGAGCTTACTCTAAAGCGGGAGAGACGCAGGGTGTTCGTGAGTAAGATCACTAGGGTCATCAGAGAAATACGAGCCTAAATGTATCCTTCGTTTGTGAGCTATACCATGGCGTGAACAAAAGAGGTGGAGAATAGTCTCTTCCTGATCCGTGCAGCTTCTGCAAAAATCGTTTGAGGCGACTCCTAGCTTTGCGGCAGGTCTTCCAATAAGACAGTGCCCTGGAAAGACACATATCGTCGCACTAATATGTTTTCTGATGAGAGCGATCAAGTTGTTCGACCGCTTAAGATCTATCTTGGTCTAGATTTGTGTTGTTGCGTTACAACTTAAACTGTTTGACTATTTCAGATTCGTTTTTTTGTATGCGTACTGCTTGACTAAGAGTTTGTATGTGGCGATTGGTATGTCGATACTCTCTTTTATCGGTGAGAAGGGCAGAAGTGTTCCGTTTCTGGTGAGTTCATCTGCTTTGCTGTTTCCTGGAATGTATCTTCGCTCCGGCAACCAGCACACGTGAATGTTAAACTGATCTGACATCTCCCTGAGAGATGATCGGCAGTTAAGGGCTAGAATAGAGTTGAAGGAATTTGAGGCCAGGGATTTAATGGCCGCCTGACTGTCTGTGAAGATACATATGTATCTTTTGGATATCATGTTTTCGCTTAGCCAAGACAGAGCTTAGCTTCGCTGATTGGCATCACCTCCGCTTGGAACACGCTACAATATTCAGGAAGACGAAGCGAGATGTTCAATTCTATTTCGTCTGAATAGACACCACATCCACAACCTTCATCATACGTCCCCATAAAAATGGAAGTAGTATTCGTTTGCCACGAATGATTGGTCATCAGAATCTGTTCTGTGTGAAATTTGTAACAAATTCGAGTTTGGGTGTGGTGTAGTCTGTTTTTAGCTTGGGGATTCCGAATTCGTTCAGAATGTCAGCATTCTCAGTGAACTTTTAAGGCTTCTCTTAAAAGCCAATGCAAGCAGTAGCGACTCTTGCTGCCCTTGGAACGTATATACCCGTTCGGTTTTTACGGGTCATATTATGTATTTGGGTTGCTGGAGAATCTCGTATCAGGCACCCCATCCACGACAAGGTCAGCTCATATAATGTAACAATAGAATAATTGAACAATTTATAATATATGTAAATATTTATATTTATTGAATAATTTATCTTGTAAAGCAAGGGAAATTAATAATTATCCTTTTGCTTCGGGTAAAGAAACACCAAAAGGCTTCAAATCAAGATGTGGGAATTGAAATGTGTTTCTAACTTTTTAGCCTTCAATCCTTCCCTACATCTTCGGGCAGACGGCATTATAAAGCCATGTCTTAGACTTAAATGTACTAAACATAAAATTGTTATTATAAACAAATTGAAGGAAATTAATAAACTTTATCTACATATCTATCTATCAAAACTTTTTAGCTTTCAAGTACTTTTGTAGGTATTTAATTAGAAATCATTTATTCAAATTCGATTTGCCACTCTCAACCACTTCTGCTAATTTTTTGTTAGCATTTGCAAGTGTGTAACACAATTTAATGTTTCAACTCTATTTGCACCGAAACGATGCGATGGTAATGTTTCTTGTGACCTATAACTCTTTGTTTACAATTAACTGAAAATATTTCTTCTATAAAAATAATTCCCAGCATCTGTTCTCAAATCTTAGCAACTAACATTGATGTCATTCTATTATATCATTGAACGTATCTCTTGCCTCCTCCTTCTGTGCCTTTCTGTGTGTGTAGCCATTTGGAGGGCTTCAACGCAAAGAAAACTTCTGTCGTTGAGTTTCCTATAAAAATGGGGACGCGATAATGTTTTCTTTTTTTTGATTTGCCTCAATTACATTCGACCCATTTCTAAATGAGTTTTCTAACAGTTACCTTCAACCGCAACATGTTCCTAATGATAAACCATTTTTTAATGAAAAAAAAAAAACAGATTGCGAATGAAGATGAAGAAGAAAAGAGCTTAATGAAAAATGCTTTCGGAAATGTTTGTCGCAAGTTGCACTAGTTTGTCATTTCAATTTCATATGAAAAAAATATAGTCCCGAAATATTAATTTTTAATACTAAAGAGTGTTTTTTTTAAAGTGTGGTTTTTGAAGGAGGAATTAAACGCATATAATTTTATGTTATGGCCAAGAATTCAGCTTTATCATAAGAAAACCTCACTTGTATTCCTGTAGAGAAGTTAAAGTCATATTCAATCCCTAAACAGGTAAGTCCTCGCACACTGAACTAAAAGACTTCGTACCAATAAACTATTCAACGCTCTAGAAAGACTTATAGAAACGCACATCAGAAGAAAATTGAACAATAATGTGATCTCTACAGCCCAAGATGCATATATAAAGAGCAAATCAGATTAAACTACACTTCATGAAGTAGTCGGAACCATTGAACATTCAATCCAATACCAAGAATACCTGCAGTCTGCTTCGCTTGATATAGTGGGGGCCTTCGACAATATTGAATGCAGTGCCATTCGCCAGGTACTAAGCTCAATAAATATCGAGCCTAAGATGTCAAACTGGATCGGCTCTATATGCTCCAGCCAAGAATAATTTTAGCGGAAATGGGTGCAAACTTAAAACCACTTGTAAGATGATATGAAACTTTACAATTAAAGCCTCATTGACACCCGTTATGGAAGCAGATAAACTGCTTTTTTTCAAAAAACCTTCTTGCCACATTGCCTGTATTAGTGTTGCCGTAGCCAGGCTTAGGTCTATCAACTATCAAACCTATTTTCGCTCTGAAATCTTTTTGAAATTGTAGTATATTTTGTTTTAAAATAGCTTCTGTTTTTATGTTTGTTCGCCATTCTTAACCGGAAGCTTATATGCAACGTGCAGGAGGCATTCAAATAAGCGAGTCCACCCATGCAATACAGACACCCCAAATGATAAAAAGTCATTTATGGGTTGCTGCATCATATTGTCAATTTCGTTAAAATCTTTGGACGTTGCATGGCAAAGATAACACCTCATGGAAGACTTGGTATCAGTCAGGCTGTTGCATGATTTTCCGTTGATCATTGAGAGGATCGTCTGTTGCTCCACGAAGTAACTGATATTTGCAAGTATAATTTTCAAACTTTGAATATTTTGAACTTGGGATCCTGTTGCATTTTTTTTTTTTTTCATTTCGAACAAGTTCATCGTTTTTTTTCTTAAAAACTATTTTCAAAAGGCGACAAAAACGTGCAGACGAAGGACATGCATTTTTCCATATTATTTTTTTGTCTGCTCTACAATTAGTTGTAATGGAACGGGACACTTCATGAAAACAAATTTATCGCTTGCATCTTGGCTATCCAAAAATGTTTGATGGTATTGGCTATGTCCCGGACTGCCATCGATTAAGAAGTTAATTGTATAACTTCTGAACCGAGATATTCTAAAACGCTTGCTTGATTACTTAAAATTTTTTCACTTGTGTGATCAAGTAGATTTGGTAAAGGAACTTCTGCAAAAGTTTCCTCAACATAAATATCATCAGGATAGCAATTCTTTTTTCCTTTTGAATCTCTTTATAAGACGGAAAAACATTTTTCGCATAGCTTCTTACGATGTTGTATTGATGTCATGACAGTTTTGCTTCCATCATCATCGACAATGCAATGATGAAATCATTTGTGTCTTGTACTTACTTGTCCGGTTTTGAAGTAACTCTGGAGATGATGTAGCAGATTTTATAAAATCAGCTTCCTGTTTCTTACCCGTTGCTCGCAAACTCATTTGGGCCGCAAACACAAGTTCATCAGTTGGAACTGTGCATCTAAGCTGTGCGGTACGTTTTCGTTTTGTTTGTTCCCTGATTTCTTCGAAATTAAATGAAGGACGTTGGTGGCCATTAACAACACGATATATTTTTAATTCAATATTTTCATCAAGTCATTTTGTTTCCTTTAGTAAAAAACATTTTTGAGTTCGGTTTAACCGTTCCCATTTACTTTTTAACCAACCAGTTTCGTCTGAAGCATTGAAATTCACGGTTTTGGCCACCTACCAAATTTCCATACATAATTCATAACAAGCAACGTGAAAAAATTAAGAAAAAAAACTTGCTGTTTTACTAACTAGCCACGAATTAAATTAAACGGTCAATGATAAGTAATCATAAAACAATAAATATTTTATGATATGATAGTAGTTTTAATAATTTTTAATTAAAAAAATCATAAAAACATATTTTAGGCATTTTTTAAGAACACTTCTTTTTTGATTTATATGCGCTAAGTATCTGTCAATCTGGCAACACTTACATACCTGGTTGAAAAATGCCGAAGCGGAAGATATTACCCTAAGTTTCATGTGAGACCTTAGAATAAAAGCTAATTTTTTTAACCTCGCCATTCTATATCAAAACAAGTTTTTCCAATTTTTTCTTATTTAAGTATAAACAACTCACCTTGAACAATATTAAAATTATCACCTGACATTTTTTACACCATACTTTATAAGAAAAAAAATATTAAAAATGAAAATCTCATAAGAAGCTGTTTTTTTAAATTACTTTTTCGCACCAACTTGATCAACTTTGACCTCGTGTTAAAGCTGGAATACGTGACCTACCAAAAAATCTTCCATGTCTTATCAAAAATACCGTATGAATTGAGAAAAAGAACATTTTTTCCGTTGGACTTTATAGCACTGCTCTCTATAGATTTTTGTGTTTTATAACTTTCTAAGGGTAATTCATGTAAGCGTTAAATATAAAAAAAGTGTTAAGAGAAAATATAGTTTTATCGTCTTTTTCTATGCGGTTTATAAATCATTAAACATCATTTATTATTTTGATTAAAGCTGCAACAGTAAAAATAAAATGATTTTTAATAAGTTTTTCTTTTTTTTTCAGGTAAGTGAAATCCAAAGTGTAATTTTTAAAAAGTGTTCATTCGATGCTTGGTAAGTATGTGACAGTGTGCCTAAAAATGCAAAAGCAATTCTTTGTGGACTGTAAAATGATAAATCATTTGTAGATGAGAACAGATCAGGATATACCTCCTTGTTATCCATTTTGCACAACTACCACCAAATTGTTCTTGCCATTAAACAACATCATTTTTGTTTGCAAACAAATGACCGGCTTTTGAAATTGTCAAGTATATCCATCCCAACGGAGCTTTGGTTGTAGCGTTTTTCAGTTTCGTTTCAGTTCTCTTCGTTGCTTGTCTCTTTAAAAAGAATAATAATTTCTATATATGTATGTAGATAAATATTGATATGCCCAACCAGCTCAGCGGGTATGAAAAAAGTGTTTTTAAAACGTAAAGCTTTCGTTAAAGCCCTTAAAATCTGCCACAATCAGAAAATGTGAATATCCTGTAGAAGGATACACTTGTAGCATCATTTGTCTTTGGAGATATCTTGCCGTTAGCGTGCTTGTGAAAATAGCTCTGGTCTTGTTGAGCTGGTAATAATGTCTTTCAATCCTACTCTCATTTTGCTTTCTATTTTTATATGTATGTATGTGTGCATGTATTTAGAAATCCCTGTATCCCTGTATATGTATACGCGATTGAAAAAATTGCTTTGAAAAGCACAAAGTAAGGAAAGCTCGTTCAAACGAACTCCATTTCTACAAATAACGAGGAAAGCTCACAGAAGAAAAACTTTTTAAATGGGATAATGTTATTGGTTTTTCATGTTTATTATTATGAGGAGTTAGCTTCTTGGTCAAGAAGTCAAGGATCTTATGAGAGGCATAATATATTTTTAAGCATTCGCATTTTTTCACTTTGGAATCGACAAAAAGATGGAGCATAGCAAAGATGTAAGATGGTGTACCCTCACAATTTTCAATAAGTTTAAATTGATAGATAAACTCGTTTGGCGATAGTTTTGTTAAGATGCAGCATACAAATTTTAGTATTTTATAGAGATATATAAACGCGTTCCAATTGAATCGAGACAGCATGTACCTACATATTTTTAGTACGTAATCAATTTTATGTAATTTAATATAAAACCAGAACGCTTTGGGTATTATCTTTGTTCAAAATCAATAGGTGGATAAAAAAAAGAGGAATTGCTATCCATAAATGAGAAAGTATAAAGGGAGGAAAGTTGAAGGATAGAATTGGGTAATGGAATGACGTCGATAAGAAATTTTATTGAGCTCAAGAAAGATTGTATACTGTATAGAATTGTTGTTGCGTGTAAGGACGCAAAAGAAGTGTAAAGTTGATTTATAAGTTTCTATAAATGGCTTGATTTTGTGGAACATTTTTACGGTTGTAGTAATAAAGTGCTTTTCTTTCAAATAAGGACAGTAGTTATGTTCAATAGAGCTGTCGTAAATGTTTTTCATTAAAGAAATTGAGCTTAAATCGAAATGTCTTGTCGGTTTTATATTAATTAAAAGACTACCTTGTATCAATCTTATTTAGGTTTATTTGAATTGTAAATTTTTGCCTCGAAGGCTAAGATATCGGTGCCATTTATTGTGCCAGAGACCACATCTCTTTAAACGAGAAATGGTCTTGAGAGTACACCCCATGATGTAGGTATCAAGGGGAGGAAGATTCAGCAGTGCGTCAAGAGCAGCTCCCGGTGTGCTGGGGAAGGCCCCAGTAGCACCAAGACAAATTGTTCTTTGAAGTTTGGCAAACGAGGCGATAACGTATAAAAATATCAACTTACATGTATGAATTAATGTCACCTTAGCGTCAATCTTAGCTTGAAGTTTTCAACTGCTAGCGGCAAAACTCAACGTCAATCTGTCAATGTTTTGTCAATATATTGAAGGTCTCTCACAGCCTTCCATCTAATTAACTCATAACATCAAGAATGTCATCGTTGGAGATGCTCCATACGTCTGGTCCAATGATAGATCCCTGTGCTGCTCCAGCTGTAATATCTTTTCGTATCATTCCTTCAGTGGCTCGGGAGCTTTTTTTGTTTTTCAGCACGTTAGATGCAATTCTGAGTTCTTCTTCGTTAAACGGTTTTATTTCTTGTTGCTTCAGCCTAGGGGTGTCAAGTTGCCCGATAGGATGTGCTGGGAACAGTGTGTCCACAATTTGATTCATATTTTCTGGGCTAAAATCTTCTACGGGCTTTTGAACTTCAAACTTTTTCATAACGACCTTGTAGCCTAGTCCCCAGAGATCGCAGTTGATATCTTGTTGCAGCTCTTCCCATTTTCGTTTCTTGTCCAGCTTGATGGCTCTCTTCAATTCATGGCGCGCTGTCCTGAATTCTTCAACATCGCTCTCACTATTTTCATTTTGGCTTCTTCTGCCTCTTGTCACTTTCGTCTAAGGCGTAGACATTTATTGCGAAGTTCGGGTAACTCTTCCGACCACCAGTAGACAGGGTTCTTTCTTCTATTTGAGTATATCTTTCTGGGCATTGAAGCGTCGCATGTCAGACGAGTGAGTTGCATGGTTGATTCAACTATTTCTTCAGCTCTTCCAAGCGATTGTAGCTCAATGTCCTTTCCATCATCAATTCTGCTCCTCAAGACATCGACGTTGAGTCTGTTGACGTTCCATCCGCCAGGTTCGTTTGCCTCACAGTAAGCGGTTTAGATTTTCTTCAATGTCGAAAGCGATGTATTGATGATCGCTAACTGTGTAATCTTTGATGACCCTCCAGTTTCTTGTTTTGGACATCAAACCATCTGTGGCGAAGGTTATGTCAGGTATGGTCCCTCTTTACCTTTCTCTTCTAAAAGTTTTGGTGTTTCTATTAACTACTCCAAGGGCACATCTCGCCGCCATCTCAAGTATTTGTATTCCCCGAGAGTCTGTAGTTGGCATGCACCAAATCATCTATTCCCCCTAGTTTTTGTTGGAAATCATTCATCCGATCATTAGGGCTAAGGTATACGCTGATAATTGTGATTCCTGCGCTTTTTATCCATGTGAAGCCTGTTTCTGATCCTTTGTTCTCAATGGTCATGCCTTGACTTGGAATCCATAAGGCGACGGTTCCAAGAGGGTCAGAGACCCGGGTTTGCTTGTTTTTGATGGCCTTGTGCTCACTTATGATGATGACGACCGCTTGTGCTCACTTATAAGCTTCAACAGGAGGTTGTCCGCCGTTTGGCTCCTGTTATTATGCATGTACGTGTACGTGTATGCAGATACATTTCAGGGTTTCATTTCCATTTACGTATATGTATATATCCATGTTTTTAAGTTTTAAAATTTTAAGCAACACCAACTTGTTCTGTGTTTTCAGAGAGTGCTTGCTTCCTAAACATCTCGCTTTTGGGTTATTTTTCTAGATCTTTGCCAGGCTGGGTAAGAGAATTATTTATCTACTAGGTGTGCCAGCGACTTCGTCCGCAAGAATTGGCATAACTTTTTTATTTATCAACCGATTGGCATGAAAAAAAAAACCAAACTTACCACAATATATTACTGAAACCCCCATCTAGATAGGATAAGCCGTTTCTGAGATTAGCTTACACAAATAAACAAACTGTAACGTTTTTATTACATGTATAGAAGATAGATTTTTGAGTTGTAAATTGCTGCTCACCTGAGAAAAGTATTACTTTAAATAATATTCACCACGTCATGTTTCAATATCAATACATATAACTCGACAGAGCCAAGAACACTTCACAAACTCAAACCTCATACCGCAATTGCAACAAAATTAACTAGAGAAGGTATAGATAGACAAATTGTTGTTTATTGTGCGGTAGAAGCCATTTGCCCTCACCATTAATCAAAGCTTAAGTTTTGTCATAAATGCTGCGCCATCGATAAATGGGTGACACAACCATGATGACGGCTCTCATCCATAAACTCATTTGATTTCAATTCACAGACGGAAATGGTAAATTAAGTATATTTGCCGGAAGTTCAAAAGGTGACAATATGAAACCAATAAACAAAATTCATTCAGCTTCTATAGATAAAAATGACTGTTCGTGCGAGTATCCCAACATACACAGAGATGGGATTCACTAGGTGCAGCATCATATCTGTGCCATGCATGTGCGTGTTTTAATTGTATCAATTGTTTTTAAGTTGCTTATTCGATAATACAAGCCGTTCCGAAGAGGACGCGGAGGTCCACTCAACAATTAAGGGTCAATGAATGTTGATTGAGTTCGTCATTATGA
Source organism: Melanostoma mellinum (assembly GCA_914767635.1). Lineage (NCBI taxonomy): Eukaryota > Metazoa > Arthropoda > Insecta > Diptera > Syrphidae > Melanostoma > Melanostoma mellinum. Next base: position 61,217,807 of record OU612060.1, read on the forward strand.
CGGCAACTGTGATCACAATAACTTCCATTGACGGCTATCATCGGCCCATGATTGTACATATGTACTTTGTTTTTGTTTATTCAAGCGAGGCTGGGTAGAATAATAAAATTAACCTTTATGATGTAAACGCGTGTTAATTAATGATTTTTTCCTGTTTTCATTGTAATTAGATTCATGGCATGGCTAGTATGGAAAACAAAAACTATTCGGCGCTCACATTGCTATGATACAAAAGTTCTACGTGATTTGAATGCTTGAGAGAATAAATTGACGTTTAAGTTCCTAAGCTTTGACAGCAACTTAAATGAAGTGCTGTGATTTAGTTTAAATCTTCGAAAAAAAACAAAGTCGGGTTTAAGTCTTAGCGTAGCTGTACCAATGTTATTAGAGTTCAACTTGTTCAATAACGTACTCGTGGAGAATAAGCAGGGAAATGCTCTTTTTTATTATTTACCAGCTGACCGCCCGGGCGGCGTAACTCGGGCCCTACGTTTATCGAATTGAGTTTCCATTCCAGTGAGAAAATGGCGATGAAATATAGTTTATGTTACTCAGGGGCAATGAAATACTCTAATGGTGACAGAATTTATAGAATCAGTCCAGTACTTTCCAGATGGCCGGTTATGTTGCCGTTTACGTTCCCGAGTGTTAGCGGAAAGAAAATATAGCTAATGTCATTCCTCAGGTTCTATACCGTTTTTCTGTCAAATTTCAGTCAAATTGGCTCAGTAGCTTTGGAGCCTTTTCAATACAAACACACAGATCTCTTTACGTTTTCGTTCCCGTTCCTGAAGGAATATTGCTATGATACATAGCCTTTGTTACTCAGGGGCAATGAAGCACTCTAACGCTGAATGAACTTTTGGAATCGGTTAAGTATTTTCCAAGTCCCCAATTGAAATCGGTTCAGTGGATAGTCAGTTACGATATGATTTTAGAAAGTTGAACGGAATTACCCAAAAAAAAAAACATTTTAAATCTTAAAGTCCACGGCATGTTTGGTTTTCTTAACTAGCAAATCAACGTGGAAACCATAAACCTAAATTTCAATGCATTTGTATAAGCAAAACCAAAGAAGCAGATAGTAACACATTGCTAGTAATATTTTCGTTTTCAATAGCCTTAATCTTTTACTAAATTTCAAAATTCATCATATTTTGTTAGCACATTGCGAAAAGAGAGGGTTGTTTTCAGACACATGAGCATACACGAGTCACGACTGTGGAGCATTCAAGTTGTATGAGGATGTACACGAATGCTCCAAAAATGTCTTATTATAGTATTAAATTTAAATAGCAAATTGGTCCACAATCTTAAAAAAAAGTCTGAATAATTAGCTTTGAGTATTTGAGTACTAAAGTATTGTTTTTTAATCGTGTTGATTACATATTATTCGCTTTTGTATAACAAATTGTAAGCCTAATACAGAAGTATTAAAATGTAATACGAAATAATTAAGAAAGAAAGTTAATATTTGGGAAATAATAAAAACTAATTTTGACTGTATTACAGCTGTAATACAAGGGCTGTATTAAAAAGTACATCAAAATTTTTAGCCGTGTAAAAAAAAGTTCTAAGTGTCAAGTTCGATGTCAATATACCACCAACTAAAGCAATTGTTGACTCCCTGATCAGAACTCAGTAGTTTGTTCGAAGTTTATAAAAAAAAATGTTTTTCACGGGTAGCGCCTTTCCGTAGGTATTGGCAAATGGCAAGTCCTCTCCTGAGAGTAATAATTACACGTTGCCGTTAAAAGAACATTTTAACTGTGTGGCAATATGAGAAAGCCAATTCGGACGGGCTGTATAATTTCTTTCGAAGTTTTAATTGGTCACTGTGCTTTCTCGACGGAAACGTTGATGCATCAGCTGATATGATATCTAACGTAATTCTCAACGGCATAAGAAATTTTGTTCCTCACAGAATAAAAAGTATCATCCCCAAAGAGAATTTGTGGTTTGATTCAAGCTGTAAAGAGGCGATTAGGGATAGAGAAAGTAGTTTTCGAAAATTTAAAGACAACCCTACTGTAGAAAACCGAAATTTGTTCAAACGGGCCAGAAATATCTGTAATGCTCAAATACAAAGGGCTAAGTTTTTGCATGACCAACAAGTAAGGCAAAAAATACTATTGTGTCCAAAAGGAAGCAAAAACTTTTGGTCTTTTGTCAATTACATTAAGAACTCGACCACGTCATCGGTCCCAACGCTCGTCTTCTATGACTCTCCGTATGTCAGCTCCATCGACAAAGCCATTTTGCTGGCAGCTCAATTTGCTGCCAACTCGACACTTCCTTATAGCACATATTGGCTCCACCTGAGCTCGAGTCTGTAAATTCTTTGATGAGTGCTCAAAGATCTCAACATACATAAATCCGCTGGTCCAGATGGTATCCCCGCCGTTATTCTGAAGAGGTGTTCTTCTACGCTGGCAAAACCTCTGCGTAAACTTTTCCATCTTTCCTACTCTGCTGGGGTTTTCCAGAGCAGATGGAAAACTGCTTTTGTCCAGCCGGTTCCTAAAAAAGGCGAATCTCCCCTTCCAATTACCGTCCAATTGCACTAACGTTCCTTCTTTCCAAGGCCATGGAAACGTTGATAAACCGTCAACTTATGAAATATATTGAAGAACGAAAGCTTCTTAATGACCGTCAGTACGGCTTTCGTAGCAAACGGTCCACTGGTGATTTGATGGCTTATCTCAACGAAAAGTGGAACCAATCTTTACATTGTTTTGGAGAAAGTCAGATTATTGCGCTTGATATTTCTAAAGCATTTGATAGAGTTTCGCATCAGGCTCTTTTATCGAAAATGCGTGCTTTTGGTATCGATGAGTCTCTTCTTCGTTAGATTAGAAATTACCTTTCCGACCGTTCAATACAAGTTGTGTTGGATGGCTTCAAGTCTGATACCCACTTCATAAATGCTGGTGTGCCCCAGGCCTCCGTTTTGTCTCCGACGCTCTTCCTCATTTTCATTAATGGTCTCTTGTCTGAAACTTCTAATCCGCTTAACTGTTTTGCTGACGACTCGACCCTCAGCTTTTCATCTTCGTTTCCAAATTTACGTCCCTGCTCTTCGGATGTGGAACTGGAACGGTTGCATATGATAAGCTCATTGAATTCTGCTATGATGCTTCATTTTTGGCATTCGTAGTTCGAAATTGTTACGACTGGCCAGCTTTATGATTGTTAACTAAAAACTGTCAGAATTGAAGGAAATTTCATGTAAAAAATTCAAAAAACTTAAATGTATACTATAAAATTAAATGCATAAAAAATAAAAATAGAGTGGCAACTCTGGTAAAAACTTAAAGTTAAATAAATTGCAAGCCTCTTGATAAAAAGTGTTTTTTTTAATATATTAAAGAAAATCTAAATAATAATTGTATTGCTAAGGAGCTACAGTTCGAGTGAGGTTTGAAAATCGTTTAATTTTATCCATTTTAAACTTATAAAACCAAAAATATACCTTGGTACAAAAATTGTTCACACATAATAACATTCTATACATCTTTATCTTCTTCTTCTTCTTTGTAGTTCCCCATCTTGGAACTCTTGACTCAGCTGCTGAGCATTGTTATTATTATGTTCTTGATGCATTCTTCTATGTGCAGTCCATCAAGAGCATTAGTTATTGCTGTAAGTGCTTATTAGCCCTTGTTTTTTTTTGTTGGTTTATCGCCTGGCAACAGTTTCACCCAGTGTAGTTTTTCGCTGGAGACTTCAAAAATTTGGATACGAAGTTGTATTTTATTTGGGGTTTATTTCACCACTGCAAGTGACATGATGTCGGCCCTGTTTTATGAAAATGGTTTTTAACGGAGAGAAAACACAATTCTCTACGACAGTTAGTAAACGAGAAAATGGCTTTTTAAAGTAGACATGTTTATTTTAAATGACGGACAACGCAGAAGTTTTTGTTGCTAGAACTTATGAATTCAGAGTCTCCAAACGCTACTATGCATTAAACAAAAAAAAAAAATTCGGCACAGTAGGTACCTATTTGATGTAATGTAGGTGATCAATTTCATTTTTGTGTAATGATTACTGAAAAAACTAATCATTACAATATTTTTGGTAATTTCTTCTGTTTTTAATTACATATATGTAATTGAATTACCATTAATTCACACTTTTCATTCAAAAGTAATTACTGTAATGAAAAAAGTTGTAATCATTATATCCCAACTCTGGGAACTCTGTGTTCAAATCCCTGCCAGCTAAAAACCTAGCCATCAAGGGTATCCTCAGGTTGTGAAAATCTAGCCAAAATATAGATTTTCTGTTTGTTCACATTCAATTTGTATAACACTGACAATGTTCCACACCTTTGATTGCATCCTTTTTTGTCTCTCTTACTTCACCAAAGATCTCTAATCCTTCAGAGGTTATAAATATAAATGTTATTAAGAAACAGAAAGAAAGAGAAAGGCAGATAGAGAGAGGGATAGAGAGAGAGGGATAGAGAGAGAGGGATGAGAGAGAGGGATGAGAGAGAGGGATAGAGAGAGAGGGATAGAGAGAGAGGGATAGAGAGAGAGGGATAGAGAGAGAGGGATAGAGAGAGAGGGATAGAGAGAGAGAGGGATAGAGAGAGAGGGATAGAGAGAGAGGGATAGAGAGAGAGGGATAGAGAGAGAGAGGGATAGAGAGAGAGAGAGAGAGAGAGAGAGAGAGAGAGAGAGAGAGAGAGAGAGAGAGAGAGATAATGATGAAAAAAAGAAATGCAGAGAGAGAGAGAGGGAGGGGGGTGCACCAGCATCTATAAAGTGGGTATCTTGAAACCATCCAATCTAACGAAGAAGAAACTCATCGATACCAAAAGTAGGCATTTTCGATAAGAGAGCTTGATGCTCTATCAAATGCTTTGGGAATATCAAGCGCAGTAATTTTACTTTCTCGAAAACGGTGTAAAGATTGGTTCCACTTATCGGTGAGATATGTCATCAAATCACCATTGGACTATTTGCTACGGCAGTCCTAGTGTCGGTCATTAAGAAGCTTTCGTTTATCAAGATATTTCTTAATTTAAAAAAAAACCGTTTTTTTTTAACTCGGATCCAACGATTTTGATTAAAATTTTAGGGCTTAATGTACTATAAAGTGGAATATTTAATTTTTTTATATATTTTGCGAGACTCAATTCATTTTTCGTAATTAATGTGTAGTTGACAACCCTGTACCACCAAATATATCAAGAACAAATACTTAAACCTTTTACTCAGCTTGAAGTTTTTTAATCCGTAAGTCACTTACCAGGCTGTTAATAAAATTATTCTTAATTCATAACTCACTAACCGACTTAAGAATATTTTTTATTTAATTCATAAGTCACTTGGTAACTTATGACTTGTGACTTATTTAATTCATAAGTCACTTGCTAGCTTATTTATTTTTTTTATTTTATTTATTTCATAAGTCACTTACTAGCTTATGAATTAATTTTTTTTAACTCATAAGTCACTTACTAACTTATGACTTAAGAATCTCTTTATTTACAAACTCGCAACTCTGCTGTGAATGAGCTTTATAAGCGTCTAAATATTACACCCGCCATAACGGAGTCTCCTTTTAATAGCGTACTTTTGTCCATCGTGGTGCCTGTGGCGTAGTGATTAACAGAAAACAAAAATGTTTTTCGCGGACAATTGACAAATCCTCTGATAGTATGTTCGTTGCCATGAAAAGCTCCTTCTCGACTAGCCGTCCAGAATCGACAGAAAATTGTATGTCCCCCTATTACCTAACGAGGCATGGTCGTAAGAAATGCGCTAGGCCTCGATACTCAAGCATACTCCTTTCAACTCATTAAATCTAATTAGAATTTTTCAATGCATATAATGAAGAGCTGTATGAGACTCGTTTTACTTTTTAAAAATTATTGAAATACTTAGTGTTATAAAACTCCAAAGGTTCAAATCCTAGCACAACCAGCAATCCGAATTTAATTAAAAACAACTCAAAAGCATGAGTATTTTAGAAGTCACTCCTTCCCGTCCCTTTCTTAAAAATCTTAAAGTCTGCATCTACACCTTACACATTTTCATTTAAATTTATAATTAACTAGTTGAGCCACCTGGCGTTGCTCGGGTCCGTAGTTTTAAGGTTCCCGTTCTCGGTTTTCCGCTTAAGTGGGAACTTGGGGATGAAAAATAATCGTGGCATCCCAATGACGAAAAAGTGTTTGAAATCTGTCCAGTAGTTTCTAGGTTTCCGTTCCCAGCCTCGTTCCTGTGGGAATCTTCCGTTACCGTGGAAATATGTGAAATATAAGTCTATCCTAGAGTTGAAAGAATTCTTGAAATCGGTAACTTGAAGGTTTCGGTTCCGTTCCCGTTTCTGTTCCCGTGGGATTATAGGGATGAAAAATAATCTAAATCACTAATGGAAGGGGATAATGTAGCAATCCTAATGCTGGAATCGTTTTAGAAACCTGTCTAGTAGCTTCTAAGTTTCTGTTCCCACACCCGTTCCTGTGGGAATATCAATTTTTAAATTTGTTATGTCATAAGAACCTAATAAGACAATAACAAACACAGCAAAAAAAGAATTGGCCAAATTGGTTCAGGCGTTGTTGAGTTATGCGCTTACCAACAATTTTGCGATTCATTTTTATATACAGGGTGTCCAGTCTTAAAGATTGTTATTTCTACAAAAAATTAAGTCTAAGATTAGGTCTCTATCATCAGTATTGACAGAGATATCGAATTTAACACAGGTCAGGCACAGGTACACCAAAGTTAGCCTTTTTTTAAATTGTCAAAAAGTGATGTCAAAGTTGAGAAACGAACTTTACTGTAGAACATTTTTTTTCTTAGAATATGACCAAGAATCACACCCCAAAGGATAATACACGAATAACCGGACACCCTGTGTAAAGAAGATTAAAACCCACAAATGCTATAGTCTCATTTTCTGAAGTGCGTCATTCTGGTGTTAATTTAAAACTGCGGTAAGATACGTGTAACTTTACCAAATTCGCACATGCATCTACTTCTTTTACCAACACACTTAAGTACCCAAACAAATGGATCTCTGGACATCGATTTGCATAACAACAAAGCAAAACAGAAGAAAGGAAGGAATGAAATAAAACGATTGAAATGTAAATTTGAAATAATTTAATGCGGAAAAAAGAAAATACAAATTGAAACAAACTGGTAAAGAGCTCATGAGGCACATGTAAACCAAAGTATGATTCTATTGCCATAAAAAGGTGTATGCTGAACGCGCTGGTGTTATTTGTTTGTTTATCGACCGGAAGTTCGGGTCGCACCTTTTTTGGAATAGTTGTATTAAACGCAAGTTGTGAAGAGGTATAGTTTGAATATGCTTTTCAGTGACTTTTTTTTTTTGCAGTGGGTGTCTGAGTCACAGTTTTTGCAAGTGTCTATCAAGTCAAATATATTTGTGCAGTACTAAATTTTATATACACAATTAAGTGTTGAGAAAGTAATTTCAAATAATTTATATACGTACACCTGCTTTGCTAGATTTACCATCAAGGTGTCCAGTATTAAGGACCTCGGTGTATACTTTAGTTCTAATTTAGAATTTATATCTCATATCAACATTATTGTTAGTAAAGGAAATTCAATGCTAGGCTTTTTTTTAAAAGATGGGGCTAAGGAGTTTACGAAACCTTACGCTGTATAGCTGTATAGCTGTCATGTTCGAAACCATCTTGAATATGTTTCTCAAATATGGTCTCCTTGCTATGCAGTCCACAATTCAAGGATAGAAAGTATACAGCGAAGATTTATTAGATTTGTTCTCAAGGACTTCCTTGGATTGATCCTTATGACCTTCCACGGTACGAGCACCACTTTCAACTTCAGATGCAGATGCAACTGCTTTCGCATCGGCGAATAAATAATGATTTAGTTTTTCTTCATCAGATTATAACAGGACAAATTGATGCTCCTGACTTGCTGTCATGTATAGGTTTTAACTACCGGGGAGGCTCGTACCAACTGTGCAACTTGGAGTTACTTCACTGCTCTCATCATAGAACTAATTGTGTCATGAATGAGCTTTTACTTCTATGATAAAAGTCTTAAACCAAAACTCGAATTTAATTGATTTTCATGTTAGTAAAACTATGTTAAGGTCCTTGATTCGAACCAGAGGTCCACTCTCTTGACTACGGTTTTTGTTTTTTGTTTCTGCTCTCTTTATAATTGTCATATTTAATAATTGATTTTACGTATGTAGCTATCTAATTTATTTTTGTATATGTTTGTCTATAAATTTGTAATATTTTTTTATTCTGTTGTTTAGAGTGTGTTGACTTTTTTTTGGCTTACTAGCAACTAACACCTCGCTAAAGGATGACAGTACTACACGATTTTCTTGTGAAACTGGTGGCCATTTAGTTTTGAGCCCATTCATCGAATCATCGTACCAGTTAAATTTTGTAAGGCAGCAAACCAAGCTCCTTGCTCAAAATCTTGCGTAAAACGGATGATCATAGCTCCAATCCTCCAATTATTGCCCGCGATGGAGGAAGGTTTCATTCGGGTCTTCTCCGATACTTACCGAATCTGCTGGGCGATTATGTCCACCGAAAATTGGATGCAGCTTGCGATGCGTCGCGTCGTTTAAATAAAGTGACAATTGTCAAAAAGACCATTTTCGAAAAAGTATTGCATTATTGTATCAAAACTAAGACTCCATGTCTGAGGCCAATCAAATGCGGATTGGCACCACCAACCAATGCTGGGGCATGTTGTGCAGATAGATATCAACGGATAATCGGAGGATAGGTGGTGCAATCAAGTGGAAGAATATATCAACCCTTAACAGAGTCGGAGTGCGAAACTAGAGAGAATCGAAATTGTTGAGGAAAGATGTTGGTTGAGGCCCAGGTTCGTTCCGAACAGCAATGCATTCCCCTAAATAAGTAAGTGTCGCATGACAAACCGTTTTTTTTTTTTATCAATATTACATTAAAACACATTTAACAACTTCTAGAAGCCCACATTTCCTACTTCCTTCTCAGCTCTGTATGTTTTTGTTACATCCAAACGTTAGATTATTTGACGAGCTTTTTCATTATTGTTTTTTGCATTGAGTAACTAACTAAACAAATTGAGTCTTACAAAACGCCTTTCATGAAGCAGGTTTTCACTCAATTCAAATTGTTTCGATCGATTTTAATTTTATTTTACTTCAAACCAATCGTTTCCGGTCCATATATATACTGAAATTAAACCAAACTAACACACGACTCTTTTACTCTCACACTAATATTTGTTTGAAAACCTTTATCTTTATATCCATTCACTTTGGTTCAGTTGTCACAAAAGCAAACATTCAATGGCAGTAACAACATATTCACCTAAACCTACGACGCCACTTGTGCAGGGAAGTTTTCACATTCCACCTTTCGGTGTGTATATCATCCTGAGTGGGTTTGGTTCCCACAGCTCCTGCATTTGCCCCTATCTTAAGAAAATGGAATTTCCGTTTTAGAGGGTGGAGGTGATGTAAAGTATTTTTTTTTTGTACATGATTTGGATCTAGCTCGGTCTTTATCTAACTTGATATTTATTTATAAGCAAATACTCAACGAAAAGGAAGACAATTTTTTTTTATTTTAGTATTTTTTCTATCTTACGCTCAGTTCAAAGTTTATAACTTGATTAATTTAGTAATTTCAATATTTTGGAAAATGTTTTGTGTATGTACTTGTGCATACGAAGTGTACATTTACGTACGTAAGGGTTTATTTATTTAACATCTTTACATCTTTACACTATTATAAAGAGGAAAGATTTTTGCTATTGATTGTTTGTTTGTTTGTTTGTTTGTAATGATTAGGCCCCATAACTAAAAGGCCGATTTAAATGAAATTTGGATTAGAAATGGTTTCTAGAGCCTAGGAAGTAACATAGGCCATGTTTTGGGAACGGTAACGTAAACGAAAACCTAGATTTGGTATTGAATATACTTGGAATATTTGGACAGTTGGCCTATAGCCTGTTTTTGCTTTTTTAGGGAAACAAATAAAATGATTTTGTGCTTTTTTGACACCTATAAAAGCAAATATCTCAAATCTATAAATTTGGGGTTGCGCTGCTTCTGCTTTCAAGAATCCATATCATGTATTTGCTTTATAAAATTAAGAAAACTAATTTTCCACTTATAAAATTTGCGAATTTCAAAAACTATATAAATAAACGGGTATTCAAAGGGGACTTGACAACTTTGAATTTGATTTGTAAACGCACCCTTTCACTAGTCAACAAACTTTTAAATTAGTCAGTAAACTTAAAATTTCTATATAACAAGAAATAGCAACTTCTGTAAATTAAAAAAAAAAATTATCAAAATTCAGATTCCTTGACCGCAAAGTCAACTTCAATTTTCGGTGGTAAGTCTTTCCCTAGTAGGCAGGCAATAACAAGTTTAGTTCAAAGGTTTAAGACTGCATATTCGAATGTTGCTCTGTTACTGAAACAGGTTGATCGAAGTGTCGAAAATATCGTTGTTGTTCAGGCGTACGTAGCAAAAATCAGTCAATTCCCTGGCATCTAATTTGGTTCAATATAAAATCACAAATATTTAAAAAAAAATTCATCTAGAATCGAAAAACTACTTAACAGAAATGAGATATCTTATAGCTCATCTGATAACCACCCCATCTCAAATCTGACTCTATAAAAATTGCAATACACATCCTTAAAAAGACTTATTTCTTCTCTTCCTGTGATATAACTGTTTGTTTATTTCTTCAAAAGAAATTAAACTATTTATTCAACTACTGTTTTGTTTATTCACAAATTTGTTATTTTTTTGTTTATTCATCTATTTGCTTATGTATTTAATTATTTATTTATTCACTTATTTATTTACTTATTTATTTATCTATTTATTTACCAATTGATCTAATACCTTATTTGGCTGTTTATTAATGTATGTAATTATTTACTTGTGTAACTATTAATTTATTTATTCATTTGTTTGTTCTACTATTCTACTGATTTGATTGATCAAACACCCTAAGATACAAATGTTTGCATATTATGTACTTTGATTGTAAGAAGTATATGATTTGGCTGAAATGATTTTCAGATGTTTGCCCACATTCTCTCCATATCAAACTTTCAATGAAGGTTTTTCTTGTAGCTTTTCCTTCTTTTAATTATTACAACGATTATAATATTACAAAGTCATTGTTATAAATATTTTAGTAGTTAAAATAAATAATAAAGTTATTATCCCAAATCTCTGTAAATTGTGCAATATAGGTATAATCAAAAAAAAAGTATAATTATTCAAAAAATTTCCTTGGTGCTTTTCTACAAACGAATTGCACGCATTAGTTAATGTTGAACACGTTTCTGAAAGAATTATCAAATTAAAAGAAAAATACAGAGTTTCTTGCAGCACATCCTACAATGTCTTAATTTCAAACCTTATTCTCTAAATTGTCACTATTATAAAGACTGATTTCTGTTTTTTGTTTTTGTTGTTTTTGTGAATTCACTTCTTTTTGTACTTTTGATTTATTTATATTATTATATATGTATTTATGTACTTATTTATTTATTTATTAGATTGCTAGCTTGTTTACCTATTTATTTATTTATTTAATTATTTATCTTTATATTTATTGATTTATTTATTTATTTACTAGCTGTGCCCGCGACTTCGTCCGCGTGGAATAGTGACTTTCGGCAGCATTATTAATTTATTAGGCTACTTAGTTTGCAAATATGACAAATTCATGCGTTTTAATAATTTATTGTTATATTATTTTATTTAAGTATAATATGTTTGCACACGACGTTCTTAATTTTTCCATCTTTTGCGAAATAAAAAGGTTTTGTGGGATTGATACACGTCATTCTGCCACATATAAAGTTGCCATGGGATTTTTTTCTAAACGAACACCTGCAACTTAAAGCGTCTGAGCCTTATTTATAATAACCAATCAGTGGGATAAAAGGAAAACGGGGAATCAAAACGTTTTCTCCTTTTGTCGTTCCAGTCATTATTAAAATCTTTATAGTGCCGCATCCCAGATGTGTAATTTGTAGCTGTGTACAATTCTGGATTACTCATTATTGGATTACTGGAACACCAACTTGCTGCCATTCCTAATAATCCCAAGAAACTGAGAAACTCTATAGGGTATGATGTGATTTGCTCAGCGTCCATAATATTGTCTATTGATAGACATTCGCCAACATCCCCCAATACATCAAACATAATTTTTATTTGAAGATCAAGATAGGCATTTCTTCGCAGGTCAAATGTATTTTCGACAGTTTGACAGAAATCACCCCGCAGTGAAAGAACTTTTATCGATCCAACAGTTTTAAGGTTCCCGTTTACGGTGTTGATTCCGGAGAAATATAGGGATTACTTATTAAACCCATGCCCTTTCTCAGGCTCAAGAATAAAATTCCATTTGAATCGAATCAGTGGTCTGGGCGGGAGATGATAACAAAAAAACACGAACAGACAAAGTTAATTTTAGATTTGAAATATTAGTAACGATGTCCATCTTTGGGTTCTGGAATATCTCTGTACCAAAATTCATATAAATCGGTTCAGTAGTTTGGGCGGTAAATATAAACAAAGAAAAACAGACAGACAAAGTTAATTTCGGATTTATAATGTTACTAAAGTCATCCATTCCCGTGGGAATATGAGGGCCGTTTCCGGAGGATGACTTAAAGTTTATATTACTCGGGAATAGTGTAGTATTCTAACGGTGGACATTTTTTGAAATGGGTGCTGTATTTTCCAAGTTCCCGTTCCCATGGGAATACAGGGATAAGATATATTGCATAACATATGTGTCCATCCTCAGGTTCTAGACTGTCTCTGTAAAATTCCCATAAATAGATTCAATAGTTTGGGCGGTTAATGGTGACAAAGAGAAATAGACAAACAGATTTAACTTCGGACTTATAATATAAGTAAGGACTCCCGTTCCCGTGGAAACATGGTGACCGTTCCCGCATAAGGAATATGGGGATGAGTAAAAGTTTATGTTGCTCGGGGATTATGGAGCATTCCAATGGTGGAAGAGTTTTTGAAGTCGCTGCTGCAGTGTCAAAGTTCCCGTATACGTTCCTGCTCCCGTGGGCATATAGGGAAAAAATATAAAGCCTATATCCTTCCTCAGGTTCTGTACAATCTTTGTAAAAAATTTAATTTAAATCGGTTTATTAGTTTGGGGGGGAGATGGTAACATAGAACGACGGACAGACAGAGCTACTTTCAAACTTATTATATTAGTAAGGACTCCCGTTCCCGTAGGAATATGTGGATGAATTAAAGTTAATGTTACTCAGGGATAGTGTAGCAATCTAACAGTGGAAAAATTTTTGAAATCGGTGTTGTAGTTTCTAAGTTCCCGTATACGTTCCCGTTCTTGTGGGAATATAGGGATAAAATATAAAGCCTATGTCCTTTCTCAGGTTCTGAACAATCTTTGTACAAAAATTAATTTTAATCTGTTCATTAGTTTGAGCGGGAGATGGTAACATAGAAAGGTGATCAGACAGAGCTACTTTTGCATTTATAATAATAGTGAAGACCGGTTCCCGAGGGAATATTCGAATGAAATACAACCTATATCCGTCTTTAAGTTCAGAACAATCTTTGTACAGAATTTCATTCAAATCGGTTTATTAGTTTGGGCGGGAGATGGTAACATAGAACGACGAACAGATTACACTAACATTTATTATATTAGTAAGGACTCCCGTTGCCGTAGGAATATGTGGATGAATTAAAGTTTATGTTACTCTGGGATAGTGAAGCATTCTATCGGTGGAAACATTTTTGAGATCGGTGTTGTAGTTTCTAAGTACCCGTATAAGTATATGTTCCCATTCCCGTGGGAATATAGGGATAAAATGTATAACCTATGTCCTTCTTCAGAATCTAGACTTTCTCTGTACAAAATTTGATTTAAATCAGTTACGTAGTTTGGGCAGGAGACGGTAACATAGAAAGCCGGACAGACAGAGTGACTTTCACATTTATAATATTAGTAAGGATTTATTCTTATATCTTTTGATTTATTTATCTAAATATTAAAAAACAAATATATTTACATATTTATATAGTTATTTATTTATTTCTACATATATCTATTTATTTATTAATTAACTTATTAAGATTTGATTGAAAAACTGTGATAA